>OZ038316.1:22107615-22135362 GCA_964035775.1 Osedax frankpressi
AAAAGCGTCTTTAGATATATAACATATATATATATATATATATATATATATATATATATATATATATGTGCGTGAATTGTAGACATAATTGAGATTGAAATATAATAAAAACTAAATAAGAGTAATCAGTTATTTATTTGAATTAATTTTATAGAATTGGATTAAAATGAAATCCTGAATATTAAAAATTATATTAACAAATGTTATATGTTATAATTTATTAATATTTAATTTTCAAGCAAGATAATATAGATTATATATATTTTCTTTACATTCTATGAAAACAATATTACAGATTGTAAGTCAATTTTCAATTGTAATGAAATACAGGATCAACAATTTGAGGACATTTTCAGTATTCAAATATTTGTTAGTTTGATTTAATATAACTTACAATTATATACATAACGATAATTAAATATATAGCAAATAATGTGTTACTTATAGTATTTAGTAGTTATGTTAATTAAATAACTCAAATGCTAAAGAAATATTTGATATACAGTCAGACATATGGTATGAAAAATATGTTAACATTTTCTTTCGCTGCTTTAATAATATATTATCTATAGATAGATTATAACAATTTAATTTTAGTTTAGTTGCTTTGGATTCAGTGTTGGAAGAATGATTATCAATCCAGAAAAAATTAAAACTTGCAATTCTAATGAATTATTTATGGTAAAATGATAAATTTAATTAAAACTTATTATTTGGATAATTTTATATTTTCTGTGTAAATTAAATGATACTAAATACATATATATTAAAATTTAATATCACAGATATTCTACTTACAAACGGGTAATATAGTAGTTACAATTAATAAATCAAGTTTCATAAGGAGTAGTAATTCAAGTTTCATTTTTCCCCCAGGTTACATAATAATAACTCGTATTAATATTAATATAAATATTAATACATTTTAATATTAACTCTTTTTAACTCTTATAACTCTTAATATTAATAACTATTATTATTAATATTAATAATTATTAATATTAATATTAATAATTCTTAATATTAATAACTATTAATATTAATATCTATTTATTATTATATAAATAATATGACTTATATTAAATTTTTTATTTAAAAAATATTTAACTCATCATATATGTTGTAATTATAGTTCATAATGAAAGTTATACAAAACGTACTGCTACACATATAAACATACTACTTATAAGTACGGTATATGGTATAACGTATGAGGTATACGGTTAATTATATTACGGACATACATTTACCATATATAACACGATGGCCTACTGACACATCCACACAGCGATATTTCCAACATGTTTCATTCCATTTATGTAACATTGAGGCTATACGATTATAAAACTGTGACCCTTAACCCGTAACTCGTGACCATAAGTTGACAAATAACCATTCTACTGTCAATACCCATTATCTATACTGTCAACCACATTATCATTTCGCTATAAGTGTCTTAACTGTACCAATAGAAATACACTATAGTCATAATATATCAATAACACACCTATCCGAATAAAATGCACTCTATATATATATTCATATTTAATCCACTTTTTAGGAAACAGTTATCGATTATGTAACAATATAAAAGAAAAAACAACTTTAATTTTCATCCAATATGCTCCAGGAAAAGAAGATCTAAAAAATATGTTTAAATGAATGTCGGTGATATTGTGAATATCGTGATGTAAGCAGTTATCTGTACTATGTCAAATATATGATAAACATAAAATAATTCAAAATAGCATTGATTATTATTTTTTTAGATATATCATTGAATTCTACTTTTATTTTTAAACACTTATTTTAAACACGTTTATGCGTAGCGCTAATTATTGAATTTAAGTTTGGAATATTGGTTGCAAATTTAACAAGAAGACTTATTATGCAATTTAAAATTCAAACAATCGAATCGTACTCTATATGAGACGTTATCTTATTTAAAATAAATATAAAATGCTAATCTCATATCGAGTTCAATATATTTATAAATTACAATATTATATATAAGGTATTTAACACCTCATGTGGGTATAACGGTCCTTAGCTTGGAATCGTACGAGTGTAAGCGTCGTTTATAGTACGAGTTGCTCTCAACAGTTTATGCTGGTAATTCACTCCATTCTTGGATTTTAATATGTTGTCGATGAACCCGTATCTAAACATAGACTTAGTTAATAAATGGGACTGTGTAAGAGATATAGAGTTTACGAGATGGGACTTTTATACAACGATATTATTCCTATCCACAATGTATCCACATTGCATATATAATATGATTACGTAAATACCGTAAATAAGTTATTACTTTTTAGTTGCATAATTCAATCAAGATCTACGAAAATTACTAATTATAATACATGGAAATAATTCAGTTTTAGATATATACTAATTTTCAATTATGAATATTTTTTTAAATAGAATATATTAGTTATATAAATTGATCTAATCTTCAATTAAAATTTAAAAATTAATATTACAATTAATTGATAGTAATAATAAATTGATAAAATAACAATACTTAATTGGAATATTCTGTAAAGTTCTAAATAATAATTTGTTCTCATTTAAATAGCATTTAATATATGTAATATATGTAATATTGCATACATATATTACAAAACAAATCAATTTAAATATAAATATAATTTCAATATAATATATACAATATCCACTATCCATTATCAAATAGAATACACCATAGGCAGCTTCAAATCACTAGCGAAATATTATTTCTTTCATGGCCACTAATAATTATGTTCTCATTTGTATTTAAATTATTTTTTATCTTGTAATCGCACTATTTTGAATTAATTGTAAGTGTTTAAAATTGTAAGTGTTTAGAATTTAAATATTAATATTGTAATAATATAATTGATTTCGGTCAAAATCAAAATTGA
Source organism: Osedax frankpressi (assembly GCA_964035775.1). Lineage (NCBI taxonomy): Eukaryota > Metazoa > Annelida > Polychaeta > Sabellida > Siboglinidae > Osedax > Osedax frankpressi. The sequence goes on from OZ038316.1 coordinate 22,110,519, forward strand.
CTATTTATCATTTAATTCGCTAATAATCAAGAGTAGTATCTTAATAATGTAGATTAATAATTATATAACATTTTCTATATATATTTTTTAAATTTAGAAGAATATATATATGTTGCATATATGTATACTAATATATATAATATGTATATTATATATGTAGAGTATTATATATAGTATACATATATATGTATTTTTTAATATATAAACATTTATTATACATTTAATATAAATTAAATAGTGTGTAGAAATTGGTTCATATTATATGTCTGTGATCTGAGTCGTAATGCTTTACTATAATTAAATAACTATAATAAATAAAATTCTTTTGACATATAATTAATAAAAAATTACAAAATCCTATTTTCTCCTATGGTTTTTTCAGTGGCAAGTTTTTGACGTAAAATAAAATGTGTTCATTATCGTATTTTAACTATTAGTAAATGAATTACTAACTCTTACGCAATGTCGCTTACACCTAATGAAATGTCATCGTTATTTAGGTTATTATTATAATATTTATTTATAGAACAAATATAATATTTATAAAGCATTAACAATTTATTCACAAATATATATATTTATTTTTAAATAATATTTAAAAAAATATTATTTATTTAAAAACTTGTTATACTTATTATAATGCTTATTATATTACTTTATAGTGTTAATTACGTAATACTTTTCAATATAAATATGAATCGTGATAATTAAATGTATGTAATTATCGTATTCCAGTCTTAATTATTTAGCATTGCATAGTAACAATAAATATTTCATAAATATTTTAATATTAATTTTTATAAATGAATATTACATATATAAATTTATATAATAATTGTATATTAATTATCGTTTAGTTTATTGTCCATCGAGTCTACAACAAAATTTAGTTTTGAAAATATAGCATCTACATTTCATCACTATTTTAAAGAATATGACTATTTACGTATTGGATCATCACTGGTTATTTATTTGTAATGAATTAATCTCTTATATCGAGTTGTATGTTATTATTTTGTATATATTATTAAATAAATTGTATTAATGTTGGGTTAATCGTTACAAATATGATTCTCTAAACAATTTACACACACACACACATATATATATATATATATATATATATATATATATATATATATATATTATAAATAACAATAGTAATATTAATTATACTCTATAGTTGGTAATATTACTTGAGGCTAATGTGCTAAAAGAGAAAAGCCAACGACTCGTCTGTATTTATCTTTTATATGAGATGTATAATAGTGAGATATCTGGACCAAATCCTTTTAAATCTCTTTTTATTCATCTTATTGTTAGTATATTTCAGAAACCTAATGGCTAAATTATAAATCATTAGTTTTCTTAAATTAAATATAATGCATATAAACTTATTTTTAAGACCTACATTTAATAAAGTGCATCGGTTATAATTTTAATTTCAACCTGTATTTATAGCTATATACAAAAGTGTTACATAGTGTTACAAAAGTGATCTTATATCTTTTAATTAATTATAGCACAATATTTCTGAAAATACTGTACCAAGAAATTTGGCGATTCCGGATCTTGATTTATCTGAAAAACTTTTTCTTTGTACATTATTAAACTACCCCGGACGTGAGGTTTATTTCTTTTGCTATTGATTTTATAATTGTGTAATATACTTACTTTCTACTCTGTGATATTATTAGCTATTACATCAAGTTGTCATATATTCATCATCATATGACATCATATATGTGGTATTGATACGTTTAGGTATGCATTATATTTGTTTGATAATATCTCTGAATAGCAAATATCATCTAAAAATTGTAATCCTTGTAAGCCTCCTAAACGATAATAAATAAATAACCTATAAATATTTGTTATTGCGTCGTTTATATTAAAATTCAATAATCTTCAGTAACATTTATACACGCGCGCTCTAGGTGCATACAAAGACTGCTCCCCAGATTATTGGAGGAGCAGTAAGCAAAGAAGAGGTTAGCCATTACTTCACCGGGTTGGATTCGCACGCCATAATGTATCGTCAATTGCAGATGAACTTCGATATTTCGGATCTCGAAATTGAAGTAGCCTCGATGCTGAGCGAAGCCCCAATTTCCACTCAGAACTGTTTTAACGGACTTATGGATGTGAATGAATTTCAATTGTTAAGGTTTCGATGCTGCGTGGTACCTGATAGTAAACCGACAATATTGCCGGTAATCGGGGTGTAATTTGTAAATTGAAACTCTGCGAAGGAAATATCTTAAAAGCTGTAAATAATTTAAAAAAACTATTTCCTTTAAATTGATATTATTTTAAATTATCATATTATCTGAGTATTTTTTAAAATAGTATATTACTTATTTAAAAGGAATGAATACTTGAAAATAACAACTCTTTTTTTGACATAAATAATAGAATTATTTTAAAAATACAATGAACATAAAATACAATAAATACACATCTACATTTTAAAATAAGATATGAATTAAAAATCAAAATAATATAATAAATTGATTAATAATTACATATATACATATATATATATATATATAATTTTTATTTAATAATAATATTCTATTTAAAGTTATATTTATTTCATACAAGATAATATATACAGTTTTTTAAGAAATGTATAACTTTTTTAGTATTACGAAACTCTCTATTTTTACCATACAATCTGCAAAAACAGAACATATTTGTAATACGAGAGGAGACATTTACATATTATTATTGCTATTTTTTGTAAACAAAAATTGTTATTAAATATAAAATGGATTATAAAGCATTCAGATAAAAAAGAAATCTGCCGTGTCTAATGACATGGAAAGTTAATATTACAAACCCAGTTATTCTAGTGATTATTATTCAGTCGCATTCAATCAACAGCATTACATTCTTTAATATTAAATTAATATTTTCTATATTAATTTATTTTGTTTTAATATTTTAGCCCAATAAAACGTACAAAATTAATAATCGTTTTATTTAATAGATTCACTTATTCAATATTTTTCTAGCTTTTCAATTATTACTATAATCACATATATTTTAAGTGATAAGTAATTCTCATTTATTATTTACCAGTTCAATCATGCTGTGAGCTTATCAAAGATACATATTATCTATTGCAACATTAATGGATTTGGATTGTACTTCGTAAATCTCCTTCAACGTCAACCCTCACCTCACTGATATCCCCCTACTCCCTCAACTGCTCTCCTCACTCCGATAATATCCTCGATTGCTCTCTCGAAGCCCCTCCCCCTCTGCTCCCTCGCTGCTATCACCTACTCAGTCTAATTTCTTTTCTCGTGATTGGCTGGCATTTAGTCTATTTATTTAGATGGACGTCACTAATTTGTTCGAGTTGTACAATCGATTAACAGAATGTGTAATATGCCAGTAGTTAGTATGGGCATATCAATGTCTGACAATAGTAAATGATAATGGTTTATTAAACAATTGAATCCTAGAATAAAACAAAGAATTGTCAATAGTTATTCATGTTCAAGTTTTATATTATGTCTATGATTATATTCTCTTTTTTTTCATGGCAAATCATAAACATGGTTAGAGTTTTTAGCCTAAGTCCTTAAAGGAAATGTCTCATCGGTGACAAGATAATGTGGTACATCTCTGGGGAACTTTAGCTAGTGTTATGCGTAAAGAGATGGCATTATCTTCTACAGACAATGACTATTGTTACAGTGAACACCGTCGTTGCATCCGATGTCTTACCTATCTAAATCTTCTGTTGGCATCCTGAATTTCTAATCTATGTACCTGTTTATGTAGTTTATAGTTCCTCTCTAATTAGCCATGTTCCTTCATATCCGCAGTCTTCAGTTTTCAACATCTTGACATCTGTTTTTAGATTTTAAAACTTATGAAAGTATTTTATTTCAATTTTTACAATTTCTATGTTAAAAAGTCCACGTCCCAACTTTAGGTCAACACATAGGTCAACACATAGATCAACATATAGGTCAACACATAGGTCAACACATTGGTTGAGAACAATTAGCTTATATTAAATGAATCTGTTTTTCAGATCGGAATGAAAATGCATATATAACTTTTGAAATCTGAATTATGTTATAATCATATTATTATTTGTTTGTATTTTATTTTAAAATGAGTATTCAAGAAGATATTAAAATTTACTAAAGTGGGACCCACTTATCGGGGTTCCCACCAAAATCTTATCGATAGAATTGTTTTTAAACAAATGCCATTATTTCAACTTTTACCGTTAATGTTCTAAAATAACGATCTAAATTTGAATCATAATATATATTATATGCATTATGATGTAATATGTATATATGACTTATTATAATGATACATAATCTGCATTTTACATAGTATAGATTAATTGTTTTATTTATTAAGTTTTTTTTTATACAATGTATAATTATCATGAACATATATTTTTTTAAATTTTGTTTAATGAAAAGAAAAACTTATATGTACTTTTATTTTATTTATTTATAAATGAAAACCATGAATTATCCACAGAGCAGTTGATTATATTTTCCCACCTAATTCATAGAATATATAATAATTTGGAACATGTTCTAAAAAGTTTATAGGTTCAATTTTTGAATAGATATATTAGTTACGTTGCATGCATTACCAGCAAAGTACACAAAACAGCCGATCATTAATTCTATCTGTAGAATTTCAATTGGAAAACCGACGATAAAAATGATTTAATTAAATAATTATTAAAAATTAGTAAAAAAATAGCAAAATTAATTATTATTAGAATATTTCGTTTAATGGAACTTAACCAAATAAATTGTATAAAATATTGTATATAAAGATGATCTACTATCTCAACTAATCATTAATACCTACTTTTAATAGGTTAATTTTTATTAATATAGTAATATATATCTCTGAAAATAATAAATATATTATCTCTAGAAAGACAAAATACATACACAATCCAGCCACGTACCTCACTACCAATATCTTATTGATGTATAAACTTTTGACCTCCGAACCCCAGCAACCATCTCATCGAGGTCGAGTACGAAGCGATCCACGGTCATCGAGATACCCAGGAACTCCATCGGCAGACAGTTTCGAGGCTCCTCCTGGCCAATCAACACCCGCAGTCCGACGAAGACCCGTCCGGCATCAACCCCGCTGCCACCGTCTATCGGCCGAGTTTATACAGACCCGCTCCGTTTATTCTGCTATCGGATTCGGAGGTAAGTTTACCGGGTTGTTATACCTCGCAAACTATGGTTTAGTTAAGATGATGTGATGCATACTACATTTTCAATGTGATTTCAGGTATTCACTATAACTTTGGTTTAGTGTAATTTGCATTTGGTGGAGTAGATTTCAAATTAGTGTTTACGCTTGTATAGAAATTATATTAAACTTGCGATACATTTTCTCATTCGTTTCCATTCATTAACGCCAGCTAATTTTACACTTAATGCTGTAATGATAACGTCCTTGGGTATTGGTATACTCAATCAATGCTATATTTATATTATAATAATAATTATATTGTTATTTGAATTTTATCGATTTAAATATGAAATTTAAAACAGAATTAGATTCACAACAATGATCCTCTAAAATAAACAATACATTCTTGATAACCAGATTAGGATGTTATCATGTTATGAATTCAAAAGAAGTATAAATAGATATCTGGTATCTTAATTATAATATTATATCATGCAGTGTATGCTATTCAAATCATTTATTAAGAATTTAGAGTTTCTATAAAGTACTGTTTATTTATAAATAACATACTCACAATTAGTTTGATATATAGTTTGTCATATACCTAATAATAATTAATAATAAATTAATGCCAAACTAATTATGTATTTAATAAAAAAATTGTAATTATAAACAATTGTATAAATTAGTAACAATTATATTATATTAAGATAATTTTATATTTGTTTATTATCTATAATAAACTAATTCATATTTTTAAGTAAGTTTTGTTTTTATAATGCAATCATGTAATGATCAAGTGTGAAAGTAATAATACTTATAAATAAGCACTACCACTATGTATACATGATACAGTGACACTCTTGTAACAGACTTGGTAATATTTCTATAGATTATTTTCAAAATATTTTTTTTATTCTTTTTTAATATAATAATTATGCTGTTTTATATAAAATTTTACTTTTCTTAGAAATCTAATAGCATGATGAATTAATTACACATATGTTGATATTGTTATTGTTATTATCCCATATTATTATACACATGCAAGTAGTCTCCTATTGTTTAATGGCAGGCCGTATCTTTCAGCCCGTCTGGCTGAGTCCGCAGTCTCTAAATGGCAGCAAGAATGCGACTTTCACTCTCGACTATTCGATGTGTTCCAATCAACACATTCTCGACTGCGCTATAAAGTTGATCACTACGGCTTGTCAAAGTTTGCATTTTATTCTCATATTGCCATTGGCAGTATTTGCCAACGATGGAGTGGGTAATCATTGCTTACTCTTTGGTTTCTTTGACAATTCTATACCCTCCTCCCTACATCTCTTATAAGTTATTTTATACCCTCCTCCCTACATCTCTCGTAAGTTATTCTATATCCTCCCTACATCTCTCGTAAGTATTCGAGTAACTAATATTTATATGCATTTTAGCGCAAATTTTCTAAATAAGCATTACATTTAATGATAATTGAACTTGTAAATATCCTTTGTAATATATAACCTATTGTTAAACATATTTAATTTATATTATAATAATAATTAATATAATAAAATATTAGATTATATAAAATATAATAAAATATAACCATTTATCTTATTTTATAGATAGAGCAATATATTTGTTTGATAAGTAGTGGGTAAAATAGAGTAAAGAGTATTAAATAGAATAGAGAGTAGAGTAGAGTTTCAGCAATACCTAGAAACAGTAGAGCTGAGAGTAGAGTAGTCTTGATGGGTAATGCCCCTAATTCATTCTCTACCCTGCTTCTCTATCTTTTCTCTTTCTTTCTCTATCCCACTTTCCTGCATCCTTTCTAAATTATTCGTCAGCTAATCTCCTCCATGTCCATTCGCTACGGCTCATCCTTTCATATCTTCAATGTCATAATCTAAACCCTTTTCTTTTCAGCTCCTCTGAGTCCACACCAACAAACAGAAATGCAGTCTTACCTCGATGACGATGACAACATTGTTTCTTCCTTAGGATTCCAGCCAGCATCTGTTATTATCCTTAGACATTATCCTTAGACATTATCCTTAGACATTATCCTTAGACATTATCCTTAGACATTATCCTTAGACATTATCCTTAGACATTATCCTTAGACATTATCCTTAGACATTATCCTTAGACATTATCCTTAGACATTATCCTTAGACATTATCCTTAGACATTATCCTTAGACATTATCCTTAGACATTATCCTTAGACATTATCTTTAGACATTATCCTTAGACATTATCCTTAGACATTATCCTTAGACATTATCCTTAGACATTATCCTTAGACATTATCCTTAGACATTATCCTTAGACATTATCCTTAGACATTATCCTTAGACATTATCCTTAGACATTATCCTTAGACATTATCCTTAGACATTATCCTTAGACATTATCCTTAGACATTATCCTTAGACATTATCCTTAGACATTATCCTTAGAAATTATCCTTAGAAATTATCCTTAGAAATTATCCTTAGACATTATCCTTAGACATTATCCTTAGAAATTATCCTTAGACATTATCTTTAGATATTATACTTAGACATTATCCTTAGATATTATCCTTAGATATTTTCATTAGATATTATCCTTAGATATTATCCTTAGACATTATCCTTAGAAATTATCCTTAGACATTATCCTTAGAAATTATCCTTAGACATAATCCTTAGATATTTTCCTTAGATATTATCCTTAGACAGTTTTCAATACTTATCTCTTCCTTCAATTGATTTCAAAATCTTTTTTTGGTGTTTTGTTTTATTTTTTTACGTTATGCTTTATAGATAAATTCTATTTTGCAGCTTCCATCATTGGTTGAAAATAATCCACTGATTGCAATTACGGTGTTACTAAAGTTGATGAACACTCCTTTTATCGGCGAGTTAGTAGACTATAAGACTGAAGTCGTCTGGTATTCACCGGAATTATCGTAATTGCTTTTACATTAACGAAACATGCTATACTAAATTTAATAGTTGATATCATTAAATAATCTACTGAAAGTTTCACAATTTCTTCTAAATTTATAATTTTATACAGAAAAAAGAAGTATCCACTAATTAGCTGTAAACAAATTGATATGATACAATCCTAGTAAAATAGAATCTCATTGTATTTACTACTTTTGAGGATTTCCTCCTATTGTAATCATTATTATACTTGTAACAGATACTTTAAATCACTGGTACACATGGAAATGACCTTACACTCGATGGAAGTCGTGAATAGACTGACAACTGTTAGTTTCTACTTCGAAATCACCTCGCTGCAACTAAACATCTCTGCTCCGACCACTTTAGACTGTCGAACTGCCCTCGGAGTTTATACAATTGTATATTTCGAACTGCATCAAAACCTGCGAGAGCATCACTGATTGTTACATGCAGAATCGATTGGTGCGTTTGGTCTGCGTATTCCTGCAGTCTTTGCTGAGAAATAAGATTATTGATATTAATGTTAGTAAATTATTTAGTTATTAACTATTCGTGTCTATTTAATATTTGAATATGATCATTTCGGAATTATCAATAATATATAGTTAATATATTATTTGTAGTAAATTTCTATTATAATCTTCTAAAATTCTTCTAATTAACTCATCACATTATAACCTTATCATTTGATGATTTAAAATTATTTAAAAATTAGGTAGGTAATAATTATTAATAAGTAATTTATATTAATATTATATATTGTAGGATAGTTTTGATCATAAAATTATTTTTAAAAAACTAAAGAAAAATATCTTCACAATTAATTAATCTTTTATAGAATAAGAATTGAATATATATATATATATATATATATATATATATATATATATATATATATATATATATAAGAATTTAATATATTAGTTTATTCAAAATATCTGTTTATGTAACTTAATAATGTAATATAATGTATTATTACATCATTATTTCATCAATCAAATCTTTTTTATACAAATTAAAATCTTGTCTTCATTTTGTTTTAAAATACTTTTTCAACTAATACAGTATTGTATTTATATACTGGACGTATTGAGTATATTCAACTAGAATATGATATGATATTAATATACTAGAATATATTATTGACAACATTTAGGATTTCTAATCTTCTGTGGTTGATTTATTTCTTTTCTCTAAGTTTCACAATAATATTTGTTATTCGATGTAATGATTATTTGTAATATTTAAATCATTTATTTAATATATCCTAATAAAAAATCAGTTTGATAAACCGATATGTTTACTAATTATTTGGACAAATATATAGTGAGAAAGTTAAACAAATAATTGTTACATAATAGTCACATTTTGATTTGGGTTAAGTTATGGCAGCAGCATGTGAATACATTAGAATATATATTAATATGTCAGGTTAGTAATTAATTAGGGTTGGGACATGAATCTAGGTTTTTATTTTATATTTATAGTTTGTATTGTATAAACTATTTGATAAATTAAAATATATTCAAATGCCAAACTAAATAATTAACAAACGAATTTACCCCCAAATCGATTGTCCAATCAAAATATCGAAATATAAATTGTTGCTCGACTAATAATTTATCTTTTATTGTTTATAAATATGTTAAGATTATTTTACAATTGTTGTAAGAAAAAAATTATTAAAAATAATGAAGATAGTAAATTAAATTTTCCAATACGTTTTATACGAATTATAAAATCTCAATTTCTGCTTAGAGTTTGGTCGTAATCAACATTATATTTAATTGCATAATTTTCATTAATTAAATCTTAATCAGCACCCAGAATGATGTAACAGTATTTAAAATAAATGAATTCTATATTTTTTTAATAAACTATCTAAATTTAATTAATTGTATTGATGATAATGTAAAAGTATATATTATCATTCGACTACTAAATAAATGTATATTAATATGCAAAATGAAATCAAAAATTATTATATGATTATTATTTTGTATTATTTTTCAATCTCATCTTTTTCTAACTGGTTTTTATTTTTCAAAAATAGTACTTATTTATTACTCGTACATTATGACAATGGATTGATTTATTATAATGCGGTTAATTTAATAATGAATAGTTTATTATAATAACACCAATTACAATCTATTTGTAGCTTTTGTATTTTACTATATGTTATTTTTACTTTAATATATAGTTAATTAATTTCTAATTCTATTAATTTCTTTTTAAATCTAATCATTAATTTCTTTGCATCGCTACTACATATTGAATATACAGTAAATCTTCACGCAGAACACCTCTCAAGATATATTCATCGAAGTGCAGTCGTTTTGCATAGACTTCAGTAGGATCCGCGAGGCTGCCGGCTTATTCCGTCTACTAAGAAATACGCAAGCGTCGTACTTTGCCGAAACCGAAATAGTTTACATTTCAACCGACGACAACAACTCGACGCCAGTCGTCGACGAGGCTCGCGGAGAGCTAGAGAACGTGAAACTAGTCCGCGCAGTGGGCGGCGAAGAACGCGAATGCTACGCGGACAACGAAACTGTAGAGAATAGAGATTTAGGAGTCGACAACGAAGAGGAGGAGGAGGAGGAGGAGGAGGAGGATTCGCAATACGAAGAACACGTTTATTATTTGGATGAAGACGGAGAAGTTATCGACGGCGAAATTGACGAAATCATCGAAGATGACGACGCCGAATACGAGGAACATATTTATTATTTGGATGAAGACGGAGAAATTTTAGACATCGAAGACGACGAAGATGAAAGCGTAGATGATGAAGAGGACGATGTAGAGGTTGATAACGACGAGTACCTAGATGACGATGAATACCTAGACGATGAAGATGATAGATGTGACAACAATTTGAAAGAGGATAGCGAAGAAAGCGATGAGCAAGAATTTCGTTTGCGGAAGGAAGTCGCACGCGGTGAAATAGAATACGCGGAAGAGTTTCAAGTAGGAGTAGGTGATGCCGAGGAAAATGAGGACGAAAGTGAAGAGGACGAAGTATTCGATGATGATGAAATCCTCATGTACAGTGATCCGAATTTTGTAAACTTAAGATATTATTTAGAGAATTTATCAGCCGTTGATCTCAATAATTTTATACGCGAAATATTGTTGTGTGAAGAATATGTAGTAACTAGTGATGGAGAGGATAGCGAGGACCGTGATGAGGATGAAAGTGACTATAGTGAGGATAGTAACGCAGAAATAGATCCCGATGACGTCGTCGATGACGTCGCCGATAATGAAGCTTAAATTTGAGAATACAGCACTTGAAGAAAATCCAGTGATTCATTATATATTTACATATATATTTATAATTTTATAATAAACATAAATGCTCTTTTCTAGTATATATTGGTAAGTCATGTACATTGTCGATTTTCTAATATCACATATCTAATGAACATTAAAATATAAAAATATAAATAAGGGCATTATTAAGAGCTATTTCTCTTGGGTGATAAAATTATGTTTTAGTAAATCGGCGGCTGAAAATCTTCGATTAACATCCCTCGTAAGGCAGTTGGAAACAAAATCTCTTGCTGCAGAGCTGAACCTCTTCGATGGAAGCGTTGGAATTGTGTATTCATCGGATCCGATTGCATATAGTGCTGATAAAGGGTTCATGTGAGACCTGAAATATTATTTAGTTTAGAAATAATAATTGCATCTCACAAATGAATTCTAATTGATTAAAAGTGAATTAAAAAAAAACTTGAATATATTTAGAGTGGTAATAATAAACTACTTTATTGTAACATCAGTTTGCTCTCAGATATATTATTTGGCAAAGTGCAATAAAGTATTTGTAGTAAAGTTTATTATTACAAGTATGTAAATGTATTCAAGTTTTTTTTATTAACAAACAATTGATAGATTTGAAAATAAATAAACAAACTGTAAAACACAATTCAAACAATATTCCAACTATGTATACATAGACATAGACACATAGACATTGTATATACATAGATATAGACACATAGACATTGTATATACATTGTAGACATGCATTCATATGTTTGTATGTTGATCACCCATTAGTTAACAAATTATTTATTAAATACCATTTCACATATATTTTTTGATTCATAAACGTATAACCGCACATTGTGTAACCAAAATTTAGACCAAATCCTAGTAGCCTTATTTATAATACTTATACTATTATAGCTATACTGTATATAAGTGAAATTGTATAGAATAGCTTCATATTGTAAAATCTATAATAACGCATTATTATTTCTATATTAAATAATCCAATAGAAACTACAGTCTATAGTATTTATTTATATATTTTACCAGGGAGGTTTTTTCGTAGCCATTTCAAAAACTGTGCACCCTACACTCCAGCAATCAGATTTTGTACCATGTCCCAATTCCCTGGCAACTTCGGGGGCCATCCAAAATGGAGTTCCTTTCATAGACTGCGGAAATGGTATACGTTAATAACGCGAATATAATTATTCAACTCATATCCGATAGTTATTATAAAATCTATAAAATATGGTTAGTAAAGAAGGTCCTCCATAATAAAATGTATCTAATAATTAATTAGTCGTTGTGCATATCTTATTGATACTGAGAGTACTTTAATAAAATATAGTTGCAATTCTGAATGATTTCCAATAGTTGAGGAGTTCAAATCTCTTTGGTAATCACACTACATGGGCAAGTGGAAACCTTGAGGAGGTCCTTGAAAGATTCTTGATCTCGATGCATGGCATTAATACGGAGACGTTTCGCGCAACCAAAGTCAATTAGTTTCACGACCCCGTGTTGTGTGATCATGACGTTTCCTCCTTTGATGTCCCTGGCGGGCAACGAGGGGAATGGGGGTGAATGAACTTTGTGGACTATTATATCGAACAGCCTTAATGTATATTCTCGTGTGTAGAGCTATTTGTAGTTTATCACGGTACATTGCATGTATGATAGAGGCGGGTTATATATGTAAATAGAGCTGTACGTATTGGTATTGTAGATGCATATTTATATATATAGACATAATTCAGTGGAGCAGTATAAATTACAAATCTGTAGATCAGAGATTCGAAATCCGGCCGCAATAAAAAATTGGAATTAATTATTCGATTATTGTTAAAATCGGAAGGTAGTTTAAAGATTTTACAATAAAAGTTATATACGTTAAATAAGTATAAATTAACTTCAACATAACAAGTATAAATTAACTTTAAAATAATTAATATAATAAAGTAAAAATATAAATTTATTTTATATAATAAATATAAATTAAATTAAAAATAATTAGTAAAAATTAACTTCATAAAATGTCCTGGTAATAGGATGAAAGTATTCCCCCAAATAAAGAAAGAATGCAAGAACATAGTGTGCAAGAACAAGTGATCGGTGGAAAACTTAAATTGCATAGAAAGCGACCAACCTATGAATGATATGGTGCGAGTGTAGGTAGCATACTCCTTGCAAGATTTGGTTGGTGTAGCGACGGAATACCTGCAATGAAGAGCAAAATAATTCACGATATCTCATTACATTCATAATAAGAGAGAAAAGTCAGGGACAAATTCTAAAACATTGAAAATAATAATATTTATAATATATTTAATACTTATTCACGTGGAAAAATAGTGATTTCATTGTACTTGTATTACTACGTAAATTATAGTTATAAAGGTTTAAGATGTATAAAGATATGAGCATGAACTCATAAAATACATTTTTCTTATACTGTACAAGTTTCTTATAATGGCACGACATCAAAATGAAATAATGGTTCAGACTTGTTACAAGATGAATATGTATCTTGTAGAGATCAACAAGTTTTTGTCCTTTATTTTATAACTTAGAAAATATAATCAACGATTTGTTGCTGATACCACTGATCTTGTATTTTCAAATAAGCGAATATTATATTTTAAACAAATGATTCAATCAGATAAACAAATTCTATATTTGGTTAAATACAAACCAGCTGGCGCTAGACATTAACAAGACTAACTACTACTACTAGTACTACTACTACTACTACTACTACTACTACTACTACTACTATATTGAAGTAAGTACAATTGATGGGCCTCACAATCAATGAGAATATAACAAGAGAATTAAAATAAAGAAATATATACAATAAGTGACAACATCTAGTCACCAGTAAAAGGTGGTCTAAATGAATTGTGGACTTACAGAAACAATAGAAGATTGTATTTTATAATACTACATCTCTAATGAAATACATAATCATACTCATTTCTAAAATTAAGTTCTATAGCAAAAAAAGTGAATTGACTCATCCGATAGATTTTGCAGAAACTATAATCAGCATTAGAAAATACTTATTACAGCATTAGAAAGTATTTATTACAGGATTAGAAAGTACTTATTACAGCATTAGAAAGTACTTATTACAGGATTATATCATAAGTTCTAGTTCTATATTGTCCCGTATTAAAGCACACTTATCAACACTGATTAAATGAAAGATCAATACGGATTTGAATATAATTCACGATTAGTTAAAAAACAGAAATATATCTTACATCATTAATTTAACTGTAAGTTTAGAATCGCAAACTAATATATTTCAATTAACAGATAGGTAAACAATGATTTAACAGTTTATCCAGATACAATTGAGTTTTTTGTTTGACCTCTACTTACTCTACTTTTCTAACATATCCCCATATTTATGCTCCCCATTGGGTAGTAAAAAAGTCCCCCTACTACTTATATTTTTTAAACTCATGTATTTTTATACCTATCCAATAGTATTATACAAATGCTTTTATATTATTATATCCAGGTCAATATTGCTTTTAATTACACTTTTTATATATTGTTTTTTACACCTAAACATTAATCCAGTTATACATAAGCTGATAAAACATTAAAACATGTTTTTAAGAATATACAAAAATCTACATAAGAATATTTGATATTACATTTTTTTTTGATTAACAAGTTTTAATAAAGTTATAGTGGAGTATTTATATTTGAGTATTTCTTCTTGAGTATTTATACTTGAGTATATCTACTAGAGTATTTCTACTAGAGTATTTCTACTTGAGTATTTCTACTAGAGTATATCTATTAGAGTATTTCTACTAGAGTATATCTATTAGAGTATTTCTACTAGAGTATATCTATTAGAGTATTTCTATTAGAGGATTTCTACTAGAGTATATCTACTAGAGTATATCTACTAGAGTATATCTACTAGAGTATATCTACTAGAGTATATCTACTAGAGTATATCTACTAGAGTATATCTACTAGAGTATATCTATAAGAGTATTCCTACTAGAGTATATCTATTAAAGTATTTCTACTAGAGTATATCTATTAAAGTATTTCTACTAGAGTATATCTACTAGAGTATATCTACTAGAGTATATCTATTAGAGTATTCCTACTAGAGTATATCTATTAAAGTATTTCTACTAGAGTATATCTATTAAAGTATTTCTACTAGAGTATATCTACTAGAGTATATCTACTAGAGTATTTCTACTAGAGTATATCTACTAGAGTATTTCTATTAGAGTATTTCTACTAGAGTATATCTACTAGAGTATATCTACTAGAGTATATCTACTAGAGTATATCTACTAGAGTATATCTACTAGAGTATATCTACTAGAGTATATCTACTAGAGTATATCTACTAGAGTATTTCTACTAGAGTATATCTACTAGAGTATTTCTACTAGAGTATATCTACTAGAGTATATCTATTAGAGTATTTCTACTAGAGTATTTCTACTAGAGTATATCTATTAAAGTATTTCTACTAAATCATTCATTCTATATAATTGAAGCATAATAATAGCAATTGTTAGCATAGACATTAAAGCCACTGTTTTTTTAAATCGGATTAGATCACTGCCAAGATTATACAATATATATTATAAGCATATTAATAGACTCTAGTATATACGATGGGCACCCGAGAGCGTTATTACGGTTGTCTATAAGACAATAACGGTACAGGCTCTATATCAAAACAATAACAAAGACCGTCTCCTTGGAATAAGCTGGTTACGTCACATGACAAGCATACACTTGTTATGCTTTATAGCGCTTTGTCGTACATATTAATATTTAGTTTACATTAATCGCTTACATCTACTTTATTAACGAAGCGAAACGAACATTATTTGAAATGAACGACTAGTTGGGAATTTCTTACCTGTTCGTCCAGGGCTCCAAAACATTTCAGAAGGTTCGCAATTGATCCACCAGGCACGAATTGCATGAATATCGACACGATATTGCTGTCGAGACTAGTACCCAGGTAACTGCGAGTATTTCGGATAATCGTTACTTCAATACGTTGACATGATTAGTACTAACATCGTACAGTTAGAAGTAAACGCGTTACTTCGCTTGACACATATCTCACTCTAATGAGAAGTGGGACACGCGTGAGAATTAACTCACGCGCGAGAATTAATTCACGCTTGAGAATTAATACATGAGAAAATAAATTATTTCATAATAATTCGCTCATTGCTATCAGGTAAAAAATCCATCTGTGTGCATTCCAATTTTCTCTACTCTACCCTACTCTACTCTACTCTACTCTACTCTACTCTACTCTACTCTACTCTACTACTCTACTCTATTTTACTACACTACACTACTCTACTCTACTACACTACTCTACTACTCTACTCTACCACTCTACTACTCTACTCTACTACACTATTCTACACTACTACACTACTACACTACTACACTACTCTAGTATTCTACTCTACTACACTACTCTACTACATTACTCTACTCTACACTACACTACTTTACTACATTACTCTACTTTACTACACTACTCTACTCTACTCTACTACTCTACTACACTACTCTACTATTCTACTCTACTCTACTCTACTCTACTACACTACTACACTACTCTACTACACTACTCTACCACTCTACTCTACTACACTACTCTACTACACCTCTCTACTCTACTACTCTACTACACTACTCCACTACACTCCACTACACTACTCTACTCTACTCTACTCTACTACTCTACTCTACTACTCTACTCTATTACTCTACTATACTACTCTACTCTACTCTACTCTACTACTCTACTCTACTACTCTACTCTATTACTCTACTCTACTACTCTACTATAATCTACTACTCTACTCTACTACTCTACTCTACTCTACTCTACTCTACTCTACTACTCTACTCTACTCTACTACTCTACTACTCTACTATACTACACTACACTACACTACACTACTCTACTCTACTCTACTCTACTCTACTACTCTACTCTACTCTACTCTACTACTCTATTCTACTCTACTAATCTACGCTACTACTCTACTCTACTACTCTACTCTACTCTACTCTACTACTCTACTACTCTATTCTACTCTACTCTACTCTACTCTACTCTACTCTACTACTCTACTTCTCTACTCTACTACTCTACTCTACTACTCTACTCTACTACTCTACTCTACTCTACTACTCTAATACTCTACTACTCTACTCTACTACTCTACTCTACTACTCTACTCTACTCTACTACTCTACTCTACTCTACTCTACTACTCTACGCTACTACTCTACTTCTCTACTCTACTACTCTACTCTACTCTACTACTCTACTCTACTACTGTACTACTCTACTCTACTACTCTACTCTACTCTACTACTCCACTCTACTACTCTACTCTACTCTACTCTACTACACTACTCTAGTGCTCCTATATAATTGCATAGATGAGTTGAGTGGTGGGGTAGAGTATTAATGGGTGTGGGCATGATAAAATATAAATCATTATTAGTTGATGGCCTTTTGGAAAAAGCTATTTACAGTTAATATTTGTTTATATGAATGAGGAATGAATAAAGAATAATTAATAATAATTAAATGAATAAAGGACACACAATATAGTATTCTATCTTAAATAAACATAATGTCAATATTTAGTTGAGCGTTTTTATTTTGCAGTCGCAAGATAATGAAAGTGGTAAACTTAGAAAGGCATGAGATAACATAAGTGGTAAACTTAGAAAGGCATGAGGTAACAGAAGTGGTAATCTAAGATAGCCAAGAGGTAACATAAGTGGTAAACTTAGAAAGACATGAGATAACAGAAGTGGTAATCTAAGAAAGATATGAGGTAACAGAAGTGGTAATCTAAGATAGCCAAGAGGTAACATAAGTGGTAATCTAAGATAACCAAGAGATAACTGAAGTGGTAATCTAAGATATCCAAGAGGTAATAGAAGTGGTAATCTAAGATAACCAAGAGATAACTGAAGTGGTAATCTAAGATAGCCAAGAGATAACTGAAGTCGCAAGTTAGGAATTCGCGAGATAACGAAACTCCCAAACCAACCCCACGATATTGCGATGTTTCATGGTTTTCAAAAGATCCACTTCATCTTGAATAACATGGTACTCACGTTCTGCTTGTCGCATATTCAGAATATCTAGTGGGATCTGTTTCACAGCTACAAGGCGCCCTTCGTGTGTTAATGCGCACCACACCTGGCGGGGAAATGGTGGATTAGAGGTGGGGTAGGGGTTTGGTAGTGGTGTGGTAGATGTGGGGTAGAGGTAGAGGTTGTGTAGAGGTTGTGTAGAGGTGGGGTAGAAGTGGGGTATAGGAGGGGTAGAGGTGGGGTAGAGGTGGGGTAGAGGTGGGGTAGAGGTGGGATAGAGGTGGAGTAGAGGTTTAGTAGGGGTGGGGTAGAGGTAGATGTAGTGTAGAGGTGAGAAAGAGGTGGGGTAGAAGTGGGGTAGAGGTGTGGTAGAGGTGGGGTGGGGTAGAGGTGGGGTAAAGATGGAGGTAGTGTAGAGGTAAGTAGAGGTGGGGTAGAGTTGGGTAGAAGTGGGGGTAGATGTGGGGTAGATGTGGGGTAGGGGTGGAATAAATGTGGGGTAGGGGTGGGGTAGAGGAGAGGTAAAGGTGGGGTATATTTGGAAATCTAGAATACATAGGTTGGTAGAATGTATGTAAGAGGGAGTAGAAAGAGTAGACGAGAGTGTTGAAATTTGAGAGAGGGAAACAGGCGTTAAGGATGAAAGAGAGAAAATAAGAAAGGGAAAAGATATTTGATGAAACAGGGGAGAAAAGAGGAGAGCATAAAGGAGATATGAAAGGGAAAGAGAGGGCATAATAAGGAGTAGAAGGGAGTGAAGAAAAGATGAGAGGATAAAGCGGAATGGGAAAGTAAGGAAATGAAAGGGAGTCAGATATGGTAGAATATGAGAAAAATTAAGAAAAAAGATATAAAGTGAATAAATAAATTTAATTTACACTTTCATTGAAAAAAATATATATTGATATTTAATTATATCAAATAATCAGAATTCTCTGTACATTTCGAATGCGAGCGGACACTATTGTTACGAAACCTTGCCGAATGCACCTTGGCCGAGAAGATGTCCACGTGTCCATTGCACAACGCCGGGCTGGCAGGCGACAGGCGTATCCAGGCACGCGGGGCGCTGTTCGTCGGCACCTGGCGGAGAGCTATCGAAGTCGGCCGCGTACGCTCTGACGAATTCTATTGAACGGTCATCGATTCCGTCAGCGTGGTCAGCCGCCGAATGCATGGCGAGCGATGATGTAATCGAGCAGGCGTAATCGACAAGGCCGCCCTACGAGGACACGTTATGTAACGCATCTCGTATTCGAGTTTACACAGACCACCCTCCAATTAAAGTGTAAAGATATTTGGGGTATATTATGTTAATTCGTTATTTAAAACGGTTGCATAACTATTTATAATTGTTACATCATCGGGTTTCGCGGATAGTTCAAGAGTAACCGTTGAGACGGAATCAATTTCAGATAAATATAATATTCACAATATCTCTGAACCTCGGTAAGAATGCCAATATATATATGTAAATATATTAGAGTAGATATGTAGGCCATGGTACTAACCATACTCGACGTAACAATGGATCCACGTCGGGATGTAGCAGTACTTGGGGCCAGTTCTTTGACCTCCTTGAAGCTCTCTCGTCGAGGGTTCACGTCGTAAGAGTGCCTGGGCGTGCCCGGAGCGGGAGAACGAGCATGCCTGGGCGTGCCCGGAGCGGGAGAACGAGCGTGCCTGGGCGTAATTGGAACGGGAGAACGAGCCCGCCGGGCCGACTGAAGAGGTGTTCGGGGAACCAGATGCTGCGAAAACAGTTTATTAATGAATACGTCCGATATGAATATAAAATAATATGCAGTATTGCGGCAATATTGCGGCAATATTGCTGCAATATTGCCGCAATATTGTACGGATACAAATGCAGTATATTATAGGTTCTCAGAAAGTTTAGCGGTTTAAAGCCCGGTATGTTGTAAATTTGATGGATTACATCAATATTACGTATTACGTCAGCATAAAGCGATGCAAATATATATATATAACTTATCGTCTTTTAACGTTTTATATAATAATTACACTGTTACGTTATCTCGGAGCTAAAATAATTTGCAACTATGTCGTGGTTATGCAATGTTGTATTCGAAAAAAACACGGATTCAAGAACCTCAAGGAATACTGAACATCAAGGGTAACTAATAAGTCAATGTACATATAGGTGGATTTAGATAGTTTTAAGTATAATCAAGGTAGATCTAAGATGATCTAAGTGTGATCAAGGTAGATCTAAGATGATCTAAGTGTGATCAGGGTAGATATAAGATCATCTAAGTATGATCAAGGTAGATCTAAGATGATCTAAGTATAATCAAGGTAGATCTAAGATGATCTAAGTGTGATCAAGGTAGATCTAAGATGATCTAAGTGTGATCAGGGTAGATATAAGATCATCTAAGTATGATCAAGGTAGATCTAAGATGATCTAAGTATGATCAAGGTAGATCTATGATAATCTAAGTGTGATCAAGGTAGATCTAAGATGATCTAAGTGTGATCAATGTAGATATAGACACACCTAGATACATCTTAAAATTATAAATTATAGATGGTAGAAATGTTGTTTGTATAATTGTGAGGTCATAATTGATCTACTTTATATATTATATATAAACATTGTATATATATATATATATATATATATATATATATATATAACATATATATATATATATATAATGTTTACATTTAGTAGTTTGTACCATATCATCGAGAAGCGTGTCCTCGTCAAAACTGGAGTTTTCGCTTTCGGAATCAGGTGATTGGACGGATGTGTGGTCTGGGATATCGTCGTGGGAGTGGTCTAGGGCGTGGTCTAGGGCGTGGTCTGATGAGTTGTCGGGAGCGTCGTCGTTTACGAGTTCTGTGGAGAGGTCAGATACCTGAAGTTCTAGGTTGCCAATGGTAGCCATGAGCTTTTGCAGGCGGTCAGATGTTTGTTCATCAGACTCACTGCTTGAAGAGCTGCTATTCGCTGATGATGGTTTAGCTTCTGCAGAGGGCGTGTTTAGTAAATGGGACGTATTTAGTGTAAGTGTGTGTTTAGTGAAAGGGGCGTATTTAGTGTAAATGAGTATTTTAATGTAATTGTGGGTTTAGTTGTACGCGCATGGACGGTGACGTAATGGTCTAACGGTTGGTTGGTGGAAGATCATTGTCCAGGCACGCTCGAATCACCCTGACGCGATCGTCTTGCAGTTTACGACGTCGAATGGCGTTCAAACGAAGTCCGGCCCTAATTTCGCTCTCGAAATCGGTCAACCGAGAAATCGGCTCGGTGACGTCTACCTCGACCACGTGGTCATCGCCACCGTCGTGGTCACGACCTTCGTCTTCGTCGTCGTCACTCAAGCGGAACGTCTGCACCAACGTATCCGCACTCGTGGCCGCATCGTCATCCGCCCGCCGGAAATCGTCGTCGAGACCTTCGACGTCCAGTCGGTCGAGCCAACAACTGCCGGCGTCGGAGTCGGCGTCGGCGGGCGTTCGGCGCGCGTCGGAGTGGCGGGCGTTGGCGTGGCGGGCGTCGGAGTCGCTAACCTCCTGGTGGCTCTTCTTGCGCGTGGCGGACGACGTACACAGGGTACGCTGAAGTCCCAGGGCGCCTTTAACGGCCGAAGGTTGTCGCGAGATCGGTTTCGTAGCGTTCAGGGTCTCGTAGGCGTCCACGATAAGGGGTCCTTCGTGGGGTACGCCCGGCGAGTTCGGCGAGGACGACGACGACGACGCGGAGGACGGGGAGCTGGAGCTGGGGTCTCCCGTGGGCCGCAACACCTCGAGGAGTCTGGAGGGCACGTGGCATTGCGACGGAGGTTTGGCGAGCGGTTTCGCGGAGTTTCCGGTTTTAACGGGATGTTTACGTCGTTGCGCGTGTGCGGGCGTCGGTCCGCGTCGTCTAGCGGTCGAAGCGGAAACGGCTACTCCCGTACACATCGACTTACCCGTTACGTTAGCGGTCGAGGTAGAGGTCGAGGTAGAGGTCGAGGTAGAGGTCGGCTTTCGCGGAGTTTTTCGAGCCTCGGCTCTATGCTTGCTTTGTTCCATACGGACGGCAGGCGACGGCGTGGTTTTAGGGGAACGGTGTGGCTTACGCGAAGTTGGCGTGGCGTAATCGGTTAGACGCGTGGTACGGCGATGATTGGTTGTTATTATATCGCAAAGAGGCGTGGCTTTATCACAAATGGGCGTGGCTTTATCACAAATGGGCGTGGCTTTATCACAATGCTGCGTAGTTAACGAATCACTGTCGCAAACGTTTATTGACGATACTAAAATCAATGTTGGTCTAGGATTAGAGTGGTTGTCGGAATGGTTGTCGGAGTGGTTATCGGAGTGGTTATCGGAGTGGTTATCGGAGTGGTTATCGGAGTGGTTATCGAGGTGGTTATCGGAGTGGTTGATGGAGTGGTTCTTCGAGTATTTATCGGACTGATTTTCGGAGTGTTTGTCGGAGTGGTTATCGGAGTGGTTATCGGAGTGTTTGTCGGAGTGGTTATCGGAGTGGTTGTCGGAGTAGTTGTCGGAATGGTTATCGAGGTGGTTATCGGAGTGGTTGATGGAGTGGTTCTTCGAGTATTTATCGGACTGATTTTCGGAGTGTTTGTCGGAGTGGTTATCGGAGTGGTTATCGGAGTGTTTGTCGGAGTGGTTATCGGAGTGGTTGTCAGAGTAGTTGTCGGAATGGTTGATGGAGTGGTTGACGAAGAGGTTAACGGAGTAGTTGACTGAGTAGTTGATGGAGTTGTTGACGGAGTGTTTATCGGAGTGGTAATCGGAGTGGTTGTCGTAATGGTTGACGGAGTGGTTGATGGAGTGATTGTCGGAGTGATTGTCGGAGTGATTGTCGGAGTGATTGTCGGAGTGATTGTCGGAGTGATTGTCGGAGTGATTGTCGGAGTGATTGTCGGAGTGATTGTCGGAGTGATTGTCGTAGTGATCGTCGGAGTGATCGTCGGAGTGATTGTCGGAGTGGTTATCGGAGTATTTAGTAAAGTGAGAGTTGGTATGGGATTCAGATTGTCTATCGAATAGTTTGACGGATTGGTTGGTGGAGTAGTTAGCGGATTGTTGAACTCTGCGGTCCAAGAATGTGCTGGAAGACTCCAGTGACGTGCTCCTCAGAAAACAGTTTTTCAACGTCTCCACCGCAGTTTCCGCTTTCTGCAGGCTGCGCAAAGAACACGATCTCCGGGAAGGTTGCGATTTTGTCTTCTGCAAACAATAAGAAAATGATGTACACTATTCTGCTGTACCAGAGTTCAATATGAACACTTGCACAGTTGGTTACATCGATAGTTATAAACAAAATTGCGGAGTGAACGAAATTGACCCTTTCAAGTAAAATTGTGGTTTTAATAAATAAATCTATAGACCAAAAGCAATCTCTTACGATGATCAACTGACAATGGAGATACGAGAACAATGCTATTAGTGATTAACCTCGACGGAAGTTGTAAATATGTCGACAACTGCAAGAGCTTCCGACTTCTCTGTAAATCGGCGGAGGAGTTTATCGACGTTTATTTGAGTGCAATATCCAGGTGTCGATTTAGTATTTTATTAATTAATGAACACGTGAACATATGAAATGACCTAGATATATTAATTGCTTTAGTTGGTTGCCTATATGCAACCAGAAAACAATCCATTACATTTCATTTGTTAGGTAATATTGTTAATAATATAATCTATTACTCTGTAATCACAGTTTGCGTAAAAACATAAGCTTATCATTAATGCAGAATGCCATGTAAAGGTACGGGCAGTTATTAGTTGAGAAATTCAATCAAAATGAATCAAAAGAGACGCAAATCAAAGTGTTTAAAAGCAAATCAAAGTGAATTAAAGTGAATTAAAGAATTACAAAATCAGTTCAATATAAGTAAAGCGATTTAAAGGAAGTAAAGTGAATTAAAATGGAAATAAAGTGAATTAAAAAGGAAAACAATGGCGAGTAAGAATACGGCATATATTCTACGCACCAGAAACAAGAGAAAGTTGTTCAGAAAGATCAAAGGAGGTCAAAGCAGGTAATCGGTTATCAGGTGTACAGCCGAGAGGTGGGTTCAACGAATGGTCAAAAGTTAGCGAGGCACGCGACGTTCGGCCTAGTAAGCGATGTTTAGATGAAGGCGGGGTCAGTTAATAAACTTTTGAGTATATAGATAACATTATATGCGTAGTCATATATATATATATATATATATATATATATATATATGTATATATATATATTAATATATATATATATATATATAT
>OZ038316.1:22135562-22185562 GCA_964035775.1 Osedax frankpressi
TAACACCTGTTTATGTAGTTATATGTGGTGTTTATGTATGCACCCATTTCCCTCTCCCCTATTAACAACATATTAACTGGGACAGATTATGAAAACGAGACTTGAATGTATTGATATCATTAATGAGTTTGAACCATCTCAAGAAGCTCGTGACTTGAATCAGATTGGAGTTGACGGTTTTTAGTTAAATAACCTTTGATGCATTGCGGTTAATTCATGCAAACCTTATTTATTAGCAATATATTGAAATTTGTCTTTAATGAAATCACTTTTAACCACAATTAATATTATTTCCAACTCTTCCTCTTCCTCTTCCTCTTCCTCTTCCTCTTCCTCTTCCTCTTCCTCTTCCTCTTCCTCTTCCTCTTCCTCTTCCTCTTCCTCTTCCTCTTCCTCTTCCTCTTCCTCTTCCTCTTCTTCTTCTTCCTCTTCCTCTTCCTCTTCCTCTTCCTCTTCCTCTTCCTCTTCCTCTTCCTCTTCCTCTTCCTCTTCCTCTTCCTCTTCCTCTTCCTCTTCCTCTTCCTCTTCCTCTTCCTCTTCCTCTTCCTGTTCAGATATGCATTATTTCCTGATCCCTCGAAGGTTTCACTGCCTACTTGTTATCTGCCGAGTGTGACATCTTCAATAGTGCCCGGGCCAAAGTTCACCAGGATATGAGTCATCCATTGAGTCATTACTTTATTGCAGCATCGCATAATACGTTAGTTTTCGGTGGAACCGTGTTTGGGAAGGGTCGCAAGAGATAACCTGTAATCTTGGTAGACCATTGAGAGTTAATATTTGGGTTTGGGTTAAAATTTGGGTTACTATGCAAGTTAGATTGGTGGTAAGAAATGCAGTTATGCGGTCAGTTTAGGCTGGGATCTGTAAGAGATTTCTTCTAATTAATCCCTCGATTAAAATGATTTAGAATAAATGTGATTTAATATCTCGAATATAATAAATAACTTTTATGTCATTTTATTTATCTTTATTTTGTCCTACAGTCCAGATATTTGATATTAGACAACCTTAATATTATTGATTTGGATCAAATTATTTCTATTTCTTATCTCTTATATCTGTAAATGATTACGTCGTCTTAGGTAATATTTTAGAATTGGAAGCATAACATTTGATAATAAATAAATATAGAGTTATGATAATAAAGTATGATAAATACTAGAACATCAAATGTTATATGCAATTATATAAAATATATGTATATATTAAAGAATGCATTCATATTTGAATCCATCTTCACTCAAGTAATGACTGTTTATATTTCACTGTTCTCTATAAATCTACGAGTATCCATAAATATAATTATAAGTTATTTCCTAACAGTATATCAACAGTTACTATAACGATTGCAATATTGTATGAGATGTTTTAATGTTCGATCGCGTCTCATCGTCTTTGTATAAGATTGCATCCCGTTATGCTAAACAGAACTTGGTGAGTGGAGGAAGTTAATTTGACGTAATCAAATTGTAACATTTCTATGGAAGTCACACCCTTTTGCTGGTGAATTCGAAAATAAATTATATAATTCCGAACAATACCATGAATACGATACAATTTTTCTTTTGATGTACACATGGTGTTTTTAAATCATAAAGAGTAATTTGTAAGTGATTATAATTATTATATGTAAGGTTTTATTATATTTGTAACTTAACTTGACGGGTTATAGGTTAAATAAAATACAATGAATGTAGTTTTTTAAAATTTTTTTAATATTTAATACTAACAACAGCGGATATAATTGTTAATAAAAATGTAGAATTTACGAAATATAGGTCAGCTGTTTTAGGAATGCAGTCTAAGAATAAAAATATTAAATATATAAATAAATCCCATTTTTTTACTTTTGGAATGTTAATTCATTCTCCTAGTTATTTATTATTATGTCTTCACTTTTAGCTTTCCTACAATGCTCTATTATATGATTTAATTTCAAATTTTGATATGCCATTAGGCTAATCTGTAAATGTGTAAATTAATGCTTTATTAGGCCGAAGTTCTGTATATGCAAAAAGATTTATGTCTTACACCAGACAAGAAATACAGGAATATATATTAAAATTACATACAATTTCTCCTAGTTTTATGAATTTCTCTCATCCTTAGTCATTCATTCACATCCCTAATAATTTACATCATTACCATTCAGTAGGTCGGAGTTCAATTCCCACAGCATTCCTAAAATAGTGGTTTATAATAAAATAGCAAATTCACTGTCAAAATGATTTAAGGATAGTTATAGGTAGATTTGATGGTAATAATTAATAGTAATAAGTTTTAAACTGTTGAGATGTTTTAAACAAGAGTAATTTAGTAATTGACTTTAGACACAAATAACATACAAATAATTATGTAATAGACTATTTGTTGTATACTTATTTACTAAATATTTAAAATACAATAAAATAAAGATAAAAAAAAAATATACAATACAATACAGAACATACAATACAATAGATATAAAAAACAATACAATAAAAAACAATATAATAATATAAAAAGTAATACAATGGAATGCATTAAATACTTCACCAAATTCACCAAAAGACTACCTATTAATTGACCTATTAACCCATTAATTGGTCAATTGTAGTTACCTGCTGGAAGATCAACTGAGAGGTCCATCTGATATACAGGGCTATGCATCGGCTCTTGAGAAAGGATGTAGGTGTGTGGACTGTTAGTATACCAAATAGGGGAGAGAGGAGATGGCGAGAGGGAGAGGGAGAGGGAGAGGGAGAGGGTGAGGGAGAGGGAGAGGGAGAGGGAGAGGGAGAGGGAGAGGGAGAGGGAGAGGGAGAGGGAGAGGGAGAGGGAGAGGGAGAGGGAGAGGGAGATGGAGATGGAGATGGAGATGGAGATGGAGATGGAGAGGGAGAGGGAGAGGGAGATGGAGAGGGAGAGGGAGAGGGAGAGGGAGAGGGAGAGGGTGAGAGAGAAGGGTGAAGAGAGGAAAGATATAGTTGGAAATTAAGAGAGTTGAGAAAATCCAGTGGATTGCTGGGATTGACCTAACTCCCCCATTACCTCCCCACTCCAAACCCCATAACTACACCATAACTCCAGTGGATTGCTGGGATGGACCTAACTCCCCCATTACCCACCCCAAACCCCATGACTACACCATAACTCCAGTGTATTGCTGGGATTGACCTAACTCCCCCATTACCTCCCCACTCCAATCCCCATAACTACACCATAACTCCAGTGGATTGCTGGGATGGACCTAACTCCCCCATTACCCACCCCAAACCCCATAACTACACCATAACTCCAGTGGATTGCTGGGATGGACCTAACTCCCCCATTACCCACCCCAAACCCCATAACTACACCATAACTCCAGTGGATTGCTGGGATTGACCTAACTCCCCCATTACCTCCCCACTCCAAACCCCATAACTACACCATAACTCCAGTGGATTGCTGGGATGGACCTAACTCCCCCATTACCCACCCCAAACCCCATGACTACACCATAACTCCAGTGTATTGCTGGGATTGACCTAACTCCCCCATTACCTCCCCACTCCAATCCCCATAACTACACCATAACTCCAGTGGATTGCTGGGATGGACCTAACTCCCCCATTACCCACCCCAAACCCCATAACTACACCATAACTCCAGTGGATTGCTGGGATGGACCTAACTCCCCCATTACCCACCCCAAACCCCATAACTACACCATAACTCCAGTGGATTGCTGGGATTGACCTAACTCCCCCATTACCTCCCCACTCCAATCCCCATAACTACACCATAACTCCAGTGGATTGCTGGGATTGACTTCACTCCCCCATTACCTCCCCACTCTAAACCCCATAACTACACCATAACTCCAGTGGATTGCTGGGATTGACCTAACTCCCCCATTACCTCCCCACACCAAACCCCATAACTACACCATAACTCCAGTGGATTGCTGGGATTGACCTATCTCCCCCATTACCTCCCACTCCAAACCCCATAACTACACCATAACTCCAGTGGATTGCTGGGATGGACCTACTGAACCCATCATTTATCACGGAAAAACTCTGACCACGAAGATCTCGTTTCGATCTGTTATCCAAGAAATCGCCAAGAAGGCATTTGTTGCAACAGAGTTAGTTGCAACCGCGACTAGATCCGACCTCCGACCTTTACCGTACTATCGTTTACCTTTCACATTTCGTATCCTATGCGATTACGACCGCACCCAATCTCTAACTCATCCCGATCTAAAGCAACCCTATCTGCTGACCCACGCAATCGCGGAAACGCCCACATCCTCGTGAACCCGCGACCCCCAATCGCGGAAACGCCCACATCTTCGTGAACCCGCGACCCCCAATCGCAGTTATCCGCCCACATCCTCGTGAACCCGCGACCCCCAATCGCAGGTATCCGCTGATTCTTTCGCTGGAGAACCACTGTTCGCTGATGCAACAGGAACAGATAACCTCGATCTTGAAGGAAGAACTAGGTGAACATTTGCACCTGTCCCCCCCCGACCCCGACAAACTCTACCTGCCTTCACCGCAGTCCCTGCTCTTCAAAATCATCATAAAGGTTAGTGCGCCGCTGAGGTCACCAAAGAGGTTAAAGGTCGTTATATGTACCCGATTAGATTTGTAAAGGTAAATATAGTCGGTACAAAGGTACCGAAGATGATAGTTACGTCATGGTATTGGTATTGAGGTCATATAGTTAGTATTAAGGTTATGTCATTTGTATTAAGGTCAGTGGTATTAAGGTCATACTAGTGGTATTAAGGTCATGTCAGTGGTATTAAGTTCATGTCAATGGTATTAAGATCATGTTAATGGTATTAAGGTCAGTGGTGTTAAGATCATTAGTATTAGGTCATGTCAGTGGCATTAAGGTCAGTGGTATTAAGGTCATGGCAATGGTATTAAGGTCATGTCAGTGGTGCTAAGGTCATTAGTATTAGGTCATGTCAGTGGTATTAAGGTCATGTCAGTGGTATTAAGGTCAGTGGCATTAATTTCATGTCAGTGGTATTAAGGTCATGTCAGTGGCATTAAGGTCATATCAGTATATCAAGGTCATGTCAGAGGTATTAAGTTCAAGTCACTATGTTATTATTACTATCATATGTTAATATCCAATATATCATTATTTGCTTATAAGTAATAGTCTGCATATATAAATATATAATGCAAATCAATATATTAATCAATTATAAATAATTAATGTTTTAAACATTAATATATATTATAATATGCATTTGATAAATGCAATAAGATACATTTGATATAAGATACATTGCTTAAATAAAATATATTATCTAATGATTTTACATTACATAATATATGATTTATCTTTTTGATGAGTATATTATGTAAATTCTGTTCTTTTTTACACTGATCTATTATATTATAGACTTTATTTACTATAGAAAATTGTGTCAATATTACCATGGTAAAGTACATTAGTAAATATTGATATTATATAATCTAATACATTACATCATATTAATTGATTTCTATAAATAAAATGATATTATATATATGTATATATATATATATATATATAAATATATATATATATATATATATATATATATAAATATATAACATTAACAATATAATATATATTTTATTACAAATAATTTTTTAAAATGCTTTCTAACTTAAAATTTCCTTAAATTTTAGCACATACCTACCTCTCACTACCTCTCCCTACCTCTCCCTACCTCTCCCTACCTCTCCCTACCTATCCCTACCTCTCCCTACCTCTCCCTACCTCTCCCTACCTCTCCCTACCTCTCCCTACCTCTCCCTACCTCTCCCTACCTATCCCTACCTCACCCTACCTCTCCTTACCTCTCCCTACCTCTCCCTACCTCTCCCTACCTCTCCCTACCTCTCCCTACCTCTCCCTACCTCTCCCTACCTCTCCCTACCTCTCCCTACCTCTCCTTACCTCTCCCTACCTCTCCCTAACTCTCCCTACCTCTCCCTACCTCTCCCTACCTCTCCCTACCTCTCCCTACCTCTCCCTGCCTCTCCCTGCCTCTCCCTACCTCTCCCTACCTCTCCCTACCTCTCCCTACCTCTCCATAACTCTCCCTACCTCTCCCTACCACACTCTACCTCTCCCTACCTCTTCCTACCTATCACTACCTCTCCCTACCTCTCCCTACCTATCCCTACCTCTCCCTACCTCTCCCTACCTCTCCCTATATCTCCCTACCTCTCCCTACCTCTACCTACATTTCACTATCTGTCCCTACCTGCCCCTACCTCTTCCTACTTCTCGCTTACACTCACATAAACCCTTACACTATCCTACACTACCCCACCACCTATATTTCCACACCCCATTAACTTCCCAGCAAACAATACCAGTGATTTCTTTTGTTACATCGTATATTTTTTTTACGTGAAAACATTAACTTCCATATAATCTATTTTATATAGAAATGGCGGCTCTGTGTTTCTGGCTTAAATTTAAATTAATCCTTTTTCAATCTTTTTTTCAATCCTTTGATTCCTCTTACAGTTTCAATTGTAGTCAATCTGTTTATTCATTTACGTTTTCAAAGTGAACAAATATTCTAGAATACTGACTGTCATTTTTTATAGTTATATAATATTGATCTATCAGAAAGACCTGTACTTTCAAAAACCATACTCCCATCTGCCACTCGATGATAACTCCCATCTGCCACTATATGCTAACTCCCATCTGCCACTATATGCTAACTCCCATCTCCCACTACAGGCTAACTCCCATCTCCCACTATATGCTAACTCCCATCTCCCACTACAGGCTAACTCCCATCTCCCACTACAGGCTAACTCCCATCTCCCACTACAGACTAACTCCCATCTCCCACTATATGCTAACTCCCATCTCCCACTATATGCTAACTCCCATCTCCCACTATATGCTAACTCCCATCTCCCACTACAGGCTAACTCCCATCTCCCACTATATGCTAACTCCCATCTCCCACTATATGCTAACTCCCATCTCCCACTATATGCTAACTCCCATCTGCCACTATATGCTAACTCCCATCTCCCACTATATGCTAACTCCCATCTCCCACTATATGCTAACTCCCATCTCCCACTATATGCTAACTCCCATCTCCCACTACAGGCTAACTCCCATCTCCCACTATATGCTAACTCCCATCTCCCACTACAGGCTAACTCCCATCTCCCACTACAGGCTAACTCCCATCTCCCACTATATGCTAACCCCCATCTCCCACTATATGCTAACTCCCATCTCCCACTACAGGCTAACTCCCATCTCCCACTATATGCTAACTCCCATCTCCCACTATATGCTAACTCCCATCTCCCACTATATGCTAACTCCCATCTCCCACTATATGCTAACTCCCATCTCCCACTATATGCTAACTCCCATCTCCCACTACAGGCTAACTCCCATCTCCCACTATATGCTAACTCCCATCTCCCACTATATGCTAACTCCCATCTCCCACTATATGCTAACTCCCATCTCCCACTACAGGCTAACTCCCATCTCCCACTATATGCTAACTCCCATCTCCCACTACAGGCTAACTCCCATCTCCCACTATATGCTAACTCCCATCTCCCATTATATGCTAACTCCCATCTCCCACTATATGCTAACTCCCATCTCCCACTACAGGCTAACTCCCATCTCCCACTATATGCTAACTCCCATCTCCCACTACAGGCTAACTCCCATCTCCCACTATATGCTAACTCCCATCTCCCACTATATGCTAACTCCCATCTCCCACTATATGCTAACTCCCATCTCCCACTATATGCTAACTCCCATCTCCCACTATATGCTAACTGCCATCTCCCACTATATGCTAACTCCCATCTCCCACTATATGCTAACTCCCATCTCCCACTATATGCTAACTCCCATCTCCCACTATATGCTAACTCCCATCTCCCACTATATGCTAACTCCCATCTCCCACTATATGCTAACTCCCATCTCCCACTATATGCTAACTCCCATCTCCCACTATATGCTAACTCCCATCTCCCACTATATGCTAACTCCCATCTCCCACTATATGCTAACTCCCATCTCCCACTATATGCTAACTCCCATCTCCCACTATATGCTAACTCCCATCTCCCACTATATGCTAACTCCCATCTCCCACTACAGGCTAACTCCCATCTCCCACTATATGCTAACTCCCATCTCCCACTATATGCTAACTCCCATCTCCCACTATATGCTAACTCCCATCTCCCACTATATGCTAACTCCCATCTCCCACTACAGGCTAACTCCCATCTCCCACTATATGCTAACTCCCATCTCCCACTATATGCTAACTCCCATCTCCCACTACAGGCTAACTCCCATCTCCCACTATATGCTAACTCCCATCTCCCACTATATGCTAACTCCCATCTCCCACTATATGCTAACTCCCATCTCCCACTATATGCTAACTCCCATCTCCCACTACAGGCTAACTCCCATCTCCCACTACAGGCTAACTCCCATCTCCCACTATATGCTAACTCCCATCTCCCACTACAGGCTAACTCCCATCTCCCACTATATGCTAACTCCCATCTCCCACTATATGCTAACTCCCATCTCCCACTATATGCTAACTCCCATCTCCCACTACAGGCTAACTCCCATCTCCCACTATATGCTAACTCCCATCTCCCACTATATGCTAACTCCCATCTCCCACTACAGGCTAACTCCCATCTCCCACTATATGCTAACTCCCATCTCCCACTATATGCTAACTCCCATCTCCCACTATATGCTAACTCCCATCTCCCACTATATGCTAACTCCCATCTCCCACTATATGCTAACTCCCATCTCCCACTATATGCTAACTCCCATCTCCCACTATATGCTAACTCCCATCTCCCACTACAGGCTAACTCCCATCTCCCACTATATGCTAACTCCCATCTCCCACTATATGCTAACTCCCATCTCCCACTATATGCTAACTCCCATCTCCCACTACAGGCTAACTCCCATCTCCCACTATATGCTAACTCCCATCTCCCACTATATGCTAACTCCCATCTCCCACTATATGCTAACTCCCATCTCCCACTATGTGCTAACTCCCATCTCCCACTACAGGCTAACTCCCATCTCCCACTATATGCTAACTCCCATCTGCCACTACAGGCTAACTCCCATCTCCCACTATATGCTAACTCCCATCTCCCACTATATGCTAACTCCCATCTCCCACTATATGCTAACTCCCATCTCCCACTATAAGCTAACTCCCATCTCCCACTATATGCTAACTCCCATCTCCCACTATATGCTAACTCCCATCTCCCACTATATGCTAACTCCCATCTCCCACTATATGCTAACTCCCATCTCCCACTATATGCTAACTCCCATCTCCCACTATATGCTAACTCCCATCTCCCACTATATGCTAACTCCCATCTCCCACTATATGCTAACTCCCATCTCCCACTATATGCTAACTCCCATCTCCCACTATATGCTAACTCCCATCTCCCACTATATGCTAACTCCCATCTCCCACTATATGCTAACTCCCATCTCCCACTACAGGCTAACTCCCATCTCCCACTATATGCTAACTCCCATCTCCCACTATATGCTAACTCCCATCTCCCACTACAGGCTAACTCCCATCTCCCACTATATGCTAACTCCCATCTTCCACTATATGCTAACTCCCATCTCCCACTATATGCTAACTCCCATCTCCCACTATATGCTAACTCCCATCTCCCACTACAGGCTAACTCCCATCTCCCACTATATGCTAACTCTCATCTCCCACTATATGCTAACTCCTATCTCCCACTATATGCTAACTCCCATCTCCCACTATATGCTAACTCCCATCTCCCACTATATGCTAACTCCCATCTCCCACTACAGGCTAACTCCCATCTCCCACTACATGCTAACTCCCATCTCCCACTATATGCTAACTCCCATCTCCCACTACAGGCTAACTCCCATCTCCCACTATATGCTAACTCCCATCTCCCACTATATGCTAACTCCCATCTCCCACTATATGCTAACTCCCATCTCCCACTACAGGCTAACTCCCATCTCCCACTATATGCTA
Organism: Osedax frankpressi; assembly: GCA_964035775.1. Lineage (NCBI taxonomy): Eukaryota > Metazoa > Annelida > Polychaeta > Sabellida > Siboglinidae > Osedax > Osedax frankpressi. The sequence continues at coordinate 22,145,665 of OZ038316.1, forward strand.
ACTCCCATCTCCCACTATATGCTAACTCCCATCTCCCACTATATGCTAACTCCCATCTCCCACTACAGGCTAACTCCCATCTCCCACTACAGGCTAACTCCCATCTCCCACTATATGCTAACTCCCATCTCCCACTATATGCTAACTCCCATCTCCCACTACAGGCTAACTCCCATCTCCCACTACAGGCTAACTCCCATCTCCCACTATATGATAACTCCCATCTCCCACTATATGCTAACTCCCATCTCCCACTATATGCTAACTCCCATCTCCCACTATATGCTAACTCCCATCTCCCACTACAGGCTAACTCCCATCTCCCACTACAGGCTAACTCCCATCTCCCACTATATGCTAACTCCCATCTCCCACTATATGCTAACTCCCATCTCCCACTATATGCTAACTGCCATCTCCCACTATATGCTAACTCCCATCTCCCACTACAGGCTAACTCCCATCTCCCACTATATGCTAACTCCCATCTCCCACTACAGGCTAACTCCCATCTCCCACTACATGCTAACTCCCATCTCCCACTATATGCTAACTCCCATCTCCCACTATATGCTAACTCCCATCTCCCACTATATGCTAACTCCCATCTCCCACTATATGCTAACTCCCATCTCCCACTACAGGCTAACTCCCATCTCCCACTATATGCTAACTCCCATCTCCCACTATATGCTAACTCCCATCTCCCACTATATGCTAACTCCCATCTCCCACTATATGCTAACTCCCATCTCCCACTATATGCTAACTCCCATCTCCCACTATATGCTAACTCCCATCTCCCACTATATGCTAACTCCCATCTCCCACTATATGCTAACTCCCATCTCCCACTATATGCTAACTCCCATCTCCCACTATATGCTAACTCCCATCTCCCACTACAGGCTAACTCCCATATCCCACTATATGCTAACTCCCATCTCCCACTACAGGCTAACTCCCATCTCCCACTATAAGCTAACTCCCATCTCCCACTATATGCTAACTCCCATCTCCCACTACAGGCTAACTCCCATCTCCCACTACAGGCTAACTCCCATCTCCCACTATAAGCTAACTCCCATCTCCCACTATATGCTAACTCCCATCTCCCACTATATGCTAACTCCCATCTCCCACTACAGGCTAACTCCCATCTCCCACTACATGCTAACTCCCATCTCCCACTATATGCTAACTCCCATCTCCCACTATATGCTAACTCCCATCTCCCACTATATGCTAACTCCCATCTCCCACTATATGCTAACTCCCATCTCCCACTATATGCTAACTCCCATCTCCCACTACAGGCTAACTCCCATCTCCCACTATATGCTAACTCCCATCTCCCACTACATGCTAACTCCCATCTCCCACTACAAGCTAACTCCCATCTCCCACTATATGCTAACTCCCATCTCCCACTACATGCTAACTCCCATCTCCCACTATATGCTAACTCCCATCTCCCACTATATGCTAACTCCCATCTCCCACTATATGCTAACTCCCATCTCCCACTATATGCTAACTCCCATCTCCCACTATATGCTAACTCCCATCTCCCACTATATGCTAACTCCCATCTCCCACTACAGGCTAACTCCCATCTCCCACTATATGCTAACTCCCATCTCCCACTATATGCTAACTCCCATCTCCCACTACAAGCTAACTCCCATCTCCCACTATATGCTAACTCCCATCTCCCACTACAGGCTAACTCCCATCTCCCACTATATGCTAACTCCCATCTCCCACTATATGCTAACTCCCATCTCCCACTATATGCTAACTCCCATCTCCCACTATATGCTAACTCCCATCTCCCACTATATGCTAACTCCCATCTCCCACTACAGGCTAACTCCCATCTCCCACTATATGCTAACTCCCATCTCCCACTATATGCTAACTCCCATCTCCCACTACAGGCTAACTCCCATCTCCCACTATATGCTAACTCCCATCTCCCACTATATGCTAACTCCCATCTCCCACTATAAGCTAACTCCCATCTCCCACTATATGCTAACTCCCATCTCCCACTACAGGCTAACTCCCATCTCCCACTATATGCTAACTCCCATCTCCCACTATATGCTAACTCCCATCTCCCACTATATGCTAACTCCCATCTCCCACTACAGGCTAACTCCCATCTCCCACTATATGCTAACTCCCATCTCCCACTATATGCTAACTCCCATCTCCCACTACAGGCTAACTCCCATCTCCCACTATATGCTAACTCCCATCTCCCACTATATGCTAACTCCCATCTCCCACTATATGCTAACTCCCATCTCCCACTACAGGCTAACTCCCATCTCCCACTATATGCTAACTCCCATCTCCCACTATATGCTAACTCCCATCTCCCACTACAGGCTAACTCCCATCTCCCACTACAGGCTAACTCCCATCTCCCACTATATGCTAACTCCCATCTCCCACTACAGGCTAACTCCCATCTCCCACTACAGGCTAACTCCCATCTCCCACTATATGCTAACTCCCATCTCCCACTATATGCTAACTCCCATCTCCCACTATATGCTAACTCCCATCTCCCACTACAGGCTAACTCCCATCTCCCACTATATGCTAACTCCCATCTCCCACTATATGCTAACTCCCATCTCCCACTACAGGCTAACTCCCATCTCCCACTATATGCTAACTCCCATCTCCCACTACAGGCTAACTCCCATCTCCCACTATATGCTAACTCCCATCTCCCACTATATGCTAACTCCCATCTCCCACTATATGCTAACTCCCATCTCCCACTATATGCTAACTCCCATCTCCCACTACAGGCTAACTCCCATCTCCCACTACAGGCTAACTCCCATCTCCCACTATATGCTAACTCCCATCTCCCACTATATGCTAACTCCCATCTCCCACTATATGCTAACTCCCATCTCCCACTATATGCTAACTCCCATCTCCCACTATATGCTAACTCCCATCTCCCACTATATGCTAACTCCCATCTCCCACTACAGGCTAACTCCCATCTCCCACTATATGCTAACTCCCATCTCCCACTATATGCTAACTCCCATCTCCCACTATATGCTAACTCCCATCTCCCACTATATGCTAACTCCCATCTCCCACTATATGCTAACTCCCATCTCCCACTACAGGCTAACTCCCATCTCCCACTATATGCTAACTCCCATCTCCCACTATATGCTAACTCCCATCTCCCACTATATGCTAACTCCCATCTCCCACTATATGCTAACTCCCATCTCCCACTATATGCTAACTCCCATCTGCCACTATATGCTAACTCCCATCTCCCACTATATGCTAACTCCCATCTCCCACTACAGGCTAACTCCCATCTCCCACTATATGCTAACTCCCATCTCCCACTATATGCTAACTCCCATCTCCCACTACAGGCTAACTCCCATCTCCCACTACAGGCTAACTCCCATCTCCCACTATATGCTAACTCACATCTCCCACTATATGCTAACTCCCATCTCCCACTATATGCTAACTCCCATCTCCCACTATATGCTAACTCCCATCTCCCACTACAGGCTAACTCCCATCTCCCACTATATGCTAACTCCCATCTTCCACTATATGCTAACTCCCATCTCCCACTATATGCTAACTCCCATCTCCCACTATATGCTAACTCCCATCTCCCACTACAAGCTAACTCCCATCTCCCACTATATGCTAACTCCCATCTCCCACTATATGCTAACTCCCATCTCCCACTATATGCTAACTCCCATCTCCCACTATATGCTAACTCCCATCTCCCACTATATGCTAACTCCCATCTCCCACTAAATGCTAACTCCCATCTCCCACTATATGCTAACTCCCATCTCCCACTATATGCTAACTCCCATCTCCCACTATATGCTAACTCCCATCTCCCACTATATGCTAACTCCCATCTCCCACTATATGCTAACTCCCATCTCCCACTACAAGCTAACTCCCATCTCCCACTATATGCTAACTCCCATCTCCCACTATATGCTAACTCCCATCTCCCACTACAGGCTAACTCCCATCTCCCACTATAAGCTAACTCCCATCTCCCACTATATGCTAACTCCCATCTCCCACTATATGCTAACTCCCATCTCCCACTATATGCTAACTCCCATCTCCCACTATATGCTAACTCCCATCTCCCACTACAGGCTAACTCCCATCTCCCACTAAATGCTAACTCCCATCTCCCACTATATGCTAACTCCCATCTCCCACTAAATGCTAACTCCCATCTCCCACTATATGCTAACTCCCATCTCCCACTACAGGCTAACTCCCATCTCCCACTACAGGCTAACTCCCATCTCCCACTACAGGCTAACTCCCATCTCCCACTATATGCTAACTCCCATCTCCCACTACAGGCTAACTCCCATCTCCCACTATATGCTAACTCCCATCTCCCACTATATGCTAACTCCCATCTCCCACTATATGCTAACTCCCATCTACCACTATATGCTAACTCCCATCTCCCACTACAGGCTAACTCCCATCTCCCACTACAGGCTAACTCCCATCTCCCACTACAGGCTAACTCCCATCTCCCACTACAGGCTAACTCCCATCTCCCACTATATGCTAACTCCCATCTCCCACTACAGGCTAACTCCCATCTCCCACTATATGCTAACTCCCATCTCCCACTATATGCTAACTCCCATCTCCCACTACAGGCTAACTCCCATCTCCCACTATATGCTAACTCCCATCTCCCACTATATGCTAACTCCCATCTCCCACTACAGGCTAACTCCCATCTCCCACTATATGCTAACTCCCATCTCCCACTATATGCTAACTCCCATCTCCCACTACAGGCTAACTCCCATCTCCCACTATATGCTAACTCCCATCTCCCACTATATGCTAACTCCCATCTCCCACTATATGCTAACTCCCATCTCCCACTATATGCTAACTCCCATCTCCCACTACAGGCTAACTCCCATCTCCCACTATATGCTAACTCCCATCTCCCACTATATGCTAACTCCCATCTCCCACTATATGCTAACTCCCATCTCCCACTATATGCTAACTCCCATCTCCCACTATATGCTAACTCCCATCTCCCACTATATGCTAACTCCCATCTCCCACTATATGCTAACTCCCATCTCCCACTATATGCTAACTCCCATCTCCCACTATATGCTAACTCCCATCTCCCACTATATGCTAACTCCCATCTCCCACTATATGCTAACTCCCATCTCCCACTATATGCTAACTCCCATCTCCCACTACAGGCTAACTCCCATCTCCCACTATATGCTAACTCCCATCTCCCACTATATGCTAACTCCCATCTCCCACTACAGGCTAACTCCCATCTCCCACTATATGCTAACTCCCATCTCCCACTACAGGCTAACTCCCATCTCCCACTATATGCTAACTCCCATCTCCCACTACAGGCTAACTCCCATCTCCCACTATATGCTAACTCCCATCTCCCACTATATGCTAACTCCCATCTCCCACTACAGGCTAACTCCCATCTCCCACTATATGCTAACTCCCATCTCCCACTATATGCTAACTCCCATCTCCCACTATATGCTAACTCCCATCTCCCACTATATGCTAACTCCCATCTCCCACTACAGGCTAACTCCCATCTCCCACTATATGCTAACTCCCATCTCCCACTACAAGCTAACTCCCATCTCCCACTACAGGCTAACTCCCATCTCCCACTATATGCTAACTCCCATCTCCCACTATATGCTAACTCCCATCTCCCACTATATGCTAACTCCCATCTCCCACTAAATGCTAACTCCCATCTCCCACTATATGCTAACTCCCATCTCCCACTAAATGCTAACTCCCATCTCCCACTATATGCTAACTCCCATCTCCCACTACAGGCTAACTCCCATCTCCCACTACAGGCTAACTCCCATCTCCCACTACAGGCTAACTCCCATCTCCCACTATATGCTAACTCCCATCTCCCACTACAGGCTAACTCCCATCTCCCACTATATGCTAACTCCCATCTCCCACTATATGCTAACTCCCATCTCCCACTATATGCTAACTCCCATCTCCCACTATATGCTAACTCCCATCTCCCACTATATGCTAACTCCCATCTCCCACTATATGCTAACTCCCATCTCCCACTATATGCTAACTCCCATCTCCCACTATATGCTAACTCACATCTCCCACTATATGCTAACTCCCATCTCCCACTATATGCTAACTCCCATCTCCCACTATATGCTAACTCCCATCTCCCACTATATGCTAACTCCCATCTACCACTACAGGCTAACTCCCATCTCCCACTATATGCTAACTCCCATCTCCCACTATATGTTAACTCCCATCTCCCACTACAGGCTAACTCCCATCTCCCACTATATGCTAACTCCCATCTCCCACTATATGCTAACTCCCATCTCCCACTACAGGCTAACTCCCATCTCCCACTATATGCTAACTCCCATCTCCCACTCGATGATAACTCCCATCTCCCACTATATGCTAACTCCCATCTCCCACTATATGCTAACTCCCATCTCCCACTATATGCTAACTCCCATCTTCCACTATATGCTAACTCCCATCTCCCACTACAAGCTAACTCCCATCTCCCACTACAGGCTAACTCCCATCTCCCACTATATGCTAACTCCCATCTCCCACTATATGCTAACTCCTATCTCCCACTATATGCTAACTCCCATCTCCCACTACAAGCTAACTCCCATCTCCCACTATATGCTAACTCCCATCTCCCACTATATGCTAACTCCTATCTCCCACTATATGCTAACTCCCATCTCCCACTACAAGCTAACTCCCATCTCCCACTACAGGCTAACTCCCATCTCCCACTATATGCTAACTCCCATCACCCACTACAGGCTAACTCCCATCTCCCACTACAGGCTAACTCCCATCTCCCACTATATGCTAACTCCCATCTCCCACTATATGCTAACTCCCATCTCCCACTACAGGCTAACTCCCATCTCCCACTATATGCTAACTCCCATCTCCCACTATATGCTAACTCCCATCTCCCACTATATGCTAACTCCCATCTCCCACTACAGGCTAACTCCCATCTCCCACTACATGCTAACTCCCATCTCCCACTATATGCTAACTCCCATCTCCCACTATATGCTAACTCCCATCTCCCACTATATGCTAACTCCCATCTCCCACTATATGCTAACTCCCATCTCCCACTATATGCTAACTCCCATCTCCCACTACAGGCTAACTCCCATCTCCCACTATATGCTAACTCCCATCTCCCACTACAGGCTAACTCCCATCTCCCACTATATGCTAACTCCCATCTCCCACTATATGCTAACTCCCATCTCCCACTATATGCTAACTCCCATCTCCCACTACAAGCTAACTCCCATCTCCCACTACAGGCTAACTCCCATCTCCCACTATATGCTAACTCCCATCTCCCACTACAGGCTAACTCCCATCTCCCACTATATGCTAACTCCCATCTCCCACTATATGCTAACTCCCATCTCCCACTATATGCTAACTCCCATCTCCCACTACAAGCTAACTCCCATCTCCCACTACAGGCTAACTCCCATCTCCCACTACAGGCTAACTCCCATCTCCCACTACATGCTAACTCACATCTCCCACTATATGCTAACTCCCATCTCCCACTATATGCTAACTCCCATCTCCCACTATATGCTAACTCCCATCTCCCACTATATGCTAACTCCCATCTCCCACTACAGGCTAACTCCCATCTCCCACTATATGCTAACTCCCATCTCCCACTATATGCTAACTCCCATCTCCCACTATATGCTAACTCCCATCTCCCACTATATGCTAACTCCCATCTCCCACTACAAGCTAACTCCCATCTCCCACTATATGCTAACTCCCATCTCCCACTATATGCTAACTCCCATCTCCCACTATATGCTAACTCCCATCTCCCACTATATGCTAACTCCCATCTCCCACTATATGCTAACTCCCATCTCCCACTATATGCTAACTCCCATCTACCACTACAGGCTAACTCCCATCTCCCACTATATGCTAACTCCCATCTCCCACTATATGCTAACTCCCATCTCCCACTATATGCTAACTCCCATCTCCCACTACAGGCTAACTCCCATCTCCCACTATATGCTAACTCCCATCTCCCACTATATGCTAACTCCCATCTCCCACTATATGCTAACTCCCATCTCCCACTACAGGCTAACTCCCATCTCCCACTATATGCTAACTCCCATCTCCCACTACAGGCTAACTCCCATCTCCCACTATATGCTAACTCCCATCTCCCACTATATGCTAACTCCCATCTCCCACTATATGCTAACTCCCATCTCCCACTATATGCTAACTCCCATCTCCCACTACAGGCTAACTCCCATCTCCCACTATATGCTAACTCCCATCTCCCACTATATGCTAACTCCCATCTCCCACTATATGCTAACTCCCATCTCCCACTACAGGCTAACTCCCATCTCCCACTATATGCTAACTCCCATCTCCCACTACAGGCTAACTCCCATCTCCCACTATATGCTAACTCCCATCTCCCACTATATGCTAACTCCCATCTCCCACTACAGGCTAACTCCCATCTCCCACTATATGCTAACTCCCATCTCCCACTACAGGCTAACTCCCATCTCCCACTATATGCTAACTCCCATCTCCCACTATATGCTAACTCCCATCTCCCACTATATGCTAACTCCCATCTCCCACTACAAGCTAACTCCCATCTCCCACTATATGCTAACTCCCATCTCCCACTATATGCTAACTCCCATCTCCCACTATATGCTAACTCCCATCTCCCACTATATGCTAACTCCCATCTCCCACTATATGCTAACTCCCATCTCCCACTACAGGCTAACTCCCATCTCCCACTATATGCTAACTCCCATCTCCCACTATATGCTAACTCCCATCTCCCACTATATGCTAACTCCCATCTCCCACTATATGCTAACTCCCATCTCCCACTATATGCTAACTCCCATCTCCCACTATATGCTAACTCCCATCTCCCACTATATGCTAACTCCCATCTCCCACTATATGCTAACTCCCATCTCCCACTATATGCTAACTCCCATCTCCCACTATATGCTAACTCCCATCTCCCACTATATGCTAACTCCCATCTCCCACTACAGGCTAACTCCCATCTCCCACTATATGCTAACTCCCATCTCCCACTATATGCTAACTCCCATCTCCCACTACAGGCTAACTCCCATCTCCCACTATATGCTAACTCCCATCTCCCACTATATGCTAACTCCCATCTCCCACTATATGCTAACTCCCATCTCCCACTATATGCTAACTCCCATCTCCCACTATATGCTAACCCCCATATCCCACTATATGCTAACTCCCATCTCCCACTATATGCTAACTCCCATCTCCCACTCGATGATGACCCCTACGACTATCACGTGACCTTCATTCGAATGCATTAAATTCCTACGCAGAATAAAAAACGAAAGGAACCGTCCGCGGTTACCACTACGATGATACCGACCTCTCCCGAAGAGGTCAGGGATCACACCAACAAAGAAGGTTATGTCACCGAAGAAGACGAAGGCTCCGATTCGGTGGATAGGAGCAAACGAAATGGCAAAAAGGTCATTGTTGTAGTATTTTCGCAGGTTTTAGTGGAGTTTTTGAAGGACGGCTGCGAAGGTGTAAACGACGAATTCGGGATGTAAACTCTTTATATAGAATCGGCGTATTGTTATTGAAATAGGTCAAAGGTCATATATCGTATACGTTATATATCCTAGTTTATATTGATCAGATGTCAAATAAATCAACGGATTTAGTCGTGCAAAGGAAATTATTAGCAGTTATTTTTATATTGATATTATTCATTTGTAGACTTACCCTTCATGTCTAGATATCAACTGTTATCTAGTGGTCAGTGTAGTGGTCAGTGTAGTGGTCAGTCTAGCAGTGTAGTGGTCAGTCTAGCGGTCAGTCTAGCAGTGTAGTGGTCAGTGTAATGGTCAGTGTAATTGTCAGTCTAGCGGTCAGTCTAGCAGTGTAGTGGTCAGTGTAGTGGTCAGTGTAGTGGTCAGTGTAGTGGTCAGTCTAGCAGTGTAGTGGTCAGTGTAATTGTCAGTCTAGTGGTCAGTCTAGTGGTCAGTCTAGCAGTGTAATGGTCAGTGTAATTGTCAGTCTAGCGGTCAGTCTAGCAGTGTAGTGGTATGTCTAGTGGTCAGTGTATTGGTAAGTGAGGGTCAGTCTAGTGGTCAGTGTAATTGTTAGTCTAGCAGTGTAGTGGTCAGTGTAATTGTTAGTCTAGCGGTGTAGTGGTCAGTGTAATTGTTAGTCTAGCGGTCAGTCTAGTGGTCAGTCTAGCAGTGTAATGGTCAGTGTAATTGTCAGTCTAGCGGTCAGTCTAGCAGTGTAGTGGTATGTCTAGTGGTCAGTGTATTGGTAAGTGAGGGTCAGTCTAGTGGTCAGTGTAATTGTTAGTCTAGCAGTGTAGTGGTCAGTGTAATTGTTAGTCTAGCGGTGTAGTGGTCAGTGTAATTGTTAGTCTAGCGGTCAGTCTAGCGGTCAGTTTAGCAGTGTAGTGGTCAGTGTAGTGGTCAGTGTAATTGTTAGTCTAGCGGTCAGTCTAGCGGTCAGTTTAGCAGTGTAGTGGTCAGTGTAGTGGTCAGTGTAATTGTCAGTCTAGTGGTCAGTCTAGCAGTGTAGTGGTCAGTGTAATTGTCAGTCTAGTGGTCAGTCTAGCAGTGTAGTGGTCAGTGTAATTGTCAGTCTAGTGGTCAGTCTAGCAGTGTAGTGGTCAGTGTAATTGTCAGTCTAGCGGTCAGTCTAGCAGTGTAGTGGTCAGTGTAATTGTCAATCTAGTGGTCAGTCTAGCAGTGTAGTGGTCAGTGTAATTGTTAGTCTAGCGGTCAGTCTAGCGGTCAGTCTAGCAGTGTAGTGGTCAGTGTAATTGTCAGTCTAGCGGTCAGTCTAGCAGTGTAGTGGTCAGTGTAATTGTCAGTCTAGCGGTCAGTCTAGCAGTGTAGTGGTCAGTGTAGTGGTCAGTGTAGTGGTCAGTCTAGCGGTCAGTCTAGCAGTGTAGTGGTCAGTGTAATTGTCAGTCTAGTGGTCAGTCTAGCAGTGTAGTGGTCAGTGTAGTGGTCAGTCTAGCGGTCAGTCTAGCAGTGTAGTGGTATGTCTAGTGGTCTGTGTATTGGTAAGTGAGGGTCAGTATAGTGGTCAGTATAGTGGTCAATATAGTGGTCCGTGTATTGGTCAGTATAATGGTCAGTATAATGGTCAGTGTAGTGGTCAGTGTAGTGGTCAGTGTAGTGGTCAGTGTAGTGGTCAGTGTAGTGGTCAGTGTAGTGGTCAGTATTGGTAAGTGAGGGGTTAGTATAGTGGTCAGTATAATGTTCAGTGTAGTGGTCAGTGTAGTGATCAGTGCAGTGGTCAGTATAATGGTCAGTTAGTGTTCAATTTAGTGGTGAGTGTAGTGGTCCGTATAATGGTCAGTGTAGTGGTCAGTGTATTGGTAAGTGAGGGGTCAGTTTAGTGGGCAGTGTAGTGGTCAGTGCAGTGGTCAGTGTAGTGGTCAGTGTAGTGGTCAGTGTAGTGGTCAGTTAATGGTCCTCCATCAATAGTTATTTATTGCCACCTCTAAACGATTTCGTTATTCGACAGGAGGTTTCAATTGGCCGACAATACATGCTGGCGAATTCTTTGTCTGACCTCGTGACCTTCTGTAAGTCCATTAAATTCAAAGACTTCCCAACCTCAATGAATAAACGTCAGTGTTATTTATTAATTTATTTGATAGAAGTTATGTTCTTTTAGTGAGTCCAAGAAATTTAACACAAAATATTCCAAAACCCAAACCCCACACCTACACCCACACCCATACCTCACCCACACCCTCATCCCATACCACAAACTACATAACCCATACCCCATATCACATACCTCACACCCCACACCCATAACCTCACATTTCACACCCCACACCCCAAATCCCTCCCCACATCCAAAACCCAACACCCCCGCATTCCAACCCAACACCCCCGCATCCAAACCCCACACCCCACACCCCACATCCCTCCCCACATCCAATACCCTCACACTCCACCTCTACACCCCTGCATCCAACACCCCCACACCCAACACTCCCGTACCCAACACCCCCACACACAACACCCCCACACCCAACACCCCCACACCCTACACCCCCACACCCCCACACCCAACACCCCCACACCCCACCCCCACACCCAACACCCCCACACCCTACACCCCCACACCCCACCCCTATACCCAACACCCCCGTACCCAACACCCCTATACCCAACACCCCCCCACCCAACACCCCCGCATCCAACACCCCAACACCCCCCCACCCAACACCCCCACCCTACACCCCTATACCCAACACCCCCACACCCCACACCCCTACACCCTACACCCCTATACCCAACACCCCCATACCCCACACCCCCACCCCCATACCTAACACCCCCATACCCAACACCCCCCCACCCAACACCCCCCCACCCAACACCCCCCACCCAACACCCCCCCACCCAACATCCCCCCACCCAACACCCCCACCCTACACCCCTATACCCAACACCCCCATACCCCACACCCCCACCCCCATACCCAACACCCCCATACCCAACACCCCCATACCCAACACCCACACACCCTACACCCCCCACCCAACACCCCCACCCCTACATCCCCCCACCCAACACCCCCACCCTACACCCCTATACCCAACACCCCCACACACCCCCCACCCCACAGAGAGGTGTACAGAGATCTGTTCCTTCAGTGAATCATATGCTCTACGTCTTGCCAACTCTCAGCCAGAAGAATTTGTGGATTACAACAAACGTTTCCTTTCACGAATCTACCCGAATAACTTGAGAGTGGATAGCAGTAACTACAACCCTCAAGACTTTTGGAACTGCGGGGCTCAACTCGGTAAGGGGCGTGGTCACCGGGGTTAAAGTAGCTCGGAGAGTAGGACGTAGGGTTAAGCTGTAGGGTTAGAGTAGACGGGGAATTGTACATTTTGAAGCACTAAGTCATACTAGTAATGGGTCTATGATATGTATATGAGGAATGTGTACTGAGATCATCCCAGCAATAAAGGGACTTATTTATTTTATAAAATATATTTAAATAAATAATTCTAAAATATATATATGTATATATATATATGTGTATATATGTTTATATATATATATATATGTGTATATATGTTTATATATGTATATATATGTTTATATATGTATATATATATGTATATATGTATATATATGTGTATATATGTATATATATGTGTATGTATATATAATATATATTAAATAAAATGATATTATTTAAATAAAATAATAAATATTCAAAAATTCTACATATTAATTTCTATTCACAAATTTAAAAATGTATAAAATTACTCTGAATTCAAAAATTTCTGAAATAATTTTCCTATTATTTATTTAATTTAGCTTATTTACAACAAAATGAACTTTAAGCCTTATTGTCATAAAATTCATAACAAACAAGTTATGTATTTCTTATATAAATATGTAATAAATATATAAATAGGATAAATAAATTATGTTCTTTTCAATATCAAAAAAAATTATATTTATATTGTTACATAATGTGAAATCGCCTGATGTGAGCTCCACACAGAGTAGATAATGGATCTAGGATAGATTACATAACCAAATGATTAATTGACCAACATGAATTCACACCCACAATTTCACAATCAATTTCACAGTGACTTTGAATTATCAAACTTCTGGACTCATGTTGGATTTGAACAGTGGTCGATTTCTTGATAATGGAGGGTGTGGTTATATTCTGAAACCAGCTGTTAGTAGAGCTAACTCTACACCTACTCTACACCCTACTCCCACTCGTAACCTTAACCCTACTTAAATACCCTACTATAACACCATCTCCAACACCCTACCCCTACTACTATACCCTATACTCCTACCCCTACTGCTATACCCTATATCTTACTCCTACTCCTACCCCTACTCCTACTCCTACTCCTACTCCTACTCCCTACCCCTACACCCTACTCCCATTCATACTCCTTCCCCTAGTCCTACACCCTCCTATAACCTACTCCCTACTCCTATACCCTACTCCCTACTCTCTACTCCTACGCATACACCTCTACTATATCTTACATCATACACCAACCCCTAATCCTATACCCTACATCCTACTCCTACCCCTATACCCTACCCCTATACCCTACCCCCTACTCCTATACCCTACTACTCCTATACCCTACAACTCCTATACCCTTCTACTCCTACCCCTACCCCCTACACCCCTCCACAGGTGATGAGGGACACCTTATCCTCGTTCAGTGCGAGTCCTATTGTCAGACCTACTGTACTTATCCCTGGCATCGAAACACAAATGTTGCATATCAAGGTTAGATATAGTGTAAGGTGTAAGGTGTAGGGTGTAAGGTGTAAGGTGTAAGGTGTAGGGTGTAAGGTGTAGGGTATAGAAAGTAGGGTGTATAGTGTAGGGTGTAGAGAGTAGGGTGTAGGTGTAGAGTGTAGGGTTTAGGGAGTAATGTGTAGGGTGTAGGGTGTAGAGAATAGGGTGTAGAGTATAGGGTGTAGAGTGTAGGGTGTAAGGTGTAGGGTATAGGTGTAGGGTTTAGAGAGTATGGTATAGAGTGTAGGGTGTAGAGAGTAGGGTGTAAGGTGTAATGTGTAGGTGTAGGGTTTAGAGAGTAGGTTATAGAGTGTAGGGTGTAGAGAGTAGGGTGTAGGTGTAGAGTGTAGGGTGTAGGGAGTAATGTGTGGGGTGTAGGGTGTAGAGAGTATGGTGTAGAGTGTAGGGTGTAAGGTGTAGGGAGTAGAGAGTAGGGTGTAGAGTGTAGGGTTTAGATAGTAGGGTGTAGGGTGTAGGGTTATAATGTTGGTAGTAAGGTGTAGGGTTTTGGGTGTAGGGAGTAAGGTGTAGGGTGTAGAGAGCAGGGTGTAGGGAGTAATGTGTAGGGTGTAAGGTGTAGGGTGTAGGTGTAGAGTGTAGGGAGTAAGGTGTAGAGAGTAGGGAGTAAGGTGTAGGGTGTAGAGAGTAGGGTTTAGAGTGTAGGATGTAGGGTATAGAGAGTAGAGTGTAGGGTGTAGGGTATAGATAGTAGGGTGTAGGGAGTAAGATGTAGGGTGTAGAGAGTAGAGTATATAGTGTAGGTGTAGAAAGTAGAATGTAGGGTGTAGAGTGTAGAGTATAGGATATAGGGTATATAGAGTAGAGTGTAGAGTGTAGATAGTAGGGTGTATGGAGTAAGGTGTAGGGTGTAGAGAGTAGAGTGTAGGGTGTAGAGAGTAGGGTGTAGTGTGTAGGGTTTAGAGTGTAGGGTGTAGAGTGTAGAGTATAGGGTGTAGATTATAGTGTAGGGAGTAGGGTGTAGAGTGTAGGGTGTAGAGTTGAGGGTGTAGAGTAAAGTGTAAAGTGTAAAATTTACAGTGTTTATAGTTCAACATCTTCACTCCATCAATAGATAATCAGCGGTCAGCAGTTATGTAAGCCTCGTGGTTCTGCGGCCAAAGGTGATACAATAGAACCTTACGTAACAATTGAAGTATTTGGTATTCCGTCGGATTGCAGAGAAGACCGAACAAAAACTGTACCACATAATGGTTATATCTCTTACTACACCTCCTACTACCTCTCCTACTACACCTCCTACTACCTTCTTACTACCCCTCCTACTACCTCTCTTACTACACCTCCTACTACCTCTCTTACTACACCTCCTACTACCCGCTCTTACTACACCTCCTACTACCTCTCTTACTACACCTCCTACTACCCCTCTTACTACACCTCCTACTACCTCTCTTACTACACCTCCTACTACCTCTCCTACTACACCTCCTACTACCTCTCCTACTACACCTCCTACTACCTCTCTTACTACACCTCCTACTACCCCTCCTACTACACCTCCTACTACCTCTCTTACTACACCTACTACCTCCCTTACTACACCTCCTACTACCTCTCTTACAACACCTCCTACTACCTCTCTTACTACACCTACTACCTCCCTTACTACACCTCCTACTACCTCTCTTACTACACCTACTACCTCCCTTACTACACCTCCTACTACCTCTCTTACAACACCTCCTACTACCTCTCTTACTACACCTACTACCTCCCTTACTACACCTCCTACTACCTCTCTTACTACACCTACTACCTCCCTTACTACACCTCCTACTACCTCTCTTACTACAACTCCTACTACCTCTCTTACTACACCTCCTACTACCTCTCTTACTACACCTCCTACTACCTCTCCTACTACACCTCCTACTACCTCTCTTACTACACCTCCTACTACCTCTCTTACTACACCTCCTACTACACCTCCTACTACCCCTCCTACTACACCTCCTACTACCTCTCTTACTACACCTCCTACTACCCGCTCTTACTACACCTCCTACTACCTCTCCTACTACACCTCCTACTACCTCTCTTACTACACCTCCTACTACCTCTCTTACTACACCTCCTACTACCTCTCTTACTACACCTCCTACTACCTCTCTTACTACACCTCCTACTACCTCTCTTACTACACCTACTACCTCTCTTACTACCCCTCCTACTACCCGCTCTTACTACACCTACTACTACCTCTCCTACTACACCTCCTACTACCTCTCTTACTACACCTCCTACTACCTCTCTTACTACACCTCCTACTACAGCTCTTACTACACCTCCTACTACCTCTCTTACTAACCCTCCTACTACCTCTCTTACTACACCTCCTACTACCTCTCTTACTACCCCTCCTACTACCTCTCTTACTACACCTCCTACTACCTCTCTTACTACACCTCCTACTACCTCTCTTACTACACCTCCTACTACCTCTCTTACTACACCTCCTACTACAGCTCTTACTACACCTCCTACTACCTCTCTTACTAACCCTCCTACTACCTCTCTTACTACACCTCCTACTACCTCTCTTACTACCCCTCCTACTACCTCTCTTACTACACCTCCTACTACCTCTCTTACTACACCTCCTACTACCTCTCTTACTACACCTCCTACTACCTCTCTTACTACACCTCCTACTACCTCTCTTACTACACCTCCTACTACCTCTCTTACTACACCTCCTACTACCTCTCTTACTACACCTCCTACTACCTCTCTTTCTACAC
Source organism: Osedax frankpressi (assembly GCA_964035775.1). Classification (NCBI taxonomy): domain Eukaryota; kingdom Metazoa; phylum Annelida; class Polychaeta; order Sabellida; family Siboglinidae; genus Osedax; species Osedax frankpressi. The sequence continues at coordinate 22,162,965 of OZ038316.1, forward strand.
CTCCTACTACACCTCCTACTACCTCTCTTACTACACCTCCTACTACACCTCCTACTACCTCTCTTACTACACCTCCTACTACAGCTCTTACTACACCTCCTACTACCTCTCTTACTAACCCTCCTACTACCTCTCTTACTACACCTCCTACTACCTCTCTTACTACCCCTCCTACTACCTCTCTTACTACACCTCCTACTACCTCTCTTACTACACCTCCTACTACCTCTCTTACTACACCTCCTACTACCTCTCCTACTACACCTCCTACTACCTCTCTTACTACACCTCCTACTACCTCTCTTACTACACCTCCTACTACACCTCCTACTACCCCTCCTACTACACCTCCTACTACCTCTCTTACTACACCTCCTACTACCCGCTCTTACTACACCTACTACCTCTCTTACTACCCCTCCTACTACCTCTCTTACAACACCTCCTACTACCTCTCTTACTACACCTCCTACTACCTCTCCTACTACACCTCCTACTACCTCTCTTACTACACCTCCTACTACCTCTCTTACTACACCTCCTACTACAGCTCTTACTACACCTCCTACTACCTCTCTTACTAACCCTCCTACTACCTCTCTTACTACACCTCCTACTACCTCTCTTACTACCCCTCCTACTACCTCTCTTACTACACCTCCTACTACCTCTCTTACTACACCTCCTACTACCTCTCTTACTACACCTCCTACTACCTCTCTTACTACACCTCCTACTACCTCTCTTACTACACCTCCTACTACCTCTCTTACTACACCTCCTACTACCTCTCTTACTACACCTCCTACTACCTCTCTTTCTACACCTCCTACTACACCTCCTACTACCTCTCTTACTACACCTCCTACTACACCTCCTACTACCTCTCTTACTACCTCTCTTACTACACCTCCTACTACCTCTCTTACTACACCTCCTACTACCTCTCTTACTACACCTCCTACTACCTCTCTTACTACCCCTCCTACTACCTCTCTTACTACCCCTCCTACTACCTCTCTTACTACACCTCCTACTACCTCTCTTACTACACCTCCTACTACCTCTCTTACTACACCTCCTACTACCTCTCTTACTACACCTCCTACTACCTCTCTTACTACACCTCCTACTACCTCTCTTACTACACCTCCTACTACCTCTCTTACTACCCCTCCTACTACCTCTTTTACTACACCTCCTACTACCTCTTTTACTACCCCTCCTACTACCTCTCTTACTACACCTCCTACTACCTCTCTTACTACACCTCCTACTACCTCTCTTACTACCCCTCCTACTACCTCTCTTACTACCCCTCCTACTACCTCTCTTACTACCCCTCCTACTACCTCTCTTACTACACCTCCCACTACCTCTCTTACTACACCTCCTACTACCTCTCTTACTACACCTCCTACTACCTCTCTTACTACACCTCCTACTACCTCTCTTACTACACCTCCTACTACCTCTCTTACTACACCTCCTACTACCTCTCTTACTACCCCTTCTACTACCTCTCTTACTACACCTACTACTACCTCTCTTACTACACCTACTACCTCTCTTACTACACCTCCTACTACCTCTCTTACTACACCTCCTACTACCTCTCTTACTACACCTCCTACTACCTCTCTTACTACCCCTCCTACTACCTCTCTTACTACCCATCCTACTACCTCTCTTACTACACCTCCTACTACCTCTCTTTCTACCCCTCCTACTACCTCTCTTACTACACCTCCTACTACATCTCTTACTACACCTCCTACTACCTCTCTTTCTACACCTCCTACTACCTCTCTTACTTCACCTACTACCCCTCTTACTATTCCTCTTACTACTCTAGACCTCGACCACTAATCCGACATTTGACCTCCTTTACTAACTCCTCCTTATTCCCTACCCTAACTCTACATAAATATCCTCCCTACCTAACCCTAGTCTCACCCCTATCCCCTCGCACTTCCCCGTCTCTAAGGTCACAACCCGCTGTTTGACGAAAACTTTTCATTCCACGTGAACCTACCTGAACTTGCGTTGGTAAGATTCGCGGTTTTGGACGACGAATTCATCGGTGACGAGTTCATCGGACAGTACACTCTGCCCTTTCACTGTATTCAGACGGGTTCGTGGGTTCACCAGGTCATGGTGTGTGAAATGATCAAGTGATATGTAGTGAACCTGTACATAAAATATATTGGAGAATTGACTTTATGTCCTCTCTTATGTCCTTTTTCATATCCTCTCATATCCTCTCTCATGTTCTCTCTCATGTCCTCTCTCATATCCTCTCTCATGTCCTCTCTCATATCCTCTCTCATATCCTATCTCATGTCCTATCTCATGTCCTCTCTCATGTCCTCTCTCATGTCCTCTCTCATGTCCTCTCTCATGTCCTCTCTCATGTCCTCTCTCATGTCCTCTCTCATGTCCTCTCTCATGTCCTCTCTCATCCTCTCATATCCTCTTTCATATCCTCTCTCATGTCCTCTCTCATGTCCTCTCTCATATCCTCTTTCATATCCTCTCTCATGTCCTCTCTCATGTCCTCTCTCATATCCTCTCTCATATCCTCTCTCATGTCCTATCTCATGTCCTCTCTTATATCCTCTCTCATGTCCTCTCTCATGTCCTATCTCATGTCCTCTCTCATGTCATCTCTCATGTCATCTCTCGTATCCTCTCTTATGTCCTATCTCATGTCCTCTCTCATGTCCTCTCTCATATCCTATCTCATGTCCTCTCTCATGTCCTCTCTCATGTCCTCTCTCATGTCCTCTCTCATATCCTCTCTCATGTCCTCTCTCATGTCCTCTCTCATATCCTCTTTCATATCCTTTCTCATATCCTCTCTCATGTCCTTTCTCATGTCCTATCTCATGTACTTTCTTATGTCCTATATTATGTTCTCTGCATGTCTTCTTTTATAATCTCTATTATATTTTTATCACATATTATTTCTTTTATCTACATTTCGCTGTACTCTCCTTTACGCTTCATATCGCTCCAAAATAATTCTCTAAAGTTTTTCACCAATTTGCCGATGTTGTACAGGTTACCGTCATATAAAGTTGAAGTCAAACAACGGGGACACCATTCCCAACTGTACGCTGTTCGTTCACATAGCCATCACCCACCAACACAGTTCTCGGGTTGGTTGCTGCGAGCGAACTTTTGCCTTCTTCTTCATCGTCGACGACGTTGGGCGCCCAAATAACCTGAACGCTATTCTCGAAGTACTTTCAGAATTTCTGAAACGCAACGACTATAATGTCCCTTTCTACTTCTACTATATGTCTATGTTGATTGCAATTATCCCGCCATTCTGTGCAATTCTAATATCTACATTGGGTATATAAAACTATGCATTGGAATGTTTAATAGAATTTTAATTATCAAATTCATTTATAATAATGTCATGTTACGGTGATTCCTTAGGACATATTATAACTCTACTTTCGTTGTTGTATTTTTGAAGTTATGATATTAATCGTAGATTAAATAAATATAAGTATATGTATATTAGTATTTATATGTAAGCCTTTTCAAATTATCAGCTTATTAAATAGTATTATGTAATTGTAAATAATTGTGATATTTATAATACATTTATATATAAATAATATTTAAATAATTAAATTGAAGTTTCTTGACAATCAAAATGCTACGATAAGGTCATATGTCACTTGGTCACTTATGTCACTTATGTCACATATGTCACTTGGCTAAACTTCCTTTAAGTTTCATTTATAAGCTAATATAAGATTTGTCTGTACTCAAGATGGCAGTTCGTCGCGGTCTGTCAGTTAGAAAATCCCGTCGAAGATTGAACAACTCTGCCAGCGCTAGTCAAAGGGCAAGCGCCATATCTCGTGACCTCACTTCCTGTATGAAGACCGTAGGAGTGCGAGTAATTGATGACGTTCTACGAGAAGGTGGCATTGCAACGATAGCTCTTCGAGAAGGTTGCATATTTGTTTATGTCCTCCCTTATATCCTTTTTCATCACCTTCATTTTATCCTCACGTCTCTTTGATACACTTTAACATATATTCCTTCATTTTTTCACTTATATTCTCACTCATATCCATCCTCCTTTGATCATATTCCAATGCGTAACCTCCCTCGTGTTCCAATCCATGCCATCCATCATGTCCTTTCTTGTTTACTTCCTCGTATCCTCTCTTTCCATATAATATATTCATTCATGTCCAGCTTTATGTCCTCCTTCATGTCCTCCTTTATATCCTCCTTCATGTCCTCATTCATGTCCTCCTTTATGTCCTCCTTCAAGTCCTCCTTTATATCCTACTTCATGTCCTCCTTCATGTTCTCCCTCATGTCCTCCCTCATGTCCTCTTTCATGTTCTTCCCCATGTCCTCTCTCTTGTTTAGATCATCCTCAAGTCCTTCTTGAAGCTATCGATCATTTCTTTTGTAATATACTTTTACATGACCTCAAACTACCTCTCTTAATACCCCTCCTACTACTGGCTCCTACTACCGGCTCCTACTACCCGCTCTTACTACCACTCTTACTACCACTCTTACTACCACTCTTACTACCACTCAACACACTCTCACCACTCCATGCTCCACTATCACCAGTTCATGCCTCAATATCACCGCTGCACAGCCCGCTCTGCACTCCCGCCCCACTCCTCGCCCCACTCCTCGCCCCACTCCTCGCCCCACTCCTCGCCCCATTCCTCGCCCCACTCCTCGCCCCACTCCTCGCCCCACTCCTCACCCCACTCCCCGCCCCACTCCTCGCCCCACTCCTCGCCCCACTCCTCGCCCCACTCCTCGCCCCACTCCTCGCCCCATTCCTCGCCCCACTCCTCGCCCCACTCCTCACCCCACTCCCCGCCCCACTCCTCGCCCCGCTAACAAACTCCACTCCCCGCTCTGCACTCCCGCCCCACTCCTCGCCCCACTCCTCGCTCCACTCCTCGCCCCACTCCTCGCCCCACTCCTCGCCCCGCTAACAAACCCCCCTCCCGCCACCTATAGGCTTCACATTACGTGGTTCAGTACAAATTGCATTGTGTGATTTACGTGTACATTGCGGGTCTATTTACTCCGCGAGTCTCAAACAATGTATTGTTGCTATGGCGTCTAGATTACAGACTTCCTCTTCACTCGCTTTGGTCGACGTTTCACTCGTCTACGATCTCGACAGAAAGGTTACGATATCCTAGGATCTGATGTGTCACGATAACAGGACAATGGGTGTCACGATAACTGGACAATGGGTGTCACGATAACAGGACAATGGGTGTCAGGTGAACTGGACAATGGGTGTCACGATAACAGGACAATGGGTGTCACGATAACTGGACAATGGGTGTCACGATAACTGGACAATGGGTGTCACGATAACAGGACAATGGGTGTCAGGAGAACTGGACAATGGGTGTCACGATAACAGGACAATGGGTGTCCAGTGAAATGGACAATGGGTGTCTGGTGAACTGGACAATGGGTGTCTGGTGAACTGGACAATGGGTGTCCAGTGAAATGGACAATGGGTGTCTGGTGAACGGGACAATGGGTGTCACGATAACAGGACAATGGGTGTCAGGTGAACTGGACAATGGGTGTCACGATAACAGGACAATGGGTGTCACGATAACTGGACAATGGGTGTCACGATAACTGGACAATGGGTGTCACGATAACAGGACAATGGGTGTCAGGAGAACTGGACAATGGGTGTCACGATAACAGGACAATGGGTGTCCAGTGAAATGGACAATGGGTGTCTGGTGAACTGGACAATGGGTGTCAGGTGAACTGGACAATGGGTGTCTGGTGAACTGGACAATGGGTGTCAGGTGAACAGGACAATGGGTGTCAGGCGAACAGGACAATGGGTGTCACGATAACAGGACAATGGGTGTCAGGCGAACTGGACAATGGGTGTCAGGTGAACAGGACAATGGGTGTCAGGCGAACTGGACAATGGGTGTCAGGTGAACAGGACAATGGGTGTCAGGTGAACTGGACAATGGGTGTCTGGTGTCAGGTGAACTGGACAATGGGTGTCAGGTGAACAGGACAATGGGTGTCAGGCGAACAGGACAATGGGTGTCACGATAACAGGACAATGGGTGTCAGGCGAACTGGACAATGGGTGTCAGGTGAACAGGACAATGGGTGTCAGGTGAACTGGACAATGGGTGTCAGGTGAACTGGACAATGGGTGTCCGGTGTCAGGTGAACTGGACAATGGGTGTCTGGTGAACTGGACAATGGGTGTCAGGTGAATTGGACAATGGGTGTCAGGTGAACAGGATAATGGGTGTCACGATAACTGGACAATGGGTGTCAGGTGAACTGGACAATGGGTGTCCGGTGTCAGGTGAACTGGACAATGGGTGTCTGGTGAACTGGACAATGGGTGTCAGGTGAATTGGACAATGGGTGTCAGGTGAACAGGATAATGGGTGTCACGATAACTGGACAATGGGTGTCAGGTGAACTGGACAATGGGTGTCCGGAGAACTGGACAATAGGTGTCTGGCGAACTGGACAATGGGTGTCAGGTGAAATGGACAATGGGTGTCAGGTGAACAGGACAATGGGTGTCTAGTGAACTGGACAATGGGTGTCAGGTGAACATATTGAAAATATTTATTAATCTATCTTAGAAATAGTTTCTGTAATTTTTCATTATTCAAATGATTACAAAATTAAAAAACTGTATTTATAGATTATTAATAAATGGGATTTATAATTTCTGAATTCATTTCAGTGATTATTGAGAACTACACCTCATGTCACCTTATGTCACCTTATGTCACCTTATGTCACCTTATGTCACCTTTTATCACCTTATGTCACCTCATGTCACCTCGTATCACCTTATGTCACCTTATGTCACCTTATGTCACCTTATGTCACCTCATGTCACCTTATGTTACCTCATGTCACCTTATGTCACCTCATGTCACCTCATGTCACCTTATGTCACCTCGTATCACCTTATGTCAAGGGATGGTCATTACTAATTACAGTAACTAGACAGGGAGTGATATATCTTACCTTTGAACAATTTGTTGTGGCCGATATGCTAGACTGTAATCCATATTCTCGAGTCTGTTATGGAAACACGGCATCTGCTAATACCTTCCATCTTCGTACAGTTCCCAGTTATGGAAGTTACCGGCACAATTCCTGACATCATGAAGAGGGCTTGCCTTACTTTCGATAACGTTAGTAACGAAATAAGGTAATAATTCATTTAGTTTAATGGTGATAGTTAATTAATGAGTAATTAATATAGTTATACCTTCCATTATAGTGTAGACAGCCATAGTAATGTTGTTTGAGATATTCATAGACTACATTTAAAGATATATATCAATTATCATCTATTAATAGTAAAAGTAATATTATTATTACATAGAATTTAGAATATTAAGTAATATCAATAATATCAATATCTACTTAATTTATTAATGTTAAATTATATCATAAAGTTAAATTATAGATTTTTCAAGCAATTTAATAACTTATTTTGATTCATTTAATCTAAATTATAATTACTTTATATAGTTGATAAACATTGCATATGAGGTATACATAATATATATAAACTATATTACATTATAATGTATATCTGCGACGTTTCATTACATTTTATACTAATATAACATGTAAATGTTACTGTCATATACTTCCTTATTATAAATGATAATAAATTAATCAAAATTACAGAAAAATGAGTGTAAAATCTACACGTAATGTGTTATACTTTTAAATTTAGTCTTAAGAATATATTAGTTATAAATTTCCATTTAAAAAAATGAACAAATAAGTTACTACATCTACACTAGTATTGTAATGCTATGTTCAATGAGATGCTTTCCGTTTACCCTGTATTACACTAACACGAGTGATATCAAGATTGGTATTTAGACCTAGTCTATAAACTACTATTGTAAACAACATTACACTTTCGTGAATCATAATCTAGAATTCATTTAAAATTAGCGAAAAAATGAGACGAATACATTTTATTCTTAAAATATCTAAAATCGCAGTTGATGCAATTTATTGATTATTTGAGTTTGAATTCAAAGTGAAGGCTTAGATTCCGAAAACCGTAGTTATTAAATTTTAGGATGGAAATTTATTTTACTTTTCACAGCATCTTCTATTCAATTTTTCTATTCTAATATCTTTTGATCCCCCAACTTATCTACAGTTTGTAAAGGAATGTAAAGAACTGTTGAAACATGCAGACGATATTTCAACTAAGGTTACTACTATTTCCACTTTGTTCAGAACTTTACGCTTGAAAAATGCTCATGTATAACCTAAACTACAATCGTAGCGAATGAAAATTGTGAGAGAAACATATTGTTTGTTTAGATGTAAACAATTAAACTAATATTGATTAGATAAGGGGTTCGAGTAGGTTAAGAGTAGAATTATAAGTAGTATTCGTGTAAGTATTCTATGACGGTAAAATTAGTTTCTATCCAATGTAATCTAAATAATAACATCGCATAATTTCTAATAATTCATCATTATCTGAATAAGAATGTTTAGTTTCGGATTTATGATATCGATGTACTATTTGTTTATTATTTTAATTAGAAAAGCCAAATGCATTTTCCTGCATTTGTTAATCTTGAAGCATTTGTAGAATCTATAAATTATTATTTAATTTACAAAAATAATATATTTTACTCGAAATCAATGTTGTATTTGTTTCTCTTCAATGGAGTCTTGTTGCCATGGTAACACACATGAGTTTTCTCTATGGGTGCTATGGGAGCTATGGGTGCTATAATCTCTATGGGTGCTATGATCTCTATGGGTGCTATGATCTCTATGGGTGCTATTATCTCTATGGGAGCTATAATCTCTATAGGAGCTAATAACACATTTCTCACATTCGCTAATCTTCCAGTTGCTGGATGTCCGCGCTAAGGCGATGGCCAAACACGGTCAGATGGCCGAATTGTGTCGACTTGAGAGACTCAGCGGCAAGAAACTTGACAGGGTTTGCGATTGGCAATTTGTAGGGGCTTCCAATGAAGGCAGCACATTTTTACAATTGACCAATGAATTTTTGTGTTTACTAATTTAAAGGGAGGTTGTAGTTGTCAAAAATGAAGGGAAATTCGTAGTTTTCCATTTATAATCCCAATTCTCTTTTACTTATTTACAAGTTTTTAAGATATTCTGAAATATTGAAACAGATTTGAAATATTGAATCATTTAATTATTTATTTATGAAAAACTTATTTATTTAAACTTAAGGTCAGTTTTTACTTAATTTCATTTCATTTCAGGCTTTTGCACATTTCACTTGGAACATGAGAGTTCTGGAAGGTCAGGCCGATTTAATTATACAAGCCAAAGCACAATGCCAATTGTACATTACACAGGTCAATAACCACTTATTATATAATAACTCTTCCGAACTGAATGACCTAATACTTTATTAAACTAAGATGTGTTATATACTAAATATACATTAATGTATACAATATATAAAGCTTTTAAATATTTGTAGTTATATTTGATTTTGCTGATCATTTAGAGGAGTTTGCGAGTAGAAAGCAGAATAATTAGAAATATACAAAAATATTCGTAGACGGAATTAAATTATACCAACGATAAAAATTATACCGACGATAAAAATAAAAATATAACGATAAAAATCAGTTGAGGAGATATTTGTTGTTTATCTTTATGATTCTCTGACGTAATATAGCATAATATTGCATAATATATTGTATTGATGTATTCATGTGTTTACCAGCCTGGATAAATAAATCACCAGGACTGATAATTTTATATAATACTGGAATAGAAATTCAAATGTATTTCTTTATTACCGATTGCATATATTAATATTAAATCTATTATTTCTGTACATTGTTAGCTAATCACTTTAAACTGAATAGTATATTATACTATTATACAATAAATATTATACTAATATATATATATTATATATAAAATTATTTATATATATTATGTTAAATTAGTATAAGTAAAAGAAATAATTTATAAAAAGTTATTTAATAATGATTTAAAAAAATATTTTGGCAATTCAAAGTTGTTAGAATGATATTTTTAATGTATTTTTATGTAAAATTCAATTTCAGCTCATCGAAGCATCATTGTCAACAAATATCAGAAAATCTGATGTCTGAAACCGTTATTGCTATAAACATTATGTTCACACGGAAAGTAATTGTTAATAATGCATTAGCATTTTATTGTTATATACATACACGTGTATGTGTTGTTATCATTCTCCCACTCCTCCTCCCACTCCTCCCACTACTCCTCCCACTCCTCCTCCCACTTCTCCTCCTCCCACTACACCTCCTCCCACTACACCTCCTCCCACTACACCTCCTCCCACTACTCCTCCCACTACTCCTCCTACACCTCCTCCTACTCCTCCTCCTACTCCTCCCGCTACTCCTCCCACTACTCCTCCCACTACTCCTCCTCCTACTCCTCCTCCCACTCCTCCTCCCACTACTCCTCTTCCTACTCCTCCCACTACTCCTCCCACTACTCCTCCTCCTACTCCTCCTCCTACTCCTCCCACTACTCCTCTCACTACTACTCCTCCCACTACTCCTCCCACTACTCCTCCTCCTACTCCTCCCACTACTCCTCCCACTACTACTCCTCCTACTACTCTTCCCACTACTCTCACTACTACTCCTCCTACTACTACTCCTCCTACTACTACTCCTCCCACTACTCCTCCCACTACTCCTCCCACTACTCCTCCCACTACTCCTCCCACTTCTCCTCCTCCCAATACTCCTCCCACTACTCCTCCTCCTACTCCTCCCACTACTCCTCCCCCTACTCCTCCTCCCGCTCCAAACTGTTAAACTAAGCTGTCAATCAAATCTAACTGTCCATGTCCACTACAATACACCGTCGGGAAGTAATTGTAACTAAACAATATGTAATCCATCCCTCTTACCCGTGTACCTTATCTAAGCCATGTACCTTATCTTAGCCATGTAACCAGGTAACCAATGCTATAAGTAGCTATAATTCCTTATTATCTCATTAATGCGGAAGTCACCGATTGCCTACACCAATTTGCCACGGAACCTCTGCCTGCAACTACTAATGTCAATATCGACGCTAATAATTCAAACACCGAATCCCATCGCTTCTACTACAACAGTCGAACCCCATCTCCCTTCCCAAGTATTCCCACATTTACCTTGATACAATTACGCCCGTATTTACCCTTGACACTACTTTCACATTTACTGTTGTTACTAGACTAATGTTTACTCAATAGTTCAATATGGATCCCAAATACTATTATCTTTCACTTCACTCCTACTCCTAGATGTATTCGTCACGAGACTCCTTTATCTACTCCTACCCTTATCTACTCTTATCCTTATCTACTCCTACCCTTATCTACTCCTATCCTTATCTACTCTTACCCTTATCTACTCTTACCCTTATCTACTCTTACCCTTATCTACGCTTACCCTTATCTACTCTTACCCTTATCTACTCTTACCCTTATCTACTCTTACCCTTATCTACTCTTACCCTTATCTACTCTTACCCTTATCTACTCTTACCCTTATCTACTCTTACACTTATCTACTCCTACCGCTACTTCCTCAATAACCCTTTTCGCTAAACCCACGAGTTACTTCATTAATGCATTCACTAATAGTACTCACATTTATTGAATTAATTATATATTACTTTATCAGATTACAATATACTTAAGCTCTAAATCAATATTTACCTAGTATAACCATGTCTATCAATTTGTACCACTATGCGCACTTTACTCATTACCCCTACTCACAGTCATACCACTAGTCCACCACCATCGATGATTAACCTCACCCCCATTTTGTCCTAACACCCCTAGTCTCGGCTGGATCAATTACCACTATTACCGTATGTTTCCATGCCAGTACTCCCAAGTTTTCAAGACAACTACCTCCCGCAATATTCTTGCTGAGTATACATGTCATTTTTACATTGTTCTACATTTTATAATAAATTCATTCTCTCAAAGTTTCTTTAATAAATTGGTCATCTCTCACTATATATTCTAAGAAATAACTTAGTTTAATAAATTGCCGTCTTTTTAATTTCATTTTTAAAAATAACTGGAAAAATATTTTAATTTTGAAAATATAACTGAAACATTTGAGATATAAATATATGTGTGAAAGTGAACTAGATAGTTTGTTAATTGCATGTTGGATATAACAATACAGGACTATTATATAGAAGGTAGTTTTGGGTAGAGTGTAAACTATTCAAGGGTAGTTGTAATGAGTAGATTTAAATCTGTTTGCAATATAAGATTTGCAATATTATAGTATACAGTATGTGTCATGTCATCATTCATTCATATATATATATATATATATATATATACACATATATATATATATATATATATATATTTATATATATATATGTATATGTATATATATATATATATACTAATTACAAACAAAATAATAATTTATAAAATATATGCAAATTGGAAGTTTTATGAAGAAAACAATTAGACTAAAATTTAATTTCAATGTAGGAATTAAATTTTATATTTTAAGGCTAAATTTATTATGTTTTTAAAATGATTATTATTTATTAGTTTATTAAATAGTGAAATAATAATTCAAAGGCAAATAAAGATTAAAACCTAAATGTATTCAATTATTAATTTGATTTCAATAATATTATTAATTATTATTGATTATCATAATAATAAGAATATATTAATTAAAACATTATCTGTACAAGTTTATGAAATAGTAAATGGGAAATATAAGAAGATGTCAGTTATAATTAGGCGAATAATATTATATTATTAATTATCGTGCAATTATGTTTTGCTTTATTATGTGACTTTTATAACGTTTATAATATCTCCTTTAATTTCTTTAACTACACTCCGGATCCAAACGACAGTTGGCACTCCTGAATAAGTTTTCTATAATCGCATCTAATTTTACGTCCGATCGTGCAACTGTAGATATCCATTGTAGATGACTAATTGCTTTATAATGTACATTCTCAGGCAACAGAGTTATGATTGTAATTTGCCGGACAACTATAAATCCACCTAGGAACCGGACAACGCAGCGGAAATTGTGAAATTATTTTATATACGAGTATATTATACAAAGCACATTATATCTCTATTATGCACATATATATATATATATATATATATATATATATATATATATATATATATATATATATATATATCGTACAGTATATGTATATACTATATAACAATTACCTATTTATAGTAGAACCTACCGGATTATCTTATTGGTGGCTTCATAATCACTAATTGACTCATTAATTCGGATTTGTGTTATTTAAGTAAAATGTAAATCTGAAGCTAACATTTCCACCACTCCATGTCGGTTCCATCGCGCTAGAGCATAGCAGGGCATTGAAGTAGAATCCTGTACTTAGTGAAGATCAACACTCTTCCCATTCTTCATCTTCTACCTCTTCCTCTTCATGTTCTTTTTCCTATTTATCTTCCACTTCCACATCCTCTTCATCTACTTCTATCTCTACCTCTAAATAGATATTAACGGGTCAGGGTAGAAAACGAGTTCATAATCACGATACCAATATAATCTCATTGTATGTCAGAAATAGCCCACGGTATTATTAGAATAGTTGTACCCGGTGCTCTAACAGGTAACTTCGTACCACTATATTGTATTGACATCAAAATAGAGGTAGCGAAAGTAATTTGGCCGCATGAAAATAGAAAATAATGTAAAGAACTGCACAGTTAATATATATGTGCTTTCCTTTTCAGTTTCCTCTTCATATTCCTCTTCCTTTTGCTCTTCCTTTCTTCTACCTCTTCCTCTACCTCTTCATTTTCATATTTCCCTCCCTTCTCTTACAATATTTGAAAATAAATATTTTAGCTGAATTATAGATAATGTAAAATTCCTAAATGGTATGAACTGCTCATCAACAGTTTGAATGACAAACCTGAATAATTAGTTTTAATATTATAAATTAAATTGTTTAATTAATTCACCAACTCTTGTTAAGACTAGAACATCTTAATCAAGAACTTAGAATGCATTTTGGGCTTTTGATAGTTTTTAGTTACAGATGATACCAAATTTTTAAATATGACGAACACATATTTCGTGAGTTTACTCGTATTATACATTTAATACTAAATTAAAACACATTGTATATAATATAAATATTGTATACACGATATACAGATATAGTAAACAATGGTTATATAACTGTTATCTAATATATTTATTCGCTGGCAAATAATCATTTGTAAAGTTGAAGTTTCTATTGACATGAGCTTTGCTGACATCTAAACAGGTTAATGTAATAATATGGATACAACTGACCTATCATTTCTTGTATACGATTGTGTTTATCTTATCGTAATTAAACACTTAAAATTTTATAAATTCCAATACAAATAATGAAATGCTATGAAATTAACCATATAGCTATTACAAACGATCATGTTTATTAATTTACTAATTATTATAATAAGCCTATATTATATTAATGAAATATATCAGAATATAGAAAATTATATATATATATATTATAATGTATTATATTATATATATAGTATATAGTGTTTGTTACAAATTATTATATATACTCATATATAATATAAAATAGACACATATATATTTTTCGTAGTACATACACTAATAATTACAATGGTATATTATCAATTATAAGTATATTATCGTAAAAATTGAAATAACTTTATTTACTGTATGTAACCCGATAAATATTATAAGTTGCAAACAATAGATATATACAGATTATTCAATTAATATAACGAACATTTATATCTAATCGTATTTACCGAACATCTTAAATAGTAAAATAGCCGATTTGTACTCAGAAAACAGAGTAATGTAATAGATTTTAAAATACTTTGGTCTCTACGAAATAAAGTAAATAATGTTAAAATAATAACGGAATGCAATAATGAAATTACTTAGATTGTTTTCTAGTGTAAAAGGAGTGCACGTATCATATAGTACGTGTAAGTAGCATGTAGCATATAGTACGTGCGGTTTACCCGACCACCGTACTACTGTAGTAGTATACGAACTAGTTTCTCGTATCTAGTTCAATGGCGTGCGGTAGATTGTATCAGCAGTCGGTTTACGATCGTAACTCCTGCGACTTAAATATTCTACGTAGCAGCCGAGATTTGAAATTGTCACATCGAGAATACGACGCCCGCCACGAAACGACAACCGCAATTCGAAAGCGGCGGGACACGCCCACTAATATTGCCGATCTCCGGGCCTCGATTAGCGATTCGCAGTCATCGTCCACATGTTGCAGGTTCAAGGAGCATCGGAAACTCCGGAATCGCCTAGCGGCAGTTCGTCGGCGGGAAAGAGGCGACGTTTGCGCGACGCCGTCTGCTCTTTCCTGCCCAGCAGCGCCATCTTCCGAGAGCTGCAAGTAGTGCACGACACCGGATACTTTAGCGCTCTACCGTCCCTCGAGGATAAGTGGCAACAGGTTGGACGAATGCGCGCGCGTATGCGGGCGTATGCGTGTGCGCTCGTGCTACGAGGTCGACAGCGCGATGTATGCGTGGGTTCGCGAATATGTCGGGTTTGCGTTTCTTAGCACGCATTTATAAATACACTTGCGGATATTAATAGAATAGAGAACAAACATTCCAAGTGCCGCACCGTTATTTGTATTTTATTTATCCGCTAGAAAATGCGTCGGCGTTACGTGTGCGATGACGTCACATGTATGATGCAACCACGCGTACTCTAGCTACTAGATATAGACGGCTAAAGACATTATTTAGTTACTTGTATTCCAAGCACAACATGCATCGAGATGTGTTTACTTCAACATATATATATTAGTTAAATATAGAATGCTTCGAATTATGTAATATCAATACCGTAGCACATATAGGTTTACGGACGTTTTATAACACGAATGTATTGCGTAACAAACATTTTTGATTCAAAGTTATAATTATAACAATACCACATTAAATTTCGAATTATAAAGATATATATATATATTAGTATTATACATATAATAGTATGATATATAGAATAGTTGTACACTGTACACTGTACATTGTACAGTGTACAGTGTACAGTGTACTCAGTACATAGGTCATATATAATAAGTATTATATAGATGGAGTATTATCTAGATAGAGGAGCATTTCTGTATTATTATTGAACAAGGTGTATAATACTATATTTAATTATCCCAACGGGAATTACCTTTTAGTATCGGTGTACTAAATGAATCTAATGGTATATATACATATATATATATATATATATATATATATATATATATATATATATATATATATATATATATACGTACGTACGTACGTGCGTGCGTGCGTGCGTGCGTGCGTGCGTGCGTGCGTACGTACGTACGTACATACATACATACATACACACGTACATACATACATACATACATACATACATACATACATACATACATACATACATACATACATACATACATACATACATACATACATACATACATACATACATACATACATACATACATACATACATACATACATAC
Organism: Osedax frankpressi; assembly: GCA_964035775.1. Taxonomy (NCBI): domain Eukaryota; kingdom Metazoa; phylum Annelida; class Polychaeta; order Sabellida; family Siboglinidae; genus Osedax; species Osedax frankpressi. Next base: position 22,179,594 of record OZ038316.1, read on the forward strand.
ATACATACATACATACATACATACATACATACATACATACATACATACATACATACATACATACATACATACATACATACATACATACATACATACATACATACATACATACATACATACATACATACATACATACATACATACATACATACATACATACATACATACATACATACATACATACATACATACATACATACATACATACATACATACATACATACATACATACATACATACATACATACATACATACATACATACATACATACATACATACATACATACATACATACATACATACATACATACATACATACATACATACATACATACATACATACATACATACATACATACATACATACATACATACATACATACATACATACATACATACATACATACATACATACATACATACATACATACATACATACATACATACACGCATACATACACGCATACATACACGCATACATACACGCATACATACACGCATACATACACGCATACATACACGCATACATACACGCATACATACACGCATACATACACGCATACATACACGCATACATACACGCATACATACATACATACATACATACATACATACATACATACATACATACATACATACATACATACATACATATATACATACATACATACACGCATACACGCATACACGCATAAATACAAGCCCTTATCTTGAATAACAAAACTTTAACTACAATTGCAATATTACATTTACTACAAGCTATGCTAAAGATGCATTTACAGCTCTTAACGGAACACTAGCAAACACCGACTACAGTAAACTATTTATTCATGACTTTCTACCTGCTGAGACACAAAAATTAAAATATATATATTAACATGCCATTAAATCTGATCTTATAAAAAGTTATAAATGTTCACTGAATCTAAAAAAATAACAAATTTGAGCTAAGACTTAAATTTGCAAATAACAAAACAAACTGGAAATTAAAGCCACTTAATGTCACGGATAAATTACTATCTGAATGGACAGACTCATTTACCAACTGTATTAAGAAACTAGAGATAGCTAAGTCAACTAAAAACTAACTATCTTCCCCCAAAGCAGACACTCTTACATTGACTCTTTTAAATACAACTCTGCCAATCTCTCCACCACTACAATATATCACAGATTATAACTTAGTTACTATCACTGAGACATGGCTGAATAGTCAATATACGGTTACAACTGCATCTCTAGAAGCTTTAAATTACAAATTCTGTAGTAAATCTAGAAATGACTGTAGAAGGGGAGGTGGTACTTATGTTACTTGTAAAATACAATATTAACATTATTTCAGACCCCCAAATAACTGCCCTTGATTATTGTGTACTGAATTTTCTGATATTATTTACACCTGTTCTACAAAGAATTTACTAGTATTAGGCGACTTCAACTTTCACTACGACACTGACACTGGCACTGACACTGGCACTGACACTGACACTGACACTGACACTGACACTAACACTAACACTTCACACCATCTAGAATTTAAAACACTTTGCTATGAACTTAACTTGAAACAATATATTGACTTTCCCACGCATACGCACGGACATACGTTAGATTTAATTCAAACATTTCATAATTCCGAACCTCTAAAAAATAAACCAGAAAGACAATAATTCTAACTGACCATTAGCCATTAACTGCCCCCTCAACTTACCTTTACAAATAGAGAAAACTTACCGAAATATAAATAAAATAAACTTACAATCTTTTATGACTGACATCATAACAGCTATTAGCCATAACTATAAAATAACTCCAACGCTAATTATTTACTTCAAGATTTACTTCAAGATTTACTTCAAGATTTACTTGATAAACATGCCCCAATACAAAAAAATTTATTTACCGAACATAATCGATCGGTTCAATTCATGGTTCAATTCAGTCTTACATCAAAAAGCGAGTTTAGACGAACTAACCTAACATACATAAAATACCCTACACCTACGAACTTATCAATACTGAGACAGATACGTACAACCTGCCGTAACTCATTAAAAAAGCGAAGACTGACTACATTTCAAATGAATTAATACAAAACCGTAATTACTACAAAAAAACTCTACAAAACAACGAATACACTTTTAGGAAAAACTAAAAATAGAATACTCCCAAATTTATCAGAAATAATACTTACAACAAAATTTGCAAACCACTTTATCGACAAAATAGATAATATCCATAATAAACTTACAAAACTAATAAACCTACCTTTATGTGCAATCACACAATCATAATTACCACACAATCACCACTATTACCACACATAACTTTATCTAGTTTCACGCTTCCAGCTAATGATGAATTACTAAACCTAATTCTTACAGCTAAATGTTCATCCCCAATTGACCTCTTCCCACTATCCCTTACAAAAAAAACTATCAGCTTCACTTACACACTTTTCAAAAATATAGTCGATACTTTTCTACTGGAAATATTCCCCGACAACTGAAACACTCAATTATTAGTCCATTCATAAAAAGCTGTAAACTATCACCAGACGACTTATCAAACTAACCCCCTATTTACCAACTACCACTATTAGCTAAATTACAAGAAATACTGTATACGTCCAACTAATATCATACTTAACTGAACATTACCTACTTGACAATAGACAGTACGGATTTAGAAAATTACATAATACTGAAACTACTTTACTTTCCTTATTCGACGACATATACTCCTCCATTGACGATAATAATCCAATACGAATTGCTTTACTCGACTTATCTTCTGCATTTGATACACTCGATCATACTACTTTACTGACAAGACTCTATCAAATAGGAATTAAAGATACTGTCTTTAAATAGTTTGAAAGCTATATCCACGAGAGAACTTTCTCCATTAAAATAAATACAACAATATCTAACCCATATAAACTTAAGCATGGTGTTCCATAGGGTTCAATTTTATATCCAATTTTATTTGCCATATATCTACTTCCTATCAAATATATTATAAATAGATTCCCTAATATAAAATATAACTTATATGCTGATGACATCGAAATTCATACACCAACAAAATATTCAATACAACTACAAAACTGTTTAACTAAAATAAATAACTGCTTGACAAACAATTATCTCCTTCTCAACATAAAAAAGACTGAACTAATTAACAATAATATGACAAACTCTACTGCATCTTTCCCAGAATTTACATTAACAACATTATAATATTACCAACTAACTCAGCAAAATACCTAGGCTTATATTTTAACAATGAATTAAATGTCAACAAACATATTAACCTTATAAGACAAACTACAACAGCCCAACTATTTAATCTAAAACGACTACGACCATACATGAATATCAAAACTACTACTTTACTAACTCACTCCTTAATAATTTCACGACTCCAATACTGCAACTCATTATTAACTACAGTAAATAAAGATAAAATTAAACATTTTGACAGAATTATTAATAGATCCATACGACTAATTTACCTTAACTCAACCGAAATCACTACTCAACTAGCATTACTGAATTACGACAACGACTGAATTGTATGACGACTACTGACTCTATTAACTACAAATTACTCACTATACTAAAGAAAACTCTTACATATATACTACCACATGCATTACGACTATCACTTAACATTAAATCCAATAACAGACAACTACGAACATCTGACCTCACCATTCTCACGCTACCAACTACTAACTCTAAATATGGCAAAACAATATTTTCATGGATAGCCTCTTATAAATGGAATCGAATTCCTAAACAATTATTGTCTCCCACCATATCACCAAACAGTTTCAAGGGCAAGCTAAAAAGCTTCCTGCTTACGTGAAACTAATAATTATTATTGTTACATTTTTTTTTACCTTCACTAAATATCGAAAATATATTATTATTTTAACTGTTGCGTTTTCTAAATAAATTCTTACGCACACATACATACATACCTACATACATACATACATACATACACACATGCATATACGCATACACACATACATACATACATACATACATACATATGTACATATATATATATACATATATACATATATACATATATATATATATATACATACATACATGCATACACGCATACATACATGCATACATACATACATATATACCACATACATATATACATATATACATACATACATACATACATACATATATATATATATATATATATATATATATATATATATATACATATGTATGTATATATATATATATATATATATATATATATATAGATATATATATACATATATACATATATACATACATACATGCATACGTACATATATATATATATATATATATATATATATATATATACATATATACATATATACATACATACATACATACGTACATATATATATATATATATATATATATATATATACATACATATATACATATATACATATATATATATATATATATATATATATACATACATATATATATATGCAGTACATAAGTAAGTAACCAATACAAGGTATATACTATAAGATACATTTAAGATACCTAATTGTATAATAAATTATATGGTATTTCCTGCTGGGGTATTTAAATCTAGTTTATTATTAATAATAAATAATATCATATATAATATATGCAGATTTTTATCTAATGATTTTAATTTATGTGTTTCTTGTAATCTATTTATTTTGCATAAAGACACTAAATCAATACATGTATTATTAAGGATACAGTTTATACTGTACAGTGTGCAATGTATACTGTACATTGTACACTGTACAGTGTACAATGTACACTGACCTGCACATTGTACAGTGTACATTGTACAGTGTACATTGTACAGTGTACATTGTACACTGTACAATATACACTGTACAGTGTATAATGTACACTGTACACTGCGTATTACACATAACTCATTATGTCGCATTAAGGTTTACATGTTGTGTTGTTTTATAATGGCTATAATAAAACTCTGAGAATATATATATATATATATATATATATATATAGATATATTCTATAATGAGAAGAGGAAATCCTATACATATAGATGAGATACATAGATAAATCTACAATGATTTATATCTACATGAATATGTGTCTGTGTCTGTATGTTTGTGTGTGTGTGTGCGTGTGTGCGTGCGTATGCGTGCGTTCGTGTGTATGTGCGTGCGTGTGTATCTATGTTTTAGTGTGTATGAGTATGACTTTGTATTTGAGTATGCGTATTTGTGTGTGTTCAGTATGCGTGTATTCGTGTGTATGTGTGTTTCAGTATGCGTATGTATGTGTGTATGTTGGTTGAGTTTGCGATATTAGTTGATAAAAAAGCAATTAATAAATATAATATTATTTACATTGTTTACATTGTATTTACATAAACAGATATTAAAACAATTAAATCTCATCGGATATAATAACGAGAGGATGGTTCATTCAAGCGGAAGTTTTTAGACATTGAATTTAATGTAATGAGAACATGTTTTGCGGAAATTACTTATAGAAAGGTGATTTTATATGTATTGTTATAGAAATACATTGTTATAGGAATACATTGTTATAGAAATGCATTGTTATTTCCATAGTTTTTAAGAATCGTCTGTATTTTTAAAGATGCAAGTCTAAGTATCTTCTATTCAGTTGTCTATTAAATTGTACGGTCTGTAAATTGTAGTTTGAAGTATTGTTTGTGATTTCTAGTCAATAAAGTTCCCGATAGTCGTCTAGATTAGTTGATAATATATTCTCCGATGTCATAGTTATATAATACTGGTCAGTAGTCCTACTAATTCTGTAAGTTTAGTCTAATTGCTCTTTTGACGGACATGTCGAGGAATAATGTTTTGTTTCCTGGGTTGATGGGGGAATATTGACCTAGGCGACGTATGCGTCCGTAATGCGCTAGCTTTGTTATGAATACGAGGGCCTAGTTA
>OZ038316.1:22190562-22195012 GCA_964035775.1 Osedax frankpressi
CAATATGTAATGTACACTATACAATATGTAATGTACACTATACAATATGTAATGTACACTATACAATATGTAATGTACACTATATAATATGTAATGTATGCTATACAATATGTAATGTACACTATATAATATGTAATGTATGCTATACAATATGTAATGTACAGATTATGTTCATTTTCTATGCCTCAATTCGCTGTCGTGAGAATAAATTTGAAGTAAGATTTAAAGAATAAAAACTAACTGGCGCGTGAACATATCGCGGTTTTGGAAAATCGACAAGAATCGCGAGATAAAAAGCTCTTTTTTCTCGCGTGATCCTCACCATTAGTAAAGGGTGTTGACCTGACTAATCGCAGATGTTTTCAGACACACTATACCCTCTAGTAACCCCACTAGATACATATATTTATACTGAATAAAGTATGCATGTTATAGTCGGAAAATTCTTTATTTACGTAATACTGAAGTATTTTATAAAACTATTACATAACAGTTCTGTTTGCTTCGTAGCATTTTATATTTCCATTCATATGACGGTCATATGTATTAATTATGTACATAGTGAGATCGTGATCATAAAATATATTAAATATCTAGGTAACTTATTAGATACAGTATATTTATAATACAAAAAGTAGTACTTTCCGATAAAATTAACATTACTCTTGATTCTAAATATATGTATATATATGCAACTTACTTTATTATTTGTAAAATTGGAATCACGTGGTTAATGTTAATCTCGTGTGGAATTTTAGATATTTACCCCGATGTCCATTTAGTTTAAATGTGAGTACATACTTGCGAATTTATGTGTGTGTGTGTATGTATGTGTGTATCTGTGTGTGTATGCGAGTATGTATGTATGTGTGTGTATGCGTGTGCGTATGTTTGTGTATGCGTGTGCGTATGTGTGTGCGCGCGTGCGTGCGTGAGCGCGCGTATTTCAACGTGTGCGTATTCGTGTACATGTGCATGGTAATATGTAGGCCATACTTAGTAGGAACATTTTGTGACTACAAAACTGTCACCATGAGTCGAAATGATTTCGTGCCACTGTGAAATTGTGAGCATGTGGTTTTACTTTACACTACCCACGTGACTAAATAATACATCTTACTACAATAGGTCGTGTATATATGTTACTAAAAATTAATATATTTAGTGAAATGTGACTAAATAATACATCTTACTACAATAGGTCGTGTATATATGTTACTAAAAATTAATATATTTAGTGAAATGTGACTAAATAATACATCTTACTATAATAGGTCGTGTATATATGTTACTAAAAATTAATATATTTAGTGAAATGTTACTAAATAATACATCTTACTATAATAGGTCGTGTATATATGTTACTAAAAATTAATATATTTAGTGAAATGTTACTAAATAATACATCTTACTATAATAGGTCGTGTATATATGTTACTAAAAATTAATATATTTAGTGAAATGTTACTAAATGTTACTAAATAATACATCTTACTACAATAGGTCATGTATATATGTTACTATATATAATGTTACTAATTAATTTATTTAATGACATTTTACTATATATAATATTTCTATATATATGTTACTATATGTAATATTACTAAGCATTAATTTATTTAAGTAATATTACTATATGTGATATTGCTATATATGTTACTATATGTAATGTTACTAAATATAATATGTATACATATATATATTATAATGTTACTATATTTAATATTACCATATGCAATTTTATTATATGTAATATTACTATATATAATGTTACTATATGTAATACTATTGTATGTAATATTACTCTATGAAATGTTACTATAGTAATGTTATTATATATAATATTACTATATGTAATTTCACCATATGTAATGTTATTATACTATATGTAATATCATTGTATGTAATGTCACAATATGTAATGTAGCTATACTATTATTGTAATGTAGCTATACTATTATTACATGGTATGGAGTTATATAATGTATTGCTACATATTTGGTGCAATACAAATTTACAATTGTGTTGATGAATTACAATGGTATGTAATGAATCTTTAGTTCTTTGATGCATAGAATAATTACTTATATAACCATTATAAAGATCACATATTATATAATATAGTCTATGACATATTATCTTTTTACATGTATTATATATATATTTATTGTAAAATACCAATTATATATCCATATAACATTTACAGCGGATATTGCATTACATTTTTAGTGAAACTACTTCAATAGAGTTTCTTATAAATACAGGAAGTGCTGCTTATCTCTGTCTTGAACCGACCTCGACCTCTAGAGGTCACCATACTCTGCGCAAATGCAATGTATATAGGGTATTTCTTACGGTTTAGTATACACTATACAATGTACAGTGTACACTGTACAATATACACTGTACCCTATATACTGTACCCTATACACTATACACTATACACTATACACTATATAATGTACACTATAAACTGTACACTATACAATATACACTATACACTATACACTATACACTGTACACTATATACTGTACACTATACACTATACACTATACACTATACACTATACACTATATACTGTACACTATAAACTGTACACTATACAATATACACTCTACACTATACACTGTACACTGTACAATGTACAATGTACACTATGCACTGTAAACTATACACTGTACACTGTACACTGTACACTCTACACTGTACACTATACACTATACACTGTACACTGTACACTGTATACTGTACACTATACACTATACACTGTACACTGTACACTGTACACTGTACACTGTACACTCTACACTGCAAACTATACAATGTATAGTTTAAAGTACAAACTGCCAGTTAACATTCCTTTCTGCTGGTGATCTTGAAGTCTAATATTGTATTATTAATATTGTATTATTAATATCCAATGCCACACAAACTAACGGTATGTTTAGACGACAACAAAGGCCGACTAAAACACAATGACTGCATCTGAGATATAAGGCGACCTTGACTTTAAATTCTATGTGTTTTATACACCCGCACAAACACACAAACGTACACACACCAGACACACACCCGCACCCGCATATACATGCACCCGCACACACACACACACACACACATACCCACTATATATAGTGTGTGATATTATGTGCATGCGGGCGTGTGTGCGGGAGTGTGTGCGGGAGTGTGCGCGGGAGTGTGCGCGGGAGTGTGCGAGGGAGTGTGCGCGGGAGTGTGCGAGGGAGTGTGCGAGGGAGTGTGCGCGGGAGTGTGCGCGGGAGTGTGCGTGGGAGTGTGCGCGGGAGTGTGCGTGGGAGTGTGCGCGGGAGTGTGCGAGGGAGTGTGCGCGGGAGTGTGCGCGGGAGTGTGCGAGGGAGTGTGCGAGGGAGTGTGCGCGGGAGTGTGTGCGGGAGTGTGTGCGGGAGTGTGCGAGGGAGTGTGCGCGGGAGTGTGTGCGGGAGTGTGCGAGGGAGTGTGCGAGGGAGTGTGCGCGGGAGTGTGCGCGGGAGTGTGCGAGGGAGTGTGCGAGGGAGTGTGTACGGGAGTGTGTGCGGGAGTATGTGCGGGAGTGTGCGAGGGAGTGTGCGAGGGAGTGTGCGCGGGTGTTGTATGTATAAAGAAATAGTAATTATTGTTGCCAATATGAATAATTTATATGTTTTCATTAATTTGCCTTGACAATATCTCACTAGGACATAATCACATAGAGTACAGTGTACACTGTACACTGTACACTGTACACTGTACACTGTACACTGTACACTGTACAGTGTATAAAGTATTTATTGTACAGTGTACAGTAAATACTTTATACTGCTGGCCAAACAAAACGTATACGTCTATTGTTTCCTATTGTCTACTCAGTGAGGAGAACTACTATATATATATGTATTTATATATATATATATATATATGTATATATATATATATATATATATATATATCAATCACGTATATGTGGATATGCTTACAGTGTAACATAATTCCACGAGGGAATCAAATTGCATTTATACATGTAAATAATCACGATCTTCGTAACCATGTTGAGATACTTTATAAAGCTATCTTATATATATATATATATATATATATATATATATATATGTATATATATATATATATATACATGCATATAATGAATTATTTGATACACTACTACATATACTATAGTGTATAAAAGTTGCGATCCTATCTCTATGAGTATACTGTTATGTGTAGTGGACAGTGGTGACGAGTGTTATGTAATGGGGTATTTCTTTACGTAACCTCACCTAGAGGATTTACTTCAGTGAATTACCACGTAATGTATCACAAACAGCTAACGGTATCGCATCCGGTTAGGTTATCTCTCTCTCTCTCTCTCTCTCTCTCTCTCTCTCTCTCTCTCTCTCTCTCTCTCTCTCTCTCTCTCTCTCTCTCTCTCTCTCTCTCTCTCTCTCTCTCTCT
>OZ038316.1:22195212-22205212 GCA_964035775.1 Osedax frankpressi
AACTAACATGTAGATTAATAGGAGTACCTGGAGTACTTGGAGTAGTTATAGAGTATATATAGGGTACTTGCCAGCAGTAGTTGAGGATTCGAACATTCGTCAAACTAAATCTCAGAATCTCCTCAAATCAATGAAAATATTACAACTGCAATATCTCAAGTTATGCAAGGACTACGCGATACGGTCTATTTTATAGGGTATACTTTATAGGGTCTACTTTATAGGGTCTACTTTATAGGGATCTACTTTATAGGGATCTACTTTATATGGTATATTTTAATGGGTCTATTTTATAGCGTCTACTTTATAGGGTCTACTATATAGGGTCTACTATATAGGGTCTACTTTATAGGGTCTACTATATAGGGTCTACTTTATAGGGTCTACTTTATAGGGTCTACTTTATAGGGTCTACTGTATAGGGTCTACTTTATAGGGTCTACTTTATAGGGTCTACTTTATAGGGTCTACTTTATAGGGTCTACTTTATAGGGTCTACTTTATAGGGTCCACTATATATGGTCTACTTTATAGGGTCTACTTTATAGGGTCTACTTTATAGGGTCTACTTTATAGGGTCTACTTTATAGGATCTACTTTATAGGGTCTACTTTATAGGGTCTACTTTATAGGGTCTACTTTATAGGGTCTAATATATATGGTCTATTTTATAGGGTCTACTTTATAGGGTCTGATATATAGGGTCTACTTTATAGGGTCTACTATATAGGGTCTACTTTATAGGGTCTACTTTATATGGTCTACTTTATATGGTCTACTTTATATGGTCTACTTTATAGGGTCTACTATATAGGGTCTACTATATAGGGTCTACTTTATATGGTCTATTTTATAGGGTCTACTTTATAGGGTCTAATATATAGGGTCTACTTTATAGGGTCTACTATATAGGTTCTACTTTATATGGTCTACTTTATAGGGTCTACTTTATATGGTCTACTTTATAGGGTCTATTTATAGGGTCTACTTTATATGGTCTACTATATAGGGTCTACTATATAGGGTCTACTTTATAGGGTATACTATATAGGGTCTACTATATAGGGTCTACTATATAGGGTCTACTATATAGGGTCTACTTTATATGGTCTATTTTATAGGGTCTACTTTATAGGGTCTAATATATAGGGTCTACTTTATAGGGTCTACTATATAGGTTCTACTTTATATGGTCTACTTTATAGGGTCTACTTTATATGGTCTACTTTATAGGGTCTATTTATAGGGTCTACTTTATATGGTCTACTATATAGGGTCTACTATATAGGGTCTACTTTATAGGGTATACTATATAGGGTCTACTATATAGGGTCTACTATATAGGGTCTACTATATAGGGTCTACTATATAGGATCTACTTTATAGGATCTAATATATAGGGTCTACATTATAGGGTCTACTTTATAGGATTTAATATGTAGGATCTACATTATAGGGTCTACTTTATATGATCTAATATATAGGATCTAATATATAGGATTTACATTATATGGTTTACTTTATATGATATATATCATAAGATCTACACTGTAAGGTCTACACTGTAAGGTATACACTGTAAGGTCTACACTGTAAGGTATACACTGTAAGGTATACATTGTAAGGTCTACACTGTAAGGTCTACACTGTAAGGTCTACACTGTAAGGTCTACACTGTAAGGTCTACACTGTAAGATCTACACTGTAAGGTATACACTGTAAGATCTACACTGTAAGGTCTACACTGTAAGGTCTACACTGTAAGGTCTACACTGTAAGGTCTACACTGTAAGATCTACACTGTAAGGTCTACACTGTACGGTATACACTGTAAGGTATACACTACACATACACATATACATACACATACTCACTCAATCACAAACACACACATACATACATTAACACACACACAAACACATACACATACACATACACATATACATACACATACACATATACATACACATACTCACTCAATCACAAACACACACATACATACATTAACACATACACATACACATATACATTCACATACACATATACATACACATACTCACTCACACACACACACACACACATACACACACACAAACACACACACACACACACACACACACATACATTAACATACATATATAACCCTACGAGCATATAATAATATATCATTAAGTATTTATTGCAGGCATAAATTAACTTTGTTTTTAATCACAACAATGTTGGAATAATTATTAAAGATTTTACACCCACTCATATGTACGCACGCATACCTTTATATAAACACAACTAAACGCACACGCACACCGATAGACACTCTTACTGATACATATACTCACACACTGATATACATCCAATTGTTCCTCTACTCATCAATACAACCTAACACGGATATTAAGGTCCATTGACCACCAAAACACTATAACTAACAACATATTAACCAACAAATCAAATCTTACCACGAATGTTCCATACTTATCTGGAATAAATGCCTAAAGTAAATGGCTAGAGGATATACCTAAAGTTAAATCTTAACCTATAAACCACCTTACAATGAGAATTGTTGAAACCTGTCTACAGACTTAACTCTATTTACTTAGGACGGGTTAGTGAAGTCTTACACCCCTTGTGTTACATCGCATATGCCTACTAGGTTAACGTAGTTGGTAAAGGTTTCATTAATACTAATTTGCCATTTTGGTAACCTTGGTTACTAAATATAGCTAAATTGATACTTAAAATGTTTAAAGTATAAATACATTTATTATACACGTCAGATTGATAAAAATCAGATACAAATATATATATATATATATATATATATATAATATCTATTAATATGTACGCAGGTGCATGCGTGTATGTGTATGTGTCTTTGTGTATGTGAGTGTGTGAGTAGGTGTGTGTTTGTGTGGGGGTAATTTGTATACCCACATCTATAGATTACAGATTGATATTCACATAATGATATATTCGTTAATTTCATTCTATAATCTTTGCATGTTAATATCTTACAATAGCTCATTTGTATTCTTATAACATGCTACATAATTACAACCTATACATCTTAGAATATCTAAAACTATAACTCTAAAGAAACTTAATGCATACATATAGAGGCATACTATCTATTATATATATATATATATATATATATATATATATATATACTATATACTATATACTATATACTATATACTATATACTATATACTATATACTATATACTATATACTATATACTATATACTATATACTATATAATATATACTATATACTATATACTATATACTATATACTATATAATATATACTATATACATATATATATATATATATATACATTGTAAATATATATTTCTGAAAATCAGTAATTTATAAATACAATGGTTTCTTAATTCTCTAAATCATTATTCTATATGTAAGCTATATTTAGGTTCAATTGAACTCTATAGATGGATTTTTTTTGGTCTATTGACCGATTGATGGAGTTTTTTCTTAATTAATAATGCAATTGAACTTAGATTGTTTGATATTTGATTTAAGCAATACACAGTTTCCATGTAATAAGCTAATCTCACCATTTGTCATGAATCTCACTATTAGTAAGACATTACTAAGACGTCTGATTAGACATTACTAAGACGACTGATTAGATATTACTTTGACTTCTTTGTGACGTTTTTTCATAGTATTTATACACACATATATATACGCATAGATACATGCACGAGTATATAGTTTATTATATCTCTAATCCACCTGGCGTTAACGATAGCAATAAATAAACACCACTGAAAATCACCGGCAGGCTACAAATACCACGTAAACATAGATATGCGTGTGTTAAACCTCCCTATATTCCAATTTAACTGTCAGCTGTAAATCATGAGAAATGTTTACAAACATAAAAAATAATATAAAAGCATTATGCAATGAGTACACATTTAAATGCCTAGATTTCAGTTCACATGCATTATATTATATGATGGAGACGTATATATGTACATACAATATATTGTTTGACTATAAACAAACAATGCATTGTATGTGTACGTCGTATGTAAAACGATTTAAAACAATTACTATTTAAGTTATAACTTGAGTAGATTTATTTAGAAAAATAAGATGGTTTCATAAAATATTATAAATTTTCATGTAATTATTTTAAATAAATAATAGAAATATCATTTATTTGAAATGCAAATAAACTTTTTCTTTTATATTTATTATTTATTATACACTGAAATTATCATATATTAAACATATTTCCGAGTTGACAAATCACATAAATATTCCATGTGATTATATATATATATATATATATAAATATATATATGTATATATATATGTATATATATATATATATATATATATATATATGTGTATATATATATGTATATATATATATATATATATATATATATATGTGTATATATATATGTATATATATATATATATATATATATATATATATATATATATATACATGTAGCTGATATATTCCCAAGAAACCAGATAATGTAACTATTATTTAATTATTTTAAATAACAACTATACATAATTTATTTTTAAAGCAATTCAATTATATTTTCGATTTTATTACATAACAAAAAAAACTAAAAAGACGTGTATGATTTCCTGGGTTGATGACTCATTATTGATGAGTAATCATCGTATTAAAAAGGGACACAATATTTTATATGTTTGTGTGAAATATATATCAAGAATATCGATATAGAATAAGTTATCGTCTTTTCATCGTCAATTTAGAATTAATTTTAGTATAGTAACGATTTAGTATATATAATGTACATGTCATTCAAACTATAGTCAATCATAGATACGAATTATCATACATATTACTTTACCCAATTTGAATTCATGTGTTAAAATGTAATTTAAAATTACATGTTACGAACATATATTCATATTGTAATTTGCTCTAAAAGGTATCTATTACATAGATATATCGTAACATCAATTGTCTGGTTTAGGGTTCCGATTAAATCGTATAATTAAATACCGTTAAACAACGCTGGTCACATTATCCGACGCGACATCTATCTATCTCTTCTATAGTTGATAGTGAGTACTAACTAGCCCACTATAGTATACTATACTATACTATACTGTATTATAGTACTATACTATACTATACTATAGTATACTATACTATACTATACTATAGTATACTATACTATACTATACTATACTATACTATACTATACTATACTGTATTATAGTATTATACTATACTATAGTATACTATACTATACTAAACTATAATATACTATACTATACTATACTATACTATACTATACTATACTATACTATACTATACTATACTGTATTATAGTATTATACTATACTATAGTATACTATACTATACTAAACTATAATATACTATACTATACTGTATTATAGTATTATACTATACTATAGTATACTATACTATACTAAACTATAATATACTATACTATACTGTATTATAGTATTATACTATACTATAGTATACTATACTATACTAAACTATAATATACTATACTATACTGTATTATACTATATTATACTATAGCGAATAGTTCTGCTAAGTTTTAAAACTCCTTTGATATCAAATACAACAAAATGAACGCCAATAAGATTATATAACGTTTGCTATGAAGTTTCATGGAATACACTACGGCACTCAAAACAAGTACATCAATCTGTTTTCTGGGTAGTATCTAGTTTATCGTACGACGTAGGTCCAATTAGAGGGGGTCCAGGTACTCCGATAGCGTAGCATATGCTATAATATTATATAACTAATATTCTGCTATAGTGAATACGCACCAATAACTAATGCAGTTAATTTACTTATTATTTTTATATTAATCAATAATTTTTGTAGATATGAAATAATTACAAAATTTATATAACTCCAGTAATTTGGTCTTATAAAGGCCTTTATATATATATATATATATATATATCTTGATTTTTTAATATTCTAGAGATCCTGGAGTTTACATATTCTATACAGGTATGTCATACATTCCCTGTTTTACCGATATCGGGAGTATATACATATATATATATATATATATATATATATATATATATATATATATATATAATATACATATATATTCCTATAATAAATACACTCGTACATTAATACTGTTAATTTTATTTGTTACTTATTAAAACTAAATTATACACAAATACTTGTTTGAAAAATATATCCATTAATCGAAAATGCAATTGCATTGCTCACATGTTTTAACTGAATATATCGGACGATATTTATATATTCCTATCTATAATCTTAATTGATTTTCTATTAATTTGTATCGAATCTTTTACATCCCCGATACAATAGAATATATATTGTTATTCTAACTGATATCATGTGTAAACAACGTTATGTGATTTAGTATGGTTGAATATATATATATATATATATATATATATATATATATGATATTCATCATTATACATTTTAATAATGATTTCTTTTTGAGTTTTCAAGACATATATTGAATAATATGTATTTTATCAAAAGTTTATTTAAATAATTATTTATCTCATTATTATTTATCTCATTATTACTTTTCTCATTATTACTTTTCTCATTATTACTTATCTCATTATTACTTATATCATTATTACTTATCTCATTATTACTTTTCTCATTATTACTTTTCTCATTATTACTTTTCTCATTATTACTTTTCTCATTATTATTGATCTCATTATTACTTATCTCATTATTACTTTTCTCATTATTACTTTTCTCATTATTACTTTTCTCATTATTATTTATCTCATTATTACTTTTCTCATTATTACTTTTCTCATTACTTTTCTCATTATTACTTTTCTCATTATTACTTTTCTCATTATTATTTATCTCATTACTTTTCTCATTATTATTTATATCATTATTACTTTTCTCATTATTACTTTTCTCATTATTACTTATCTCATTATTACTTATCTCATTATTACTTTTCTCATTATTACTTTTCTCATTATTACTTTTCTCATTATTACTTTTCTCATTATTATTGATCTCATTATTACTTATCTCATTATTACTTTTCTCATTATTACTTTTCTCATTATTACTTTTCTCATTATTATTTATCTCATTATTACTTTTCTCATTATTACTTTTCTCATTACTTTTCTCATTATTACTTTTCTCATTATTACTTTTCTCATTATTATTTATCTCATTACTTTTCTCATTATTATTTATATTATTATTACTTTTCTCATTATTACTTTTCTCATTATTACTTTTCTTATGATTACTTTTCTCATGATTACTTATCTCATTATTACTTTTCTCATTATTTATAAAGTTTATTATAATGTAATATCGTAGTTTTTTAATAATATCATAATTATTATATCTTTAATTTAAATATATATATATATTTTATATAATACGTTATTTTATCGGGACAATCTCGCGATGACGATTTCGGTGTAGTTTAAAATTCCTTCGACAATCCACTTATTCGTACCTGGACTTCCAGGTCAGGGTTATATGTAATATTCGGACTAAAAATTACCATTATTGATTACCTATATTGAAGTTAAGGATGAATTCACAGGTTAAGATATACGTTTTACTACACCTATTTTTTGGTATGGAATGAAAGGACTTCAATGAATATATACGATATGTATGTAGGCAGTATACGCGTTTATATATTATGTGCAAATAATATAATATATGCTTTTATACTTTTCACTTATGTTACAGAATCGTCTCGAAATGGAACGATATCTGAAAACCGAACCTCGACTGACATCGTTTAGGAACATAGATCCGGACGCCAATGCAATGAACACCGGCGACCAAGCAACCGCTGACCACGCCCAAGTAATGACGACACGCCCCTATTCACTTGACCGCTCCACGACAGCCACACGTTACGATATCGCCAGTCGCGTCGAGAAACGAAACCGATATGTGACCACGAGGGAATCGACGAAATCAAAGTCTCCGTCTCTGACCTCGTTGACCTCGTTGACCTCGTTGACCTCCCTTGCATCCCTAACCTCCACGTCTTCAACGGACTCGTCGGAAAGTCAACCGGAAACGACATATAAAGATCATTGTGTAACGCGCGTGAATCTCCGACTGGACTGCAGTACATCAGTCCCGCCTACTTACCACGCCCACACTACCGCCCACTCCACCGCCCACTCCGCCGCCAACTCCGCCACCCACTCCGCCACCCACTCCACCACCCACACCACCGCCCACTCCGCCGCCCACTCCGACACCCCCTCTGTCGCCTACTCCACCACCCACTCCACCGCCCACTCCACCGCCCACTCCGCGGCGTCGCTAACAGCTGGCCACGCCTACCACACGCAATTATTCGATTTCTCGGTGCAACCTCGCGATGACGTCGAAGACGACGTACTCGACTTCGATCTGGATTACGCCGAATTGACCGCCGTGGTCAACGGCGCAGTCGACGGCTGCTCTGGCGTTGCGGATGGCGGCAGTGAAGTCGTGGTGAAGAGGAGGGTCCACAGATGTCCGTACGCCGAGTGCAAGAAGATCTACACGAAAAGTTCGCACCTGAAAGCCCACCTTAGGACACACACCGGTTAATTTCATAATCACACGCCCTACATTGTTATATGCTAGAGTTAGACACGCCCTACATTGTTATATGCTAGAGTTAGACACGCCCTACAGTGTTATATGCTAGAGTTAGACACGCCCTACAGTGTTATATGCTAGAGTTAGACACGCCCTACATTGTTATATGTTAGAGTTAGACACGCCCTACATTGTTATATGCTAGAGTTAGACACGCCCTACAGTGTTATATGCTAGAGTTAGACACGCCCTACAGTATTATATGCTAGAGTTAGACACGCCCTACAGTGTTATATGCTAGAGTTAGACACGCCCTACGGTGTTATAGGCTAGAGTTAGACACGCCCTACGGTGTTATATGCTAGAGTTAGACACGCCCTACGGTGTTATATGCTAGAGTTAGACACGCCCTACAGTGTTATATGCTAGAGTTAGACACGCCCTACATTGTTATATGCTAGAGTTAGACACGCCCTACAGTGTTATATGCTAGAGTTAGACACTCCCTACAGTGTTATAGGCTAGAGTTAGACACGCCCTACGGTGTTATATGCTAGAGTTAGACACGCCCTACGGTGTTATATGCTAGAGTTAGACACGCCCTACAGTGTTATATGCTAGAGTTAGACACGCCCTACATTGTTATATGCTAGAGTTAGACACGCCCTACAGTGTTATATGCTAGAGTTAGACACGCCCTACAGTGTTATATGCTAGAGTTAGTCACGCCCTACAGTGTTATATGCTAGAGTTAGACACGCCCTACAGTGTTATATGCTAGAGTTAGACACGCCCTACAGTGTTATATGCTAGAGTTAGACACGCCCTACAGTGTTATATGCTAGAGTTAGACACGCCCTACAGTGTTATATGCTAGAGTTAGACACGCCCTACAGTGTTATATGCTAGAGTTAGACACGCCCTACATTGTTATATGCTAGAGTTAGACACGCCCTACAGTGTTATATGCTAGAGTTAGACACGCCCTACAGTGTTATATGCTAGAGTTAGACACGCCCTACAGTGTTATATGCTAGAGTTAGACACGCCCTACAGTGTTATATGCTAGAGTTAGACACGCCCTACAGTGTTATATGCTAGAGTTAGACACGCCCTACAGTGTTATATGCTAGAGTTAGACACGCCCTACAGTGTTATATGCTAGAGTTAGACACGCCCTACGGTGTTATATGCTAGAGTTAGACACGCCCTACGGTGTTATATGCTAGAGTTAGATACGCCCTACAGTGTTATATGCTAGAGTTAGACACGCCCTACAGTGTTATATGCTAGAGTTAGACACGCCCTACAGTGTTATATGCTAGAGTTAGAAACGCCCTACAGTATTATATGCTAGAGTTAGACACACCCTACAGTGTTATATGCTAGAGT
>OZ038316.1:22210212-22265212 GCA_964035775.1 Osedax frankpressi
TAAATCTACATCACCTACTACCTTTAGTATAATGTAAATCTACATCACCTACTACCTTTAGTATAATGTAAATCTACATCACCTACTACCTTTAGTATAATGTAAATCTACATCACCTACTACCTTTAGTATAATGTAAATCTACATCACCTAATACCTTTAGTATAATGTAAATCTACATCACCTATCACCTTTAGTATAATGTAAATCTACATCACCTAATACCTTTAGTATAATGTAAATTTACATTCCTTACTCGTCGACTAATGAATATATCGGGTTGTCAATTTAGTACAGTGTCAGGTAATCCCAAACGGAGTACTTTTCATTATACCCGTAACTAATTAACTAAATTAATAAAATAATTATTCATCGGGCGCTAAGTAGACTACTTTATTGAAAATCGTTATTGTAACTCGTTAAGTAGTTATTATATATACAAATATATATTTGCAAGAGATAATGATAATCTGTATACGTATTTTAGTTTTTTTATATGCGACATACGATATTAAACGGTGTAATTAAACGGTGTAATTAAACGGTGTAATTAATACGATTCATTAACGAATACACGCAAAGTAGAATCATTAATCATTGTTTTGAAATTGTAAACGTAAATTGCGATTTGCCATCGTTCCAGTTGGTTGGTTAATTAATTCACTATTGGAAAGTAGTAGGTTAGGATGTGTGTATGTAATAGATTAGTTTATATAGCAGGTATGTACATAATGACTGTATACAGTCATTATGTACTACTATAGTGGATGGCTAGTGGCATACGGTATTTAATGTAATACTGATATAATGATATAGATATATATCATTATTTTCTCTTGGAGCTATATAATTAGATAGACAATGATTTAATGGTTTATATTTATAGGATTGAACTAATGAAGAGATTAATAAGATTTTAAGTAAGTAATTACACGGAACAGAGTTTCAGAGTTATTAAGTACCCATATAGTTGAGTTAGTAGAGTTATATAATTTACGAGTTTAGTTATTGAGTAGTTATTTATTTTTCTGAATTAAGTTGTTTGGTAGTACAGGATTTATTAAGTAGTTATGTAATTGAGGAGTCAAGTTATCGAGTTATTGGATAGTTGAGAAATTGTTTTATTTATCAGTCATTTAATCGGGTTAAGTAGTTATGTAGTTAATTGTGAGTAGTTGTGTAGTTAAATAATTAAGTTATTAAGTAGTAGTGTAGTTCATTTTGTGAGTAGTTATGCAGTTTTATAGGGAATGAAATAATGTATTAGTAATTTATGTAGTTGAATTGTTAAATTCTTAAGTAGTTATGTTATTATATAGTTGATGATTTAAATCATTAAGTAGATATGTAGTTAAGGATTTATATAAGTTAGAAGTTATATAGTTGAATTAAGTAATTATGTGGTTAAGTGGATATGCGGTTAAGTAGTTATGGGGTATTAATTAGTTATGTAGAATTAATTAGTTGTATAATAAATAGTTACATTACTATGTATTATGTTATTGAGTTAAGTAGTTATATAATTAAGTAATGGAGTTCAGTTGTTAAGTAGCAATGTAGTTGATTAGTTATATATTTAAGTAGTTAGGTGGTGTAGGTTAAGAGTTAATGACTTAAATATCTAATAAGTTCAGGAACTTATAAATTAAGGGGTTAAATAATTTAGGAAATAGAAATTTAAATAGTAACTAAATATTTGCGTACAGACCTGCGACATCGAACGCCCACCCTCCATAACATTGAAACCTGACCCCGCGTTCGACCCCGCAGGCGAGAAGCCGTACCATTGCCAGTGGGAGCGTTGCGATTGGCGATTCGCTCGGTCCGACGAACTGACCAGGCACTACCGTAAACACACCGGCATCAAGCCGTTCCACTGCAAGCTATGCAGTCGCAGTTTCTCGCGTAGCGACCACTTGACGTTACACGTGAAACGACACCCGGCCACGTAGGTGCGACTCTCGCCACTTCGATGCCGCGACGCCTCCACTCCGATTAGCGGCTATTCCGATTCGAACACCACTTCAAATTCTATCCGAGACCGCGCGTATCGATTCCCGCGCCAACGCTCTCGAGGACACGCCTCTTCGAGTCGCGGCCTACATAGTTCAAAATCGAGTCCCATTTGTTAAGACCGCATTGCGATGTTTAGCTAAAAGTCGACGTTTCCCTATCCTGACCATTTGCGATCACGCGCGCAATTGATACGGTATCAATATTATAAACAAGTTACATTTGTTGGCGATATTCGAAGGCATTATTTGAGATGAGTACGTATAGCGATGCTATGGTCTCCGGTTATTCACCGTCGTCGATCCCAAGGTCGCAACCCGTTGCCGTGTAACATGTCTGTACGTCTACGGTTTTGAGTTCGTTGCTAAAAAATTCGATTTATAATTCAGCGAGCCACGTGCATGTACGCGCGTTTACACGTTAGAACATTCACGCCGTTCACTCTGGCCGCTATCGCTCCGTTATTACCTCCGAATGTATTTATAGAACCGTGAAATTCGGTAGCACTTCTACCTTCGACCATCCGCGTATTAAAACGTCTCGATTTTATTCACTTAGCAATTCATTTAAAACGCGTTATCGATTATCTCCAGTCGCCACTTCGAATTCCGTTCGATTTCATTATTTATTTCCTACTCGTTGTTCGTTGTTTATTGTTCATTCGCTCGCTCGCCGGCTTCTTACGCAATAGACTCGTCCTTACATCGCTACCGCTAGACGCGTGCCTTGACTTACCCACGTGATCAAACTATTTGCCAACGACGAACAAAACTCACGTTATTATTTTATTATTACGAATATGTGTCGACGCAGATGCATTTATTCGTTTACTTTTTGAATAAATCGATATTCTTACAAATTTGTTTATATGTAAATGTTAACAATTGACAATTCACTAATTGTAACATCTCTTGAGGATATTTACTTAATTATATATTGGTATGAGTAAATATCGATTAGGTATATTGATCACTTAATTAGGTATAAGTAAATATTGATTTAATTGCAGAAAGATTAACGTACGTCATTTTTGTTTGTAATATATCAAATATATTGAAAGTTTTATTAACAAGATCAATAGGAAATTCGGAATATTCGTTTATAATTTAAATAAATTGAATTAACGATTATAGTTAAATATTGTCTGTTCAATTTTTCATCGATTTATATACTTTCAACCATGTCATTTTTAGCTTATGGGTTAGGTATGGCCTTGTTAATTAATTATACGTATGCTTTAATTTTAAATTTCAACACTTATTCAGATATTTTATACTATTGACATCTTCAAATACTGCTAAATTCATATTTAGACAGTGCACAAAAGAATTTAATGTAAAGTATATTAGAAATTCTATTTTACTATGTAAATAATAAATTATCATAATGAAATTTTTGACAATTAATTAAAAAATGAATAGTTTTCTAAATAATATCTCAAGTATGATACTTGCTAAAATAAAAATCATTAGTTTACATATATAAACAAATAATATAGTCTAATTGCCACCGGTTGAAAATTGATAGTCACGTCGTTTAATATATTTTTGACAATTTAAGTGCCTTTAGTAATTATCAATTGTTCTAGCATTTTTACCATCGAATGATTTCTCAAAGTCTATTAATTTATAGCCAAAATATTAAACGATGTTAAATACCTTTATCCATTTCGCAATTGAAAACCTTTTGAGTTGGTCGTCGTATTTATGAAATTCTGCAATATCTTTTTCCCGAGTATTCTTTATGTTTATTTTTTTTATTGTGATACCTCTAACATCATCTCCTAAAACATGACAATAGGACATCATCTTTTGTATACGATCCTCCACACGAAACATAAAATCATATAGTTAAATTTATACAGTTTTATTGTTTAAAACTATTTTATTTATTAAATATAATTACAAATATTACGATACTATTGATCCCGGAGAGTATATGTATTCTTAACATATTATATAATACTTTATATTTCCTATTACAATTTTTATTTAAAATAGATATTTCTTTTGAAAAATAAAACTCTTCGATTATTAATATATTCCTTATATTCCATATATAATATAAATAATATAATCAAAATACTTAAAATTCTAGGGAGTAGTCAATTTTTAAAATATAGAGTTCAATATTGTTATGATAACAAAAATGTTATTGTAACAAAATGAAAAAAATATTTTAACTGCAAATTTGTTATATCCAGACATGATTCCTGGAAAAATAAAAAATGTATTATTGTAATATCCTCATTATATTATAATGGCCTATTATAATTTCCTATTGCCATGGTATATTGTCATAGCCTATTATCATGGACTATTCTCCCTCGCCTATTGTCGACTAACTTTATACTATAATTTGCAACGATAATAATCGAGACGATTGGTACTGAAGAGTTAATCATGGTTATTAAACTATGCGATATCGGATATATATATATATATATATATATATATATATATATATATATATATATATATATATATATATTATATATATTTCAATCTATTCAGAAATATTATTATTTAAATATATACGTCACTAATTCAACAATGTAATGTACGTAGATATTGTTGTATTTAAGGAGTTTATATATACTAGTTAATTACATATGGTGGGTCTCAGTAAACTATTGTCTGGCATAGGTATATTCACACACGAAGTGAGTCATAGTACAATCGAAGATGATATTATTTCATATAATAAAGAATATATTATAAGAAAAGCATCTGTAAAAGTATGTTATGTTAGCTATAGGAATTTAAGTAGGACCTGAAAAGTAGTTTTATTGATGAAAATGTAAAAAAGGATTTTTTAATATTTTATTATAATTTAATTATTATGCATAATCATATTTAAATTTCTAAAAATGGTGGATACAAGAAGATAATATTCTAAGTATCTTTACATAAGTATATTCTATACATGTCTATATTTGATAATTAAATTAGAAATCGTATGTACTTTTGATTAATACATAACTTACTAACATATTTGCTACAATATATAAACAATATTAAGTATGCAACAATAAGTCTGCTTTACAAAATAAAACTGTTCGTGAATGTGCACATTTTATAATTATTTTTAAAAAGTACATTTATGTGTTGCTATATTGTTATAAAAGTAGCTTTAACAATTTTTAATTTTAGAATACATATATATTTATGAATATATATTTAAGAATATATATTTATGATTATATTATTTATCCTAAATGTTCTTATTTTAATACTTGTTTAATTGAGTTTTATTATCAGTATCCATGATTAATTACATGTAATTAATTACATGCATGTATTTAATAAACTATTTATTACAGATATTATAAAGCCTTAATGGAAACCATATTTATAAATTCATTTGGTGATTTTTTATTAGAACATAAATTAAATTTACATTGCTTAATTTAACAATAACATTAAAATATTTATACCAGATAATGACTATAAATGTAGTACTATATTAAAAGTGTGTACTTTATTTAATAATATAGGATTGTATCATGAAATTAAATGACAAAATCGAATTATGTATAAATAAATAAAACCATTAGTTAAACATATGTTTTAAAAATAAATGAATTGATATCAACCTTTTGAAATTATTGTTAATTTATTTGATATCACTTTATTTAATTATAATAATAATTTTACATAGTTTGATATTATCTTATGATCGTTAATAAATAATTATATAAATTGTAACTAAAAATAGGCATTATTTAGAATATGTATAGCAAAAGTTTTACGTCATCAGAATAAACAAATATAATATAATATTCTATTATTTATGCCTATAAAATATGATTTATCTTAATAATAGTTACACAAATATATATTAGCATAACAATGTTTATAACTAGATTAAAATAAATTGTAAATAATTTAAAAGTTATTACCAATTGGTAATAAATTATAATAATATATATTAATAATGTTTAAAGATTATTAATATATTTTATTAAATATTTTTAATATACAATATAAAAAATATAATTATATTCTACTCGATATTCATAGATAATTTAAAAACCCGTGTGCAACAATCATATAAAAGAGATAGGCGACTGAATATAATTGTAATATGGGTTATATTTATGGCAATACTGTTATCTTATATATATATATATATATATATATATATAATATTATATAATATAATTTATTTGTAAAATATTTCTAAATAATTATATTATTTACATTATTGAACAAGAAAAATAACAATATATGTTAAATGTATTCATTTATATAAATTACTATGAAAACATATATACTGATTTAATTGACTCTTAGATATATCTAATATATGAAGATGGATACTTTTGCTATTGCCAAATTGATTAAAGATCTTCACTGTATTGACATTGCATCAGCGAATTGAGAGGATAGCAAAAATGAAGTTGGTAATTATAGTTAATAATAATATATTTCATAAAATAGTGTTTGTAATCATATAATTCTATTATTAACCACCAAAATCTGTAATAACTAAATGAATATCATAAGAAAAAATATTTTATATAATTGGGATTTAGCATATATTCTAAAATAATAAAGTTACGTGTTTCTATGGAATCGTACCTTCAAACATATATATATTCTACATATAATAATGTTCAAACATATATATATTCTACATATAATAATGTTATTTAATATAAATATTTTAAATTTACTAGTAAACATTTATAAAAAATTGATTACATGAATATTTCTTTGGCGGTAGTTAGAAATCTTCAATCAAATATACAAGAAAATGTCTTATAAAAAGAGTTAGAAATGAAGATAATTCTTTATTGTAATTAATTCTAAAATATTTTGCAATTTAAAATTAGGAATAAAACTATTCTTGATCATATTTATTTGAATATATTAATATAATTATTAACTATTGGTAAATATATAAATCAAGTCAATATTTAAATACCTTTCGTATAATTCGTGTCACTAAATTGTATTAATATTAGTAATATACATTATTTAATTTAAATATAGATTCTCTATATATAAGTTTGGAAAAGTGTAATATCAATGACGATTTAAATGTCAAGACTTCTTTTGTATGTGATACAAATAAAATTACGTGCTCTTATAAATAAAGGAATTGATACTAATGACGAATGGACATTATACAAGTATAAATTATATTCGCCTTTAAGTTTTTATTTAATACTAAGTATAACAAATTAATAATTATTTTAATTGTTTAATGAATAAATATATTATATGTTTGTATAATATAGATAATATTGAGGATGCAAAAAAATTTATACAAAAAAGTAAAAAGTAACTAAACGACTAACGACGTATGTAATAAATGTTTGTATAAAAGTAATTTATATTCAAATAATAAGTATTACAAATAATTTACTTTTACAATTTCACTAATAGATGTAAAAGTCTAAATCACGAAGTCCACTGAATAGAAAATGTTTATTATTATGTTATATTATTTAACAATATATTTCAGTTTTTGATATTCTGCATTAATTTAATTTGTTTATGTGTTTATTGATTTGAGAAAATATACTTAAATTAAATATAAACAAATTTATTTGAGTTAATCCACGAGTTGACAACCATTATCAGAGTAAAAGTAATTCACCAATGCACAGTTATTATATTGAGATTTGAATAATATATAATACATTTTATACGAATAATTAATGTAATTTTAGACAAATATTTGCATCATACAAGATGAAAATTGTAATAATGTTAATTAATATACAATATATTTTATAAAAGTAGACGTAGTTCATGAAATATCAGAAAACCCAAGTCATATATTGATAGTTAACATCATTTTTAATTACAAAATTTAATTTATGTAATATTTTTTGTATTTTCTTTTTTATACGATGATCAAATAATAATATTTTATTAATTCTCATACAATATATCGTATGTAGGTAGACATAGAGTAATTTAGGTGATATCATAACACCTGGTTTCCATATTGATAGTTAACTTATTTTTTATTTATAAAAATTAATTTTTATAATATTGTTTAAAATGATTATTATTAAATATAATTAATTCCGAATGTAACGGTTCGATAATTCATTTTGAAGATAAAAGAGTTACACGAACTCAAATGAAATTAGGTATTATTTAATTAATACTACACGTACTACAATCATTCTTAATAACACGATACTTAATCATTATGATATCGATTTACTGTAGATAGGTCGTATAGTATTATTTAGTATTAATTCATTTAGAAAAATCAATTTTTGTAATATTTGTTATATAAATATATACATTTGAATTTATAAATAATCATTATATAATTCATTTACTTTAGTAAGGCATGTTTCGTGTTATGATTCCATAAATAGAAGACAAATTCCATGTGATAAATAGTTGGTATAATTATAAATAATGCAACCCGATTATATTAAACTATCATTATCAAATCAATTTACCTTCATAAATACTGTTATATAGATCAGTCAGATTAATTACAAAAACTATATATTAAATATTTATTTTATAAAATATGTAAATATTAATATATTTTATATTCAAATTTAAAGTTGAAGCCTACTTTATTATTATATTAACATTTTATATTGATGTATGTATATAAATTCACTTAATTTTAGATACTAGCAAATAATAAAGGGAAACAATATATGTATCACCGGTATTATACACACTTATATCTAGTTAATTAATAAGTATCACGAGCATTTATATTAACTATTATTTCCTCCCGTGATTTACAAATGTCTATAATTGAAATTAAACAAGATTCTATTATAGGTGTTCTTGAAGGGATAGCATTCATCTTTGAATAGTGGTAAAACGAATATTATAATGATATGGCTAGTTCATATATTTATATACATAAAATAAATATCGTATTATTCAGCTATTAAGAGTAAATATGATATATTATGAACGATATGAGCATATCAGTTGTTACAATTAATATATATTTGACGGAATATATAAACTATGCCCAAAAGCTATTTTTCCATAATAAAATATTTTTAAATTATTCAAATAAATAATAATATCATTATTTATGTTTCTTAATCAAACTAGAGGGAAGCTGAATTAAGATATCATATCTCAGATAATTATTCGTTATCAAGTTAATATTTATATAACCGATACTAGTTAACTATAATGAATTAATAAACTAAAAACTCTTTTAAATATTAAAATTTAGATTCTTGGTTAAACATATATTATGACAGGTCCTTATATAATATATCATCAATGATATCGACAATTTTAAACATTACTTAAGGTTAAAAAAGAACTAAATAATAATTATTACAATTCATTTTTTTATATACTATATAAATAATTAATTATTCGATTTGAATTGTAATACTATCTAAATAATATAATATAAATATATGTAGTACATTTATTTCAACTAACCATGATTTTAATGTATACAATTTTAATGTATAAAATAACGATTGATATAGTTTAATTATTAATTATTTGATTTGTAATATTACCTATATATTATAATAATTTGTAATATATATATATATATATATATATATATATATATATATATATATTACAATTAAATATAAATTATTGATTAGTGTATAGGTTTTTATAATTATTATTATAACTAATTAAGTATATCTAGGTAGTAAGTTTAGTATTATATTTAAATATTATATATATATGTAGGTATTTTAATAGTAATAAGTAATTAATTATAATTATAAATATTACTCTTACAATTTATTTAACAATCAATTTGTTAAAATCAAATTTTAATTGGAAATTATAATAATCATGCAAATTCTCATGGGTACTCGAGAGAAGGAAATGTTTATTTCGGTAATGTTACTTTAGAAATAAAAAAAATGTAAAAGATAATGAAAATGATAAAGAAAATGATAACATAATAAATAATATAATATCAATTTATTTATAAGTAGTTATATATATTTTTTTAATACTTTAAAAAATTAAAAACAATAACAATTATTTTGATAATTTGTACAGTTAGGAGAATACTTATAAAAAGTATACCGCAGAGTATGTTTTAGACAAGTTCCAAATAAGTTTTTAATTCAGTGTCCAAAGTGTACCACAGAGTACGTAGTATACAAAATGTTAGTGTTTAATCCTTATATTAAACTTAGCCGATTTAAGTCCTTTATGGGATATTAATTTACTGGTTTAATAGGTGGTTGATTGAAAAATCTACTTTAATAATATTGTAATTAATATTACAAGTTTTTTACTAATTAATATAAATATATATATATATTTATATTAATTAGTAAAAAAAACTCATCATAAGAGTGAACATATTAAAATAGAATATAAATAATTAAAACCAGGTAGATAATAATTAGATATAAGAAAACTAAAATGATATCAATAATTTGTAAATAGTATGTAAATAAAGTTTTAAAAAATAAGTATAAAATGGGATAAAGTGTTGTAAAAAAAAGTTAAAAAAATAATAAAATAGTATAAGAATAACATATTATAAAATAATAAAATCAAGATTTGAAGAAGTAATCAACTATAAAGTAACTACTTTCAATCAAGGGCTTGATGGATAAAGTACTATAAAGTAATTATAGTCCTTAATTGGAATCTAAAGTGCATCTCTTACCTTGTTACCACTACGATATCTTGATAATTTTCTATTTTCCATCGTATGCTATCTTATAGTTGGATATATCATCACTTGGGATGTTGATATCGATGGTTTTTATTTAACCTGCTCTAATTACTAAATCAGGAAAGATGCTTGGAGTACTATTAGAATATATTCTAGTTGTGTTTAGTATCATCCATAATATGACGGGAAAGGTATTGTTATGTCTCTGTTTTATATGTAATAGTATATGTTTATATACATATATATATATATAATAGTTATTATATTATTATTATTATTATTATTATATATATAAATCTCCACTAGATCTTCAATTTCCTAAGAATCTCGGCACGCTGCAGTTACTACTTATGTTATTACTTTATTTCTATAATTTCAGTTTCTATATTCTTTTTAATAATTTTTCAATTTTTCTCTCATTATATTTATCTACGCTATCCATTCTTACTGCAATAACCTCATACTCATCATTCCTCAACTCACTCAACGACTCAAATATACTTTCTCCGCCTCGTGCCTCTATAAAAGTTTTACTATTACATAATAGTATTAAAAGTTTACTTAAGCTAGGGTCCCTCGCATTATTATTAAAATTATCTATCATCAAAGACTCCCAGATTATTTCTATCAGATTTTAATTCTAAAGCTAATATTAGAATTACATCCGCGTATGACGTAATGCTTTTACTATCTGCTTTTTTCTTTTATGCGTTGAAAATACTTTCCTTGTTTAGTAGTTTCTCCCGCATTAATGACAATTCCAACTTAGATAATCCCGGTATGCCGGTATGGAGAAAGAAATGCTCCCCTTCCTGCATATACAAATACTCACTGTCGACATGGGCCAATAAGGATGACTACTGTCAACAGTTGTTGTACGAGACATTATCTTAGTTTGCTTTTCTTTATTAGTATACATCCTAACGTGTGGTGACACAACATTAACACAAACATGGATAGATAATAATAATATACAAATAATCATAAAGACAATAATCGTATAGACAGAATGTATTGTTAGATTTCAAAATGACTAGTGAATTACCGCGCAAATAGAGGACACCGATTGGTCCGCGACAATGCGGTACTTCGCGGTTCATTGGTTCCTCGCACATAACTACGTGAAACTCTATATAACGTACAATGTGCAATCAAGAATTACGTCATCTCAGACGTCAACAGGTTATCATAACACTATAACATATATATGTGTATATTTGTTTAATTGTTATAAAATTAATGTTGATATATATCACATATGTATATATCAGATATGGAGTTTACCATATTATATATGCGTTCCATTTATAATTATATTGTTAAAATTCTTACTTTTTTCTTTATCATAAATTCTCAGTTTTGGTGTTTTAAGATGTAATATACATTTTTTAATTGGTTGTTTCTTAAATATTTGAATTTATTTATTTAACAAATTATTTATTCATAATCTAAATGTTTAACTTTAATTATCACATAGTTTAATAATGTGTATTTATTAGTTGTATATAACTATGTTGATAAACAATATCTACATGTTGTTGATACAATTTCCAATTTAGATGAATTATTATCAAATATATATTTAGTGTCAAGCCAGCCTACGACATCAACACCTGGATACATAACTCATTTTGAAGAACATCACTATTCTGGTGTTTATGGCTATGACCATTAGCCTTACTATTAATAACTCCATATACTATTGAATTTTATATTATATTGTAATATATATAGGCAATATATTGTAATACTAAATATATCAACCACGATCACTTTATCTATTTGGGAATTTTAAATCTAATTATTTGAATAAACATAAATATATAACAAATATAGATTTCTAATTAAATTAGATTTAATAAACTATCCATATTATTTATATATATTTACAATATTATCCATTTTTATTTACAATTGTAACTATTAATCAATATGTATTTTATAATATAGTTACTATCTACTACTCATTAATTACAAATCAATACAAACATTAAATTAGATATACATATATATAGCATATGGAAAAAATCATGATTTAAATTTAAATAATATCATTCAAGATATATTTGTTATACAAAATTCATTATAATATTTTCATTAAAATTTATATTTAGACTCTTAATCCTTTACATCCCAACGGTCGATGTTGAAATACTCATTTTAAAATGCTTATAACTCAATAAATACTTATCCGAATATTAAATTATAAACACATATTAACAGATAATTTATTTATCTATTATAATGTATAAAAACACAAATAGCTTTATATTTTATTTATTTAGCTATTACAAAAAAACACAGGTATCGGTAAAAATATTTATTTGGATTTCGAAAATGTTCATAATGCTTATTATAATTAAATATTGTAATTAAAATGTTTAATTTTAAAATATCTAAAAATATACATTGTATTTTAAATTTGTTTATTTACAATTTCAATAAGAAAACATAAGGAATTAAATAGTCAATAATCATTAATTATTAAAAATAAACCTTAAATAAAAAAAAAATTACATATTATAAGTATGATTTTTAATATATAATATTATGATTTTACATTGAATTTATATTATTTTTTAATAAATATGAAGAAATATTATTTATGAATATAAATATTCAATAATATGAATTCCGATTTCAATAGTATTAATTATTCTAATAATTTAAAATAATTTGGATAATTTCCAAAATATAAATTATCGTAACTTTTTTAATAACAATTATTTTCAAATACAATCTATATATAAAAGTTAGGCTATTATATTACCTATATAATGGTATTAAAAAAAGTATAATTAGTTAATGTATTAATATTATATACATTAGTTATGATATTCAGTATAACATATATATATTATTTTGTAAATAATTTTATTTAATCAATAATAATTAAATAATAATTAACTATACATCATTAATATGAATTTCATTAAAAAGATAATTAAATTCTCTTTAAAAATATGATAACTTATAATTATCGATTATTATTATTTGATACTGTAAAAGTATGTTATGTTATAGTATAAATTTATAATAAATACAAAAATCAAAAAATATAAAAAAGTAAAGGGTTAACCCTTTACTTCCCGCGGATTTTTGTATTTATTATAAATGTATACTATAACATAACATACTTTTACAGTATCAAATAATAATAATCGATAATTATAAGTTATCATATTTTTAAAGAGAATTTAATTATCTTTTTAATGAAATTCATATTAATGATGTATAGTTAATTATTATTTAATTATTATTGATTAAATAAAATTATTTACAAAATAATATATATATGTTATACTGAATATCATACCTAATACCTAATATCATAACTAATGTATATAATATTAATACATTAACTAATTATACTTTTTTTAATACCATTATATAGGTAATATAATAGCCTAACTTTTATATATAGATTGTATTTGAAAATAATTGTTATTAAAAAAGTTACGATAATTTATATTTTGGAAATTATCCAAATTATTTTAAATTATTAGAATAATTAATACTATTGAAATCGGAATTCATATTATTGAATATTTATATTCATAAATAATATTTCTTCATATTTATTAAAAAATAATATAAATTCAATGTAAAATCATAATATTATATATTAAAAATCATACTTATAATATGTAATTTTTTTTTAAATTTAAGGTTTATTTTTAATAATTAATGATTATTGACTATTTAATTCCTTATGTTTTCTTATTGAAATTGTAAATAAACAAATTTAAAATACAATGTATATTTTTAGATATTTTAAAATTAAACATTTTAATTACAATATTTAATTATAATAAGCATTATGAACATTTTCGAAATCCAAATAAATATTTGTACCGATAACTGTGTTTTTTTGTAATAGCTAAATAAATAAAATATAAAGCTATTTGTGTTTTTATACATTATAATAGATAAATAAATTATCTGTTAATATGTGTTTATAATTTAATATTCGGATAAGTATTTATTGAGTTATAAGCATTTTAAAATGAGTATTTCAACATCGACCGACATTAAGAAAGTAAATTTGTCATGAACAATTCGAACATTTTCAATCCCACGTCTCCGTGAACACCTTTCCCAGGCACGCGACACATATAATGATGACCACATATCCTAACATCATTGTTTTGCCAAGGCAGTATTGCATCGAATACATCGAAGTACTGAAGATTCTTGAAATGTACCTGTGTAATTCATTAAAATACATCGAATTACTGTATTATTATGTTTGTGTTTATCAATATAATATGTGATTACCAATATCAAATATTATCGATTTTGATTAGTTAATCCACTATAATAATAACATTAAACTATTATACTGTAGTAAATCTCACCATTAATTTCATCGCTTCAGTTGCTATCACGTAGTTTAGAGCCGCGAGAGAATGATTATTCCTCCAGTTTCGTGCTTTCATATTACGTTCATGGTCGGGAAATGGAGGAGTTCCAATAAGGACGACATCTCCGTTAACAGATTCGCATAGTATCCGTATGGATTTCGTAAATTCTTGCAGCTGGTGTATACTTTCATTCAATGGCCACCTGTTTATATCGTGGCTGCCAGATTGCAGTATAATCAGAGAGCGTTTTGTGTAATTGAACTCGGTCAGCTGGTGTTTTATGTGTTTCGGAAAATTTTTGTAAATCTTAACCTCTTTATAGTCGATTTTGCCTATTTTGTAGGAACTGTGTTTGCGTATGATATTTTCATGATTTCGTTCGGCGGAGTACGGATAGCAGTGCTCTAGGAAGTAGTCGAATTGGTACCGTATGTGCGATGCACCTATCATAGTTATGTGGTCGTATTTCTCATCTAATCTACGACAAATCACGGAGAAGTTCATTTGTGGACCGATTGGAATTCCATAATGGTGTGTCATAATTGTTTTGTCTGAACTTTCGCTCGACCAAGTGATGATTCTATTCTTTCGATACTTGTATAAAAAGGTATCGCTGGCATTCACACGAACGCATACATTCTTTTCTAAAATTACCCGTTTTAAAAGGTTTACCGCCGATCTGTAAACGTAATATCTTACGCTCTGAAGGAGTACCGTTATCTTTAGACAGGCGGCCAATGGAATTGGATCACAGACTCCCGTGTACCGTCCGTCGAAATGATCTATCATTCGGCATATCCGGTTAGGCTCTTGTATCGCAAGGAAAGAACTACCTCCCCTTGTTTGATTACCTCGGTAACGTTCTAATAATATAAATGTGACACTACCATCTGACATACATTGCACCTCAGATTCGTACTTGAATTTCATATAGTTTTTATATATATTTGCATCCATTTCTAGTATATTTTCGGGTAGTAAGGACTTTTTAAACTGGCGATATGCATTGACTCCCGATATATTCCTACCAGATACCGGCATTTCTCGGGTTGATAAATTTAAAAGTCGTAATATATTTGGACTGAATGAATAATTTCTTGAAACGATCTTGAAAACTAAACTCAAAATAAAACCCAGAAAGACACATATCGGTAATGATATCCATTTTGATTTCCCTGTAAAATAAAACTAGATATTATATCATATATTATATATATATATAAATAATATATATAGCAGTAATTATAATTTTATAAAATAATTTATAATAATATATATGACATTATTTTACATATTTCATTCTTTCTTAAATTTTAACTAATTTTAATAATATCATACACATAATATTATGTTATCCATTATATGTATATATATATATATATATATATATATATATATACGTAATTGTTGTTCAATTAAACTAGTAAGTTAAAAGATGCGGAACCTCGTTATCATAGCAATAAAACAAATGTAAAACATGTATAAGTAAAAATTGAGTAAAACAGATAAATAGTTATTAATATAAAAAAGTTGTTATAAAATATTAAAACCACCAAAGATATAAACTAGTATAAAGATTTGTAAAAATTAAAAATTTCTGAACAAATCTGATAGAAGCCCTCCAGATCCTTTGATGGATTATTTGATACGGGTTCTTTTCAATTATTTTCAATTCTTTCAAAATTCTTTTGGGTATCCCTAAGTCTTTTTTAGAATATAATTATCATTTGACCAAGAACTAAGAGAACCTATTACGTAGGGAATGACAAGTTCTAAATCGCAATATGATTCCATTTTCCTGGCATTAGCATTAGATATATTTTCTCGAAAATCAAATTCCACAATGATATCGATGATATACTTTTTATTTTCATTTTAAATAACTATGGCAGGTTAACGATCTCCTGGAAAAATAGAAGTGATTAAAAAAATCAATATTTAATTGTTCTAGTGCATTCGTCACTATAGCTTGAATTTTATTATGTCTTTCCGTCATCCTTCGGAACATGTATTAAGTATGTTTATAGTGATTTCATTTTCAATGAAACATCGACGACATCTGATGAACCGGGGAAAGCTATTATTGGAAGAATCGTGCTTGAAAAAATATAGTTGATCGCTGAGATAAGAGTCGAGCTACAGCTCCCTATAAAGTGTAGTCCATAACTTTGGTTTTCCATCTATTTCGCAAAGCTAACCTAAGAGATTTCATCAACTAAGAAGAAACCAAACATATATCATCGATACATATTTTTATATTATAATAACTAATATGAGAATACCCGTACTCGCTAGGAACTAGTGGTGAGTTTTCATGAGGCATAGTAGTTAGAGGATGTGATGATATAATATATAGTAGGGTGACGGTGGTAGTACACTATTGTTAATATATGGGCTGATATATGACAAAGGGTTACATTAGAAGTATTAAGAAGTGTTTTATCTGGACTATTTCTTGGGTAGATGTGATATGAATATTATCTAGATATAGGGAGTCTGAATGAGGGCATGTGTGAAATATTTTGTTATGTCCAGATAACAGTATGTGGCGTGAGTAGCATTTCCAATTTCTTTTTGCCCAAATGATGTGATCGTAAATAGATCCTATTGGCTAATCGAGAACCAATCAATGCATTGCTTTTGAATAAACAATATTGACAAAACAACATTAACTTTTTACTACCGGATGAAGTAAAGTAAATGGTATTGACCCATCATCATTAATTATTTCTACTTTTGGAATGTTATCTGAGGACATAAGTAATTACTTGAAGGAATAGAAAATAAAACTAAAACAGATAATGTGAATTAAATATAAATAAAAATGAATAAGTATAAATACATTTATGTGTAGTAAAATTGTTTAAGTAATAGATTGTAAAAATAAGACAGAAGCTTTAAACAACAAAGAAATGGTGAATTTATATGAAAAATCGAGTATTGATATTGAAAGGCGATAATAAAATAAAAAACAGTATATAAAAGGACTAAGTAACATGATATAAAGGCAGTTTAAATGACAATAAGACCTAAGTATAAATAGCAATGTAATTTGAGAACAAAGTTAAGCAACAATAAAACATTAAAATGGTAAAAGAAATCAAAATAAAAGTAATTGTAGTATATAAATAGAACTATCAAAATAAAATATACGTATAAGAAAAACGATAAATGAATATAAAATAGTATAAGCCAAATATGTAGGTGATGTAAATAATTCCATGGAATGCAATTTATAATCGAAATTATCGTTAGCCAAGAATATAATATAATAATAAATAATGAATGATATAACTTATAGAATTAAAATATACATAATACTAAATAGTGTATTGTTATTTTATTATTAACAGGCGCAAGTTATTGCCTATGGCAATATATATAAAGTGTAGAGATAAGTTTTAATAATTTTTAAAGTATCAAATTTATTTTTTAAAAACCCACTTTTTTAAAACTATGCTCATACACAGATATAAACCCCATGCCTCATATAATATATATAACACATTAACTATTATATGTTTAGTAAATTAGTGTAGTTGGGTAGCCATGCATTGATCTTTAGAGTTAAGTATAGCAGCACAATTAAGACAAACCCAAACCCAAATATATAACCAAATCCAAACCCAAACCCAAACCCAAAACCAAAAACCCAAACCAAAACCTAAAACCAAACTCAAACCAAAACCAAAACCCAAACATAAACCTAATACTAATTCCGAAACCGAATCCTAACCAAAAATATAACCCAAGCATTATAATTATAGTATATGAACTTAACCTGTCATCAAATTTATATTAATTTATTCAAAAAAAAACTACACAGAACCAAATCCAAAACCAATCTCAATACCAAAATTCATATATCATATATTCTGTGAGTAATTGTTATAGTATTGCATTATAGTGAAGTTAATATATAATATTATCATGATGTAGTCCATACAGTATACAGTACATACATTTAAATTCATATTAAATATTACGCTAGTATAGTATAGCCTATACCTTCATGTATACGTATATTGAGATTGAGAGCATAGCGTGATTCATCTAAATGCGTGACTCATAGATTTATTTGGAACTCGAATTTAGATTTCGGAAAACTTCTCTGCTACCTATGCTGTTCATAAGGCCTGTATGCTGGTAGTTATGTCATAGTATTGCAGCATAGGGCATTGCATTTATCATATTCTAACGATATAGCAGTACTATACAGTAAATATATATAAATTAATATTCAAGTTTACACTAGCATAGAATCGCCTATACCTTCCTATATAGGTATATAGAGATTGAGAGCGCGAAGTAATTCATCGAAATGCGTGACTCATCGAATTACTCGAGACTCTCGAATATCTATTTCGAAACATATTTAAAAATATAACGTCGATAATCTCGAAAATCACTATAAGAAATATCGATATTGATACAAGAAAAGTAAGATATGGATGACATAGCATTTAGATATTTTTAAAAATAAATAAATTAATACCAGAAAATCGGCTTCAAAAATGTAATATCTAAAAAAGTGATTTTTCAACTTTATTAACTTTATTACCTATTTACGTTACTAAAATTGAATGTATCGAATATAAACTTATATATAGAATATATATATATATATAGAATTATCAATTGTCATCGATAGGTTTAAATTTATAAAGTAAATATTATATATTTATTGAGTAATCGATCGCGAGAGCCGAGGTGCTAGGAGACATTTTCAAAATTCACGGTCAAGTAATACATTTTTTTGAGGAAACACAAATATTCTTTTTATTGAATATGGAAATAACCATATTATAGATTTGTAGGTTGTAATTCCGAATCCGCTCTTTATTATTATAAATCGCATTCGAGTCGTCCCCTAGAAACGAACCCATCCATTAACTCCTGTGTATATATTATAAAACACGTGTTGTAATTTCGAATCGTAAAGCATATATAAATATAAACAATATAAAAAATATAATATATAACTCAATAATATTATAGATAGTTAGTATATAATATATATACTTATATATAATTAATATACAACTTAAACATACAATACATATTAATAGTGTATTATATAAATACTTTATATATATTATAACTAAATACTACATATAATACATATCAATAGTATATTATATAAATACTTTATATATATTATTACTAAATACTACATATTTATAGATATATATAGATAGATTATAAATTAACTAAAATATAATGATAGAATATGTTATAGTATATTATATAAATATTTGATGTATATTATAACTATATAATTTATAACTATATAAATTTATAAAAATTAGTATGAAAATATATATAAATACTAAAATATACAAACTATATATAGTTTATATGTATATGAATACATAGAGATATACCTACTAAGTACGTATCTATATTATACACGCGATTCATTAATTTCATTAAATGAGTAATCGTAATGCTAAATTATAATTTATATAGATTTAATTATATAATTTAATTATAATTTACCTAGATTTAGAATACGATTTATGGAATTATGGAAAATTTGAAATTTTAAAATAAAATAATTGTCTATGGAAATATGTGTCTATATAAAATGTAATACCGTACTCAATACTTGGACAATATTTTTTAACCTACTTATTGGTAATATATAGACAAATATAGTTTGATTACTATTTTTTAACAATTCATTCTGAATGTGTTTATATATGACTATGAAATACTGTATTTAAAAAAACAACGTTATGTGAATAAATAATAATTTACTAAATATCTATTATGTTATATATAAATATAAATATGTAACTATATAAATATATATATAATATCTTTATAAACACATACAAATTAATGAATTACCTACTATATTAAATGAGTTATTGCAAATATAAAATCAATAAACAAGTGAAAATAATTATTCTGATAAAAACTGCTTCAATGTTTATGCACTTTAATTATAATCTATAAATTTATTATGCATAGTAAAAAAATAGCCTGGTTTGCAATATGTTTATTATTATTGAATATATAAATATTCAATGTGATACATATATACTAAACATACATATATATATATATATATATATATATATATATATATATATATATTTTTATATATATTAATTTTTCACTATTTTATTATTTTCAAAAAACTTATAAACATGCAATTTATTCAATTTATATTGCATTTTTCAATCTGAAATTTCTCAACTGTATTATTAACATATTAACATAAATTAATCTAAACAGTAAATAAAAATAAATTTATATGTTCATGCAT
Organism: Osedax frankpressi; assembly: GCA_964035775.1. NCBI lineage: Eukaryota > Metazoa > Annelida > Polychaeta > Sabellida > Siboglinidae > Osedax > Osedax frankpressi. The sequence continues at coordinate 22,231,486 of OZ038316.1, forward strand.
GTAATAAATAGCATATAATGCGTATATGCATCTAATATATTGACATGTTATAATATTACTATAGTATATGCTGGTCATGTATATTATCTTATATACATTAATATTCTATAATTAATTATAATTAACATTAATTAAATGATATATTATATAATATATATATATATATATATATATATCAAATTAGTTTTAATTTTTAACCTGGTATGTTTTTCATCACTATATTTACTATATTTACAAACATATTTTTACTGAATTAATCTAATGCCGAATTAAAAACTTATATTTTCGTTTATAATTTGATCAATTGTTATCCATAATAATTCATAAATGGTGTTTTCGTATTTTACTATGATTTATATGTGAATTCTAATATATAAATAAAACGTACATTATGAAATAGTGGTATGTTCTGGTCAGAAACGTGCATATACGTTTATAAATATGTATAGACGCTTCGTTTCGATCGGCTACGCCCAGAATGTAAACACCTTATATTAGTCGATGGGTGTGGTCTATGAAAAATTCACAGATGATTCACAGACGATTCACAGAGTATTATATTCATCTACCCGTGTATTGTCTTGTTTTTGGTTTGTTTTTGGTTTGTTTTTGGTTTGTTTTTGGTTTGTTTTTGGTTTGTTTTTGGTTTGTTTTTGGTTTGTTTTTGGTTTGTTTTTGGTTTGTTTTTGGTTTGTTTTTGGTTTGTTTTTGGTTTGTTTTTGGTTTGTTTTTGGTTTGTTTTTGGTTTGTTTTTGGTTTGTTTTTGGTTTGTTTTTGGTTTGTTTTTGGTTTGTTTTTGGTTTGTTTTTGGTTTGTTTTTGGTTTGTTTTTGGTTTGTTTTTGGTTTGTTTTTGGTTTGTTTTTGGTTTGGTTTTGGTTTGGTTTTGGTTTGGTTTTGGTTTGTTTTTGGTTTGTTTTTGGTTTGTTTTTGGTTTGTTTTTGGTTTGTTTTTGGTTTGTTTTTGGTTTGTTTTTGGTTTGTTTTTGGTTTGTTTTTGGTTTGTTTTTGGTTTGTTTTTGGTTTGTTTTTGGTTTGTTTTTGGTTTGTTTTTGGTTTGTTTTTGGTTTGTTTTTGGTTTGTTTTTGGTTTATTTTTGGTTTGTTTTTGGTTTGTTTTTGGTTTGTTTTTGGTTTGTTTTTGGTTTGTTTTTGGTTTGGTTTTGGTTTGGTTTTGGTTTGGTTTTGGTTTGGTTTTGGTTTGGTTTTGGTTTGGTTTTGGTTTGGTTTTGGTTTGGTTTTGGTTTGGTTTTGGTTTGGTTTTGGTTTGGTTTTGGTTTGGTTTTGGTTTGGTTTTGGTTTGGTTTTGGTTTGGTTTTGGTTTGGTTTTGGTTTGGTTTTGGTTTGGTTTTGGTTTGGTTTTGGTTTGGTTTTGGTTTGGTTTTGGTTTGGTTTTGGTTTGGTTTTGGTTTGGTTTTGGTTTGGTTTTGGTTTGGTTTTGGTTTGGTTTTGGTTTGGTTTTGGTTTGGTTTTGGTTTGGTTTTGGTTTGGTTTTGGTTTGGTTTTGGTTTGGTTTTGGTTTGGTTTTGGTTTGGTTTTGGTTTGGTTTTGGTTTGGTTTTGGTTTGGTTTTGGTTTGGTTTTGGTTTGGTTTTGGTTTGGTTTTGGTTTGGTTTTGGTTTGGTTTTGGTTTGGTTTTGGTTTGGTTTTGGTTTGGTTTTGGTTTGGTTTTGGTTTGGTTTTGGTTTGGTTTTGGTTTGGTTTTGGTTTGGTTTTGGTTTGGTTTTGGTTTGGTTTTGGTTTGGTTTTGGTTTGGTTTTGGTTTGGTTTTGGTTTGGTTTTGGTTTGGTTTTGGTTTGGTTTTGGTTTGGTTTTGGTTTGGTTTTGGTTTGGTTTTGGTTTGGTTTTGGTTTGGTTTTGGTTTGGTTTTGGTTTGGTTTTGGTTTGGTTTTGGTTTGGTTTTGGTTTGGTTTTGGTTTGGTTTTGGTTTGGTTTTGGTTTGGTTTTGGTTTGGTTTTGGTTTGGTTTTGGTTTGGTTTTGGTTTGGTTTTGGTTTGGTTTTGGTTTGGTTTTGGTTTGGTTTTGGTTTGGTTTTGGTTTGGTTTTGGTTTGGTTTTGGTTTGGTTTTGGTTTGGTTTTGGTTTGGTTTTGGTTTGGTTTTGGTTTGGTTTTGGTTTGGTTTTGGTTTGGTTTTGGTTTGGTTTTGGTTTGGTTTTGGTTTGGTTTTGGTTTGGTTTTGGTTTGGTTTTGGTTTGGTTTTGGTTTGGTTTTGGTTTGGTTTTGGTTTGGTTTTGGTTTGGTTTTGGTTTGGTTTTGGTTTGGTTTTGGTTTGGTTTTGGTTTGGTTTTGGTTTGGTTTTGGTTTGGTTTTGGTTTGGTTTTGGTTTGGTTTTGGTTTGGTTTTGGTTTGGTTTTGGTTTGGTTTTGGTTTGGTTTTGGTTTGGTTTTGGTTTGGTTTTGGTTTGGTTTTGGTTTGGTTTTGGTTTGGTTTTGGTTTGGTTTTGGTTTGGTTTTGGTTTGGTTTTGGTTTGGTTTTGGTTTGGTTTTGGTTTGGTTTTGGTTTGGTTTTGGTTTGGTTTTGGTTTGGTTTTGGTTTGGTTTTGGTTTGGTTTTGGTTTGGTTTTGGTTTGGTTTTGGTTTGGTTTTGGTTTGGTTTTGGTTTGGTTTTGGTTTGGTTTTGGTTTGGTTTTGGTTTGGTTTTGGTTTGGTTTTGGTTTGGTTTTGGTTTGGTTTTGGTTTGGTTTTGGTTTGGTTTTGGTTTGGTTTTGGTTTGGTTTTGGTTTGGTTTTGGTTTGGTTTTGGTTTGGTTTTGGTTTGGTTTTGGTTTGGTTTTGGTTTGGTTTTGGTTTGGTTTTGGTTTGGTTTTGGTTTGGTTTTGGTTTGGTTTTGGTTTGGTTTTGGTTTGGTTTTGGTTTGGTTTTGGTTTGGTTTTGGTTTGGTTTTGGTTTGGTTTTGGTTTGGTTTTGGTTTGGTTTTGGTTTGGTTTTGGTTTGGTTTTGGTTTGGTTTTGGTTTGGTTTTGGTTTGGTTTTGGTTTGGTTTTGGTTTGGTTTTGGTTTGGTTTTGGTTTGGTTTTGGTTTGGTTTTGGTTTGGTTTTGGTTTGGTTTTGGTTTGGTTTTGGTTTGGTTTTGGTTTGGTTTTGGTTTGGTTTTGGTTTGGTTTTGGTTTGGTTTTGGTTTGGTTTTGGTTTGGTTTTGGTTTGGTTTTGGTTTGGTTTTGGTTTGGTTTTGGTTTGGTTTTGGTTTGGTTTTGGTTTGGTTTTGGTTTGGTTTTGGTTTGGTTTTGGTTTGGTTTTGGTTTGGTTTTGGTTTGGTTTTGGTTTGGTTTTGGTTTGGTTTTGGTTTGGTTTTGGTTTGGTTTTGGTTTGGTTTTGGTTTGGTTTTGGTTTGGTTTTGGTTTGGTTTTGGTTTGGTTTTGGTTTGGTTTTGGTTTGGTTTTGGTTTGGTTTTGGTTTGGTTTTGGTTTGGTTTTGGTTTGGTTTTGGTTCGGTTTTGGTTCGGTTTTGGTTCGGTTTTGGTTTGGTTTTGGTTTGGTTTTGGTTTGGTTTTGGTTTGGTTTTGGTTTGGTTTTGGTTTGGTTTTGGTTTGGTTTTGGTTTGGTTTTGGTTTGGTTTTGGTTTGGTTTTGGTTTGGTTTTGGTTTGGTTTTGGTTTGGTTTTGGTTTGGTTTTGGTTTGGTTTTGGTTTGGTTTTGGTTTGGTTTTGGTTTGGTTTTGGTTTGGTTTTGGTTTGGTTTTGGTTTGGTTTTGGTTTGGTTTTGGTTTGGTTTTGGTTTGGTTTTGGTTTGGTTTTGGTTTGGTTTTGGTTTGGTTTTGGTTTGGTTTTGGTTTGGTTTTGGTTTGGTTTTGGTTTGGTTTTGGTTTGGTTTTGGTTTGGTTTTGGTTTGGTTTTGGTTTGTTTTTGGTTTGTTTTTGGTTTGTTTTTGGTTTGTTTTTGATTTGTTTTTGGTTTGTTTTTGGTTTGTTTTTGGTTTGTTTTTGGTTTTGGTTTTGGTTTTGGTTTTGGTTTTGGTTTTGGTTTTGGTTTTGGTTTTGGTTTTGGTTTTGGTTTGGTTTGGTTTTGGTTTGTTTTTGGTTTGTTTTTGGTTTGTTTTTGATTTGTTTTTGGTTTGTTTTTGGTTTGTTTTTGGTTTGTTTTTGGTTTTGGTTTTGGTTTTGGTTTTGGTTTTGGTTTTGGTTTTGGTTTTGGTTTTGGTTTTGGTTTTGGTTTGGTTTGGTTTTGGTTTGGTTTTAAGTTTGAGTATGGATTTGGTTTTATGTATATTATTTTTAAATAAATTAAAGTACATTTGATGCAAATCTATATTCATATCATATAATTATAATATTTGTATTTGTGTTTGGGTCTGGGTTTAATTCTATATTGATTTTTTAAAATAAATTATAATCTATTTAATGTTAAGTTATGTCCATATACTGTAATTATAATATGTCATATACGTCATATGTTGATGCACATCAAATAATAAACTTTATTTATGTTATATTATATTGGTTTCTGATTTCGTTCAGTTTGGATTTTGGTATTTAAATGCATCCGTTATATACATCCATATATTTATAATTCATAAAATTATATATATATACAAATTAAATATCCAATATCTGTAATCTGCCGTTAAAAGATGTATTAAAGGGTGTATATATTTCATTAAATGCATCGACCAGTCAACGCATTGACAAATCAACCTACTTTGAGTAGCATGCATTGCGTATATTTATAAAACTAATTCGCAATCACTATGATTATTAATATATTATAACTATAATTTATATATATCGTTATTATTGCAATCGGCAATGCCTTGCGCTTAAGATAATTATGTTGAATATTTAACTTTTTGTCTATTAGAGATTACTTCAGAAAATTAAATGTTCTAGCGTTATCTCTTACATTATTTAAGACATTCCATTTGTTAGCGCATCCATGCAGAAACCATCGATTGATGGGTATTTTACTAATTTACTCATATTACATCACTAATGTTAATCAATTCAGTAATAAATACACGTGCTTTTAATATATTTTTCATAATGCGTTCTTTTAATTTGAGAATATCAAGATGGTTACATTTATTAATTTCTGATTGATATAAACTAATATCACCACCTTTTATTTAAGATGGCCGGTATTCGGGTACATTGACAGCTAATATGAAAATTAGATTTCAAAAAATAATATTCTAATGTAGCAGTTACTACGGATTATATAATTGTACAAATTATATTATTTTAAGTTAAATATTTAAAAAGTGATCTGTTATTAAAATAAGTTGCCCGTGTTCGGTTTATTTTCCCTGAATATTAGAAGTTAAGATTACTTTAATTGGTTCATTAGTTGTAGAATATTTATAAAGAGTTCGGTGAATTTTTCTTATGGTGATATACTGTTATATTTATTTATATATTTTATGTATTACATTAATATATATACATATATATATATATATATATATATATATATATATATTCCCACGTCAATATTATTAATCAGGAATTGTAGAGATACATCAATTATAGTATATGATATTTATATAAACAAGTCAGATATAAATATACAATTTTGTGAATGCAACTATTATTGAATATAATGTATTCATAACATCTTATTTTTTATTTAAACATATACAATTAATTAAACATATACAATTAATTAAATTAGGTTTAATTCAAATTTATAGTAGCCGAAGATGAGCTGGCGATTCTTTGCGGAAGTGAACGCAGTTTTCTAATTTACCTTTTGGTGGAGTTTGTGGTAAATAAAATGAACAATTAGGCAATCGCTTATTTTCAAGTTAATAATTCATGTAAATGTTATTACTGTTCTTGCATAATATATTTACTAAATATTATTTAGTGTAATATAAGTCGCGATAAATAAACGTTCTGGATTTCTTCAACTTTCCCTTACGTCCTCATACGTTCTAGTATTGTGAAATCTAATACTATGACTCCGTACAATTGAATGCGTGTATAATATTAGTACGTTTTGAATATTTTCGTTACTTCCTTGTTTTTATCTTTTCAGATGTTTTGTCTATAGCTTTGTGAAGTGTAATCCAAATATTGTTCCTTTTGACATTTTCTATAATGAATTAATGTACAGCTTATAAATAGTGGTATATCAATAATAGCGTAATAACGGTGGGAGTATTTTATGAATTATCCCACTAAATTAAATTAATAAATATTATATTAATAAATAATCACCATATTTGATAGTATATAATAGACATGTATATAAAAATGCTAGAATATTTAATTCCAGATAATGTAATTGTGTAATAATGCTATGAATATTTAATTGTTGAGTGTAGACAATATAGTGATCGAAAAATTACCGGTTTGTTACTATTTTGATGTATTTTTATTTATTTGTATTATATAATAACGACGATATACGAAAAACTTGTTTTCCACAGAATAATAACAATTGCGATATGATTTAATCTTTTAAAATTACGACGAATGCCAGAATTCTAATACTTTAAAGTATATAATATGTATTGTCATAATTTAGAACATTGGATGATTGTTTATTATAAGGCATAATATATATTGTATACTATAAATAGACTAAATATATATAATTCTAAATTATTTTAATTAACAATAATTTCCCTATCTCGAGTACGCTACGTTATAGTAGGTGCGTTTACGTAGGCAAACTGTTATGCTGTATAAGTTAGTAACGGTATTCTGTAATGAGCAATTGTCTAATTGGAAGTTAATGCCACTCTAGAAATACTAACATTATATTATTTCGGCAAACCGTATGTTAGTTATATATGTTACTATAGTATACTTGTTTGCCAATATATACACCGACGAGTAAGTATACATATATATAATCAACATATATAACTAACACTGTCAAATTGTTTTATTAGTTTAATAAGGAGTCATATCATATCAATAATGGTGTGCTCGAAACCCCAAATATACACTGTATAAAGTATCCAAAATATATTATACAGTTTATATAAGATCGACATTGAGTAATGTAGATGAATAATACAGAAGTTTATAAGAATACTGGTGATTATTAATTTGAGTAACATTTAAAAAAACATTTGTTTTAAAATTTTATATTTAATTATATTTTTAATGAAATTATTAGTTACTATAAAAACTAATAATTTGTACAACATATGATAGGAATTTATAAATTATTACATCGCTTTGTTCGCCGAATAACAATACGTTTACTTTTAATATAACTATAATAGAAATTCTTGTTACTACGAATTTCGTAAATTATTCATCGAAATTAATGATTAGGAAATGATGCAATGAAAAAAATGAAATTACCCACACAAACACCAGACAAACAATCCAATTCATTTAATTTTGTAATGTCAATCAATAATTGTTGTAGCACACGAAAGAATTAAAATACTATTATATCCTTTGTTTATATTCTGTTTGCAGGTCCTTTAAGGGTTTTCAAATAATAAATAAAGAAAAGATATATTTAAATATGTATTAGTCAATAATATTATTTATATGTAACCATTGGCAAGAAATGTTATTTATTAATGTATGAGCACTTATACATATTGTAGAAAGTAGTAGGGTTTATGTATATTTTGAACTCGCATTCCCTGGGCTGTATTAAGATAAGTTGAACGTGCAAATGATGGCGAGGGAGAGGGAGAGAGCGAGGGAGAGAGAGAGAGGGAGAGAGTTGCAAATAAAGTTTCTATGTAAAAGTGAGATATCACAAGTGAGAATCGTGTTTAGAATATTATATAATCATATCAACGTAGACGTCATCTATTGTTATTGCGCTAATAATAATGTCGTCGAATAAAGTCGGCGAAGACAATGCTGAGACCGGTACGTAAATCAATAAACAAACTATCGACGGCGTCCTCTTTAATATCTTCGTACTCGGCGCAATGCCTCGGCCGCCCTCTCTACTAATACTGTTAGTCGATTTCACTACAGTCGGGTCAAGTGGTCACCTTCGCAGATCTCGCCGTTGTATACGACTGGCGGCGGCGGCGACGGAGAGTACCCGCTGGCTCTGGGGTCAAAGGTGAGCGCCGGTCCGACGAACCAACTGCTGCGTCCCTCGCGGAACGTGTCCTGGCCGCACAGCGAACAGCGTTTCTTGCGATGAGCCCGACACTTTCGCGGCCGGTCCAAAGTGCTCGCCGACGTCCGACGTTCTCCGCTCGGCAAACTGAGAGCGTTCGACGTCGACGACGACGACGACGTCGACGCCTTGCGGCCCAGCGACCAATTGCTGACGGAGAGACGGCGACGATTCGCGCGAGGAACTCGAGAAGGTGGCGCCAAGGTCGTGGCGAGATCTCGGCACGCAGTGTACCCGGAATCGTGTAGCGGAGTCAACGGACTGACCGGCAGCGACGTCGACGTCGACGTCTTCGTTATAACGGGTTCGGTGGTACAACGCGTCAGACTGGGAGTGACGCGAATTGTAATCGAACGTCGGCAGGGCGTGGTGGGAAGGGAGCCGCCGACGCCGGCGGTAGAGGGCGTACCGGGAGGCGTATCTATGGGCGTATCTATGGGCGTTCGTAGGGGTGTGGCTAGGGGTGTGGCTAGGGGTGTGGCTAGGGGTGTGGCTAGCGGTGCGGTACCGCTACGTCGTACGGGTGATGCGAGTGGTAATTCATTCTGCAGCGAGAGGTTGTCGTATTCGAGGCACCAATTGGACGACGAAGAAGAACTGGTTAGGGATTGTCGGCGTAGCTGTCTTTTATCTTTACCTTTGTTTATAAGTGAATATATTCACAATTAATGTTTATATAATCTAAAATGAACACAGTACACTCCAAAATATAAAATGTATTTTTTTAAAATAAATGTTAATGGAAATATAGAAATTATATAAAATAGAAAAACGTCAATATTCAGTGGAATTGATCATTCTTATTTAAAATTTAAGATTTTTTTACAAATAATTACATGCAAAATAGAAAAAAATTACTAACTTTCTAATAAAAGCATTTCTTGAAACTCTAAACTTCTCAATTGAAACATTTTATCCTTCAAAAGTCTCTAAATAATTTTAGCAATGTTAATTAATTCAATTTATTATAAAAATTATATATTTTATAATAATTTATTATACAATTAGTGAATAATATTACATGAATGCTGAAACTAATACTCGACACTACACATAACGTAGTTCTATGATTATTATTTCTATAAAAAATGTGTACTCTAGTGTGATAAATGTAATAAAATCTAAAAATAGGTACCTTACTTTTGTAGAGAATAATAATATTAAATGTATAGGAATGAATTGTAAGAGTAATTGTAAGTAATTGTAAGAGATAAAGATTATTAGGATACGAAAACCTTTAGTTGAATGAGACGGAACTGCAAGTCGATTCTTTTCGCACACGCCTCATACAACACCACCAGTCTGAGCACATTAACATACTAATTAATCTCTATATATAGACGCGAGAGAATAAATTAAATAAGGTCTTATTTAAATATATAATGAAATTCAATATAGAGAGGAACCGAACGCAATCTTAGCAGGGTGGACGTATGAAGAAAAGGCTTTGTTTAGAGTAAACATTTACATTTTAGTAAACATTTAGGTCTGAATATCTGAAATAACCTCATACTAGTTTCTTGTTTAGCAATAGTATTGACCAATTCCTCATGTTCCACTTCTTGCATACACTCGCCATTTATTGATAGAATAATATCACCTGACGAGATTCAAATATTAAATATTATTCTATATATTGAATTAAATCTTACGATATCGAGAAATAAAGCAGTTTATATAGAAATATTTAGATCTTTTTGATGTCGAAATCTAACCTTTACGAAGTCCCGCTCGTTCAGCATATCCTTTATGTTCAACGTAGTCGACGTAACTGAAAGGTTTAGCAGTCGGCGCCTTCGTCGCCGTATTCGACAGGTCAAAACTACGCTGGACGCCGGTCGGCGAGTTAACGGGTGACCTTGAAATGGCGTCGTTTGTCGCGGGGTCAACGACTTGTCGTACGGCGGCGCTTGAAGGATTCGACGGCGAATCTTTGCCGGTGATTATTATTTCAACGTTTTCGCTGACACCGAAGTCATTGCATTGATTATTGTTGATTTCCGTCGATGAATTTATATCGTCGTTAATCTGAGAACATTGCAGAGTATTTGAACTGTATGATGTACAATTATCTGAAAAGTGTTTACACAATTTAGTGTTTTCTTGTAACGATTCATTAATTTCTTCTGTACTTTCAATATTTTTTATTAAAGATTCATTAATTTCTTCTGTACTTTCAATATTTTTTATTAAAGATTCATTAATTTCTTCTGTACTTTCAATATTTTTTATTAAAGATTCATTAATTTCTTCCGATGATTTATTATTTTCTTGCAAAGATTCACTGATTTCTTCTGATGGTTTAATGATTTCCTGTAAAGATTTAGTTAATTCTTTTGAAGATTCAAAGCTTCCTTGTGATGATATAGAAATTTCTGTCGATGATAAAATGCTTTCTTGAGAAGATTTACTGATTTTATCTAAAGATTCACTATTTTCTTGTAAAGATTCAGTAAATTCTTCTGAAGATTCAAAGCTTTCTTGTGACGATATAGCAATTTCTGTCGACGATACCATATTTTTTTGAAAATATTTGATGATTCCTTCAGGTTCTGCGATTTCAAATATTTCACTAATCGATTCAGTAATGAGACCGAGATCTTTACTCGAATAAAATTCACCAGCGGAAATGGAAGAAGGAACTACAAGATCTTCAGGAATACTGCTTCGAGAACTCGACGCAAATGAAGATATGCTAAGAGAGTCAAATTCTTTAGAGGTAATTTCTTGGATGGCTTCAAAGCCATAAGTCTGTTAAATGGTTCAATCTATTAGCAATCGGTGTACGCGTTGTGAAAATTAAAAGATTATTTTACATAATCAAATTGTATTTTATGAACATAAATAGATAAATCTAAATAGATATATATTTCAAAAATTATATTATAAATATACATTTTATATAAATATAGGAAATATAGAAAAGAGGAGAGAATATATGGATTCATATTACTTCTTTAATCTGCAATTCTATAAGCTATGATGAATGGATGACTCAGAACTCAGTAATTCAATATGAATAGGAAAAACTACATATTTAGATTAAATGAAAATCCATTTTATTAACATATACATATGCTATATTCTAAATATACCATAAATGAATATTAGTATAATCAATAACAAATCTAAATATTTAATATATATTATATTTGAATATATATACAATGAATTATTATGAATTAAATAATCAAAGGTTTTCTAATACATGAAAATCTGAATGATGAATAAATCTATTTATAAATCTATTTATAAATGTACATATATACATAGAACTACTTTTATATAGTGCTATAACTCATTGGCACTTTCTCGGAATTGAAATGGCCATGAGTTATATAACACCACATGCCCCACAATGGATCTTGCACCCCCAATGGATTTCTAATGAACAGAATACTGAGTGTAACTCTACAGGTCATCCGACCAGATAAACAGATAAACAGATTATAGTATGCAGTAAAACCACAAGCCTACTAACGAGATAACCTTATATGGGACGGACATTGTAGACTCAGCGTTGAATAAACTAAAACTAACAAATATAGAGCAATTACACGCATAACATCTGAAGACGTAGGTGATATCGAATAGAGTTTGAGATGATAGAATGTAATTGGTAATGTATACTTTGTAAATAGAGTATATTTAATCATATCAACAAATATAAAACAAATATAGTACTTAAAATAATATCATAACTAGTAATAAATAAGTAAATATATATTATCATATACCAAGTCTACTGATTAGCAAGGACAAATATTTTTTATAACCAATCCTATATTATTATTATATAATATATACAATAAAAGTTAATAAATAAATACATAGATACAAATTATTTAATAATTAACATATAATAGAAAACAGATGATATAACTATTGTAAATTCTTACATATTTATTAAATCTAATGTTACTTTGGTTATTATTAAATATGCTTTTTACAAACTTATTTAGGAATATAAAATTTATTTTACAAATATATATTTCATGTTTTTAAAGGTCAAATTATCAATTTTGTATTATATAACTATTATTGCTATGAAAATGATAACTTTTAATACATAGTGTATATTTTATCAGTAATTAATATAAATAGAGATGAAACTATTAATACAACTATATTAACATGAACAATATTTTGAATATAATTAATTAGAGGTATCAGTTACGATTATGTAAAAAAGAAATGTTAACCTGTAGTAAATATAATAATTATATGGCTTAGAAATTATTAATTTTCCAGCATAAATATATTCGACAGTCTAAATAAAGTATCTGCTGAATAAAATGACAGTTTTTAATGTAAATATAAACTCTGCAAAAACATTAGTTCTAAAGTTAATAAATATTATTGGGTTTACATTTAATTACTTTCTAGTACAAAGATGTCAACTAAATATAAATACTCAATGTATTAATATGTATGTATTATACTACTTATATAAAATAATAGACTTACAATGTAAATTCATATATAACTAACTTTGATTAATATTTTTATTTTATCAGAAATAAGATGTCTAAAATAAATTTTTGTTTCAATTATTTTATTGAAATCTAAAGATAAATAAATATATCACATAACTAAGATAATTGTAACAGAAACTAAAACAAATCAAATATAAATAGTGTATTTTCTTACAATAATAAAATACCTACATAGTTAATTGAGTTCATTCTTGTTGAAATTGCCGCGGTCATTAAGTATAGTACTTTTTGTTAGATAACTAACACAATAACCGAAACACGCATATAAATATATAGGATCACTATACAAATGCATGGGTCGTGTTAGTTTATTACAAGGCTTTCTAAGGCTTTACAGAAATAAAACTGATGTAATTACTCGGAGGGGGGTATTACCCCTGACTGACTCATGACAGAAGTAAAGTAGATGATAAATCATAGAGAATATAGATTTATGCTAAATTATTGAGCATATCATATCTAGAGTAAATCTAGAGTAAACATATTATATAATATCTAGTGTACGTTGTGAAAATAGTAAGATTAATCATAATTATAATTAGTAATTATTAAAAATAATATTAAATAATACTTGCACTTAAATTCTTATATTTATTTCTATATACAAAATTATTGATTAATGTAATTATAATAAAATTATTATTTGATAAAATTTATGTATAGTAAAAATATATTTGCAATCTAATTTATAGTTATATAGAATAATAATTGTAATAAAGTTAAATTTCATTATTATTATAGTATAATATAGTATAAAGTAATATCATATCTTAGTTTAAGTATAAAATGGGTTCACTTCCACTAGACATTTGATTACCAGTCCAAAATACAATCTTTAGGGTAAAGCAAATTTGCTATAGGATGTTCATTAACTAATTGGAGTTAATTTATAGATTGATATTTAGTTAAATACAGCAGACAAATAAACTGTTTTACATTTAAAAATGTATTCAAAATAATTCATTTACAGTGAAATGCTTCAATTATGAATTAATATAAATGAAATATCTGAGACTTGAATCACTATTTTTTTAGGATGAAAATGAGGAGCAGTGAACATCATCTTAGACGTATTTGAGTGTCGACAGTTGTGTTGTTAAATGGGTTTGCGTTGGCATGTGACATAACTAGACATAAATATGACATAAGACAATATCTACGAATAGAGAGCAGGTATTAATTGGATCAAATGAAATGTGAGAATATTTGGCATTGTAATTTCAAATGTTTCACACGGTTGCAAAGATTGAGAAATGCAATCCTGTTTGTAACAACTTAACATAAGCAAAGTTCTGCCGATAAGAATTTACTGAGAAGATAAGGAGTATCTTATTATCATAGATAAAATATATTAATAAATATATTAATAAATATATATATATATATATAGATAAATATATATATATATATATATATTTATATATATATATATATATATATATATATATATATTTATATATATTTATATATTTATATATATGTATATATTTATATATATTTATATATTTATATATTTATATATATATATATATTTATATATATTTATATATTTATATATTTATATATATTTATATATTTATATATTTATATATATATATATATATTTATATATATTTATATATTTATATATTTATATATATATATATATTTATATATATTTATATATTTATATATTTATATATATATATATATATTTATATATATATATATATATATATATATTTTTATATATATATATATATATATATATTTATATATATTTATATATATTTATATATTTATGATATTTATATTTTCTAAGTTCCTATACTTGGTAAAACATATCTAAATAGATCAAATATGACATATATATTATATAGCAATCACAAAAGAGCGTTGATGTATTAGATTTTGATGTGAATTATACTTCTCTACGATGATCTAATTATAGAATTTGTAATCATTTCGCTCATCTATCATTTATAACTTTCAGAACATAAATATAAGTACACATTATGGGATTTTTTACAAAAAAATTCAAAATGTCACCAATATCAATTTCGATTATTCACAAATTAAATTACATTAACGGATTTAATCTTTATTTAATAAAAAATCATAAATTACATATTTGGTGCATTTGAAAAAAAACCCGCCATTTCCGTTATCCTTTACGAACCTGTACAGTAAACCCCCAACTGTCCGCAGAACTCGGCCTTTTCATGACCAGAGTACGTCGACGGGCCATTTCCGATGGCGTCGATTTAATCTTGCGATCGTCGACCACTTCCGGCAATTCACCGCTAATATTCGAGGTCATTCGCTTGAGTTTCTCCTGCGATGAAGTCGAGGAGATTAACGAGGCATGCTCGAAGGCTGGTAAATGCATTTACAAGAGATTCTCTAAACGAAGTCAACGAAAAGAAGATTTGATATCGAAATTTGGATGCAGTTCACTGAACAACTGTAATTAGGTAAAAAGATCACTAAATCTTCACACGACAGGCTGAATTATATTCCAATGTATTTATCTTAAGTAATAACAAAAATATACCTAATCAACTGAAATATAGCAAAAATGACAACAGCTTTATATATTGTATCCTAACTGAAGAAATTTTAATAAACACATTATTTAATTACGGCTTTACATACATGTATAGAATAATACGTATATAGAATTAGAAAATATAATTATTCTTCTAAACAAATATTTATTTATTTTTCTCTATGAATTGATTTTCATTATTGTATAAACAATAGTAATTCTATGATTAATCACTGTATAAGTATATATTATAGCAGAGTAATAAAACATAATTATATATAAATACTTAAATATATTTAAGATTTGTATAAAGATTTGTACAATTTGCTATTCCAGATAACCAATTCTGGATTCTATGGATGGAGGGTAAAAATTGTTGATAAAGTTATAAATAGATTTAAAATACAATAATATTATTTTAAAAACAAGTGAGAGGTGGTCTAATAGAGTGGTTTGTGAGTGGATTATGTTGTGGTATGTGGAGTGGTATGTGGAGTGGTATGTAGAGTGATATGTAGAGTGATATGTGGAGTGGTATGTGGAGTGGATTATGTTGTGGTATGTGGAGTGGATTATGTTGTGGTATGTGGAGTGGATTATGTTGTGGTATGTGGAGTGGATTATGTTGTGGTATGTGGAGTGGTATGCGGAGTGGTATGCGGAGTGGTATGCGGAGTGGTATGCGGAGTGGCACGCGGAGTGGTACGCGGAGTGGTACGCGGAGTGGCATGCGGAGTGGTACGCGGAGTGGCACGCGGAGTGGCACGCGGAGTGGCACGCGGAGTGGCACGCGGAGTGATCGCGGGGACGCACGAAGTAGAGTTGGTTACACGCGTATGGCCATGTCGAGGGTGTCGGCGTGTCTACAGATACGGAGTGAGAGCTTAACGTGCAGTCTACGGGCTGGGCGTAACACAAACACACACAATCGCACAATCGCACACCAGTAAACGGGTGTGTCTACCCAGTGAAATATGATTGATTACCCCACCGATAGGCCAGAAAACTACAAACGTACACCGATGCATGTAAATATAGATGACTTCGGAGTAGTTTGTTGATATAATTGCTAATTTCATAGTAAATACTAAATGTACTAAATAGATCATTCGAACATAAAATATAAATGGGTAAACTATATTGTTTATATATAATTTATATTTGACATGCAGTAGAGATCAAATGACAAATATTCTATGTTATATTATATACAAATTAATATGAAACAACAGATATAATGAAATGGTAAATCAATGATCAGATCGTATTATCTAAAACATTAAAGAAAATGTGAAGTCTATAATAATACAAATTGAGGTAGACAATGAAGGTGGTATAAATTCAAGAATATTTGTTTAAGGAGTAGTTTGGAGTTATGATGATAAGATAATTAGGATTGTTTGTTTTTAAAAAAGTAAATAAACAAAAAGTTTATCAAAGACAAATTCTCATTCATAAATATCAATTTTACACAATCATAAATCCACTACAATCCTAAGTTATTCAATTTTAACTGTGTTATATAACATATATAACATGATATTATTAAATAGTTAACTAGGAAACCATCCGTTTACTTAAAATCTAAGAATATTAGATTACATAATTAATTTATTAAGTTTATCAGAGAATAATTAAATTATAAATAATCAATTAATCTTTTTATTTCTTTTTATATAAAAGAGTATTATCCACGATTACTTATCTGAAGTACTATAAAAACACTCAGTATACTGCAGGGTTTATTACTATGCAGTACTATGTACTTAACAAGTTAGTTAATTTATAGAATATTTATGTAAATGTATTCGAGTTATTGGATATTTTTTCAACTATGGTTCAATAATGATTTCAATTTAGTAACACATTTTTATAAAACTGTTGGATCCCTATCTTTGCCTGGTTTTATTTACCCATCTAGTCTATTTGTAATTATTATATAAAATGTCAAAAATATCAATAATTTCTATATATTTTCAATATCAATTTTAATTTAATAAATAATTAAATCAAGGTAATTTCACTATTATAATGTATAATTACATTATATAATAATTACATTACTTTGTTTATTGGGATGACCAGTGTATACAGTATAGATATCACTGTATATGCAGAGAAAGTAAGGTATTTTATATGAGAATATATAGGTTACATGTAAATCAGTGTCAATAATATATTTATATTAGAAGAATGCAAATAAACATAGTTAAGTAGGTAAGACAGTGATTTATTTACAAAACACACATGTTTTCACTACATATGCACATATAAAAGAAGAATTAAATCTTTGTGTTGTATGTGACAAATAAGATTGATATCATAACAATACAGTTAACTATCTAAATTGCTTATATAAATATATAAATATAATATAAATATAATAATATAATATAATATAATATATATATATATAAGAAATAATTATATATTAAATTCATGAATCCACCAAAGAAATCAGAAATATTTATTAAATTCTGATGTAAGCCTTCAAATTATTAGAAATTTTTAATAAATATATTTTAAATTAAAATATATTTCACTTTTACACAACAAAAAAAAACTTAAAGAATCTTTATGGGTCAAGAAAACTGATATAATTATTTTAAATTAAAAATAAACGAAAATGCTCCGTTCTATTTAAATTACAGTGAGTTATAGTGAGTTATAGTGAGTTATAGTGAGTTATAGTGAGATACAGTGAGTTATAGTGAGTTATAGTGAGTTACAGTGAGTTATAGTGAGTTATAGTGAGTTACAGTGAGTTACAGTGAGTTACAGTGAGTTACAGTGAGTTATAGTGAGTTACAGTGAGTTATAGTGAGTTATAGTGAGTTACAGTGAGTTACAGTGAGTTACAGTGAGTTATAGTGAGTTACAGTGAGTTATAGTGAGTTATAGTGAGTTATAGTGAGTTACAGAGAGTTACAGTGAGTTATAGTGAGTTACAGTGAGTTATAGTGAGTTACAGTAAGTTACAGTGAGTTATAGTGAGTTACAGTGAGTTACAGTGAGTTACAGTCAGTTACAGTCAGTTATAGTGAGTTACAGTGAGATACAGTGAGATACAGTGAGTTACAGTGAGATACAGTGAGTTATAGTGAGTTACAGTGAGTTACAGTGAGTTACAGTGAGTTACAGTGAGTTACAGTGAGTTACAGTGAGTTACAGTGAGTTACAGTGAGTTACAGTGAGTTACAGTGAGTTACAGTGAGTTACAGTGAGTTACAGTGAGTTATAGTGAGTTATAGTGAGTTACAGTGAGTTACAGTGAGTTATAGTGAGTTACAGTGAATTACAGTGAGTTACATTGAGTTACAGTGAGTTACAGTTAGTTATAGTGAGTTATAATGAGTTACAGTGAGCTATAGTGAGTTACAGTGAATTACAGTGAGTTATAGTGAGTTATAGTGAGTTATAGTGAGTTACAGTGAGTTACAGTGAGTTATAGTGAGTTATATTGAGTTATAGTGAGTTACAGTGAGTTACAGTGAGTTACAGTGAGTTATAGTGAGTTATAGTGAGTTACAGTGAGTTACAGTGAGTTACAGTGAGTTACAGTGAGTTACAGTGAGTTACAGTGAGTTATAGTGAGTTACAGTGAGTTACAGTGAGTTACAGTGAGTTACAGTGAGTTACAGTGAGTTACAGTGAGTTATAGTGAGTTACAGTGAGTTAAAGTGAGTTACAGTAAGTTATAGTGAGTTACAGTAAGTTACAGTGAGTTATAGTGAGTTACAGTGAGTTACAGTGAGTTACAGTGAGTTACAGTGAGTTACAGTGAGTTACAGTGAGTTACAGTGAGTTATAGTGAGTTACAGTGAGTTACAGTGAGTTACAGTGAGTTACAGTGAATTACAGTGAGTTAAAGTGAGTTAAAGTGAGTTACAGTAAGTTACAGTGAGTTACAGTGAGTTACAGTGAGTTACAGTGAGTTATAGTGAGATATAGTGAGTTACAGTGAGTTACAGTGAGTTATAGTGAGTTATAGTGAGTTATAGTGAGTTACAGTGAGTTATAGTGAGTTATAGTGAGTTACAGTGAGTTACAGTGAGTTACAGTGAGTTACAGTGAGTTACAGTGAGTTACAGTGAGTTACAGTGAGTTACAGTGAGTTACAGTGAGTTACAGTGAGTTACAGTGAGTTACAGTGAGTTACAGTGAGTTACAGTGAGTTACAGTGAGTTACAGTGAGTTACAGTGAGTTACAGTGAGTTACAGTGAGTTATAGTGAGTTACAGTGAGTTATAGTGAGTTACAGTGAGTTATAGTGAGTTACAGTGAGTTACAGTTTATTTAAAATTCATTAAAGATGTATAATTATATATTCATCAGATTGTTTCGTATATAGCTATACTGAGTTTACGTAGAAAACGATGATATAGGTTGTCACATGTGAGGATGGAATGCATTTAACCGTAAGAACATATGGGATAAACAAAAAGATTTTTTAAAAACAAGTCAACTTCCCTATTTCCCTTAACGGGAATGAGTAAATTAACCATTAGCCTAAAGCGGTTTCGTATTATACAACATTTCTCCGTGTAACATGGTGTAACATGAATTGTCAATACTTGCAAATTGGGTAACATATGGATACCATGTGATAATATACATATTGTTAACATATTCTGTTAACAAATATATTGCATTACATAAAGTTTTCATTATTCAAAAACACGAATGTTTAATCGATTGTATGCAAATGATATTTAAATTATAAAATCAACATATAGTATATATCGCTCACTAAATTATAGATAAAACCATATAACATTAGTATGTTTATATATATTTGTAGTATTTAGGATTAAAACAATGTAGTTTAAAAAATAAAATGAAAATAACCAGTGAAATAGAGAAACCTAATACAATTGTTTTATAAATATTTTCATTGGTTACAAAAAGTATTGGTTAATAAAATATAAAATATAAAATAAATAATGCAATGTAAAAAATGGAATAACTTAGATTGTATGCAAACAACTCAATGAATTAACGATTGAATTAGATTAAAAAACAATTTATTTTGCACAATTTATTATTTATTTAACATCTCAAGAAATCATATAATTTAACTATTGTACAATCTTATATCATTATTTTAAATAAAATATAAACATAATATACCAGCAAACTTTCCAAGCACATAAAATGATTTCACACAAATATTACATCACTGAGTTTGCTCGGAAATTTTTAAAACAAATCAAATATATTTTCAATTTTATCAAAACAAATATTTTACAAAAAAAAACTAAAATGACCTAGAAAATTGAATGGTTATTATTATATTTAAATTATTAGATTTAAAAGCTTACACTTAGCGAATATATGAATGTATAAATAATATACATTATAAACTAGGCGTTTTTAGCTATAATGTTAAAGAAATAAATATACACATATAAACATATAAATAATCACATATTAAAGTTAATATTATGTTTAGCAATAGAATACAAACTTGATGCATTTTATAAAATAACGAATGTACAATTTTAAATAAACACAATTTTATAGAAATAAGCTTCGACATTATTTATTTGATTCAACTTGATAATTTATGTATATACATGTGTATAATAAGCGTAAGATAGTGTATAAATATGATATATTATCATGGGGAAAATAGACACAGTTTGTAATATAATGACAATGACTAGTGAAATAGGTAAACATAATAGATTACAATGCAGTAGCTGGATGAAATTTGATAGCATGTCGAAGAGGTCTATGAAGGTATAGAGTTGAGCTTGTGGTGAACTTTGGAATGAACTATTAATACAGTGTATACTATCGCAGTAAACATAACGTTTCTGTATATGTATTCCGATAATCTCTACATAAGAAAACGAGTATAAGATTATATGTGTTATTTGCAGTAAGGTATTTTCTTATTTGGCTATAGAGAAAATTAGAAATTTTATAAAAACAAATAAGATAAGCAAATTAGATGTTAGATAGGATGAAATTATAGGTTAGATATTCGATACATGCATTATGTTTATAATACGATGTAGCGTATTTGTATGCTACGCTATATAGTATTTACGGTATATTATATACTGTAATGTAATAGTACTATATAATGTACATATGTATGGTATACTGCTTTATAAAAATATGCATGCTTTAAATATCTAACATATAACGGTATATTATATAACTTTATACTCATTAAAAATAGATATTCATATCAAAAGTTATACAGGAAAAGAAAATTTATAAAAGTATGTAAAATTATGTGAAATGTAAAAAAAATTTTATAATATATGTAATGTAAATTTTAATTTTAGAATTATAATTAGATTAATTAATAAATTAGGCGTGAATTTTTTTTAATATTTCTCATTTACTTTAATTAATTTTAATATTCCAATTTATTTATTTCATCAATTATGTATATATACATGTATATATATATATATATATATATGTATGTTTAAATCATTTTCGTTTAAGTCAAAGATCTAAAGTACTTTATTTTAACAAAGATAGTTTTTATCAAAGAAAAAGATATTGTAATGTTGAATAAATAGATACAAAATATCGTGATACAAAAAAAATGACCAGTATCAGCTATATCAATTAATGTACATTTATTTTTATATCAAAAAAGAAGTATTGACATAAAATATTTATATAAATTTAAAAAAGAACTGGACCAAGAATTACATTGTGGAACACCAGTCTTAACATCTGATATAACTTTTAAATTGTTGAAATCTATCAAATAAGTAAATTGTAATCCATACAGTGGAATTCTTCTCATTCCTATACGAGCATAAGATTGCATATCAGACTTTTTTAAGATCTATAAATATATCTGGGGTAATATTATTATTGTTAAAACAATTGCTGAGTTTGTAAAATTAAAATTTCATTTGAAGTATTTTTTTTATTATTCCTAAAACCAAATTTTCTTGTATATTTTTTTGTTCGCAATATTTTTATGAGATTTTCTAAAACCTAGCAGATAGTCGAGCAGAATATAGTGCCAACAACAGAGATGAAAGATGAATAGAACATTTAATTTAATCAAATATAAACCTAATCCTGGTATTTTTAGAACAGGAAATGATTGAAAGCTAAATAAACTTACAATTTTGACAAATAAAATAATAGTGTTGTTGTTTATTATTATTATTATTTAAAATTGCAAATGATATTCAATTGCAGTTCAATAATTTATTTAGAGTAAATCAAATATTATAGAATTCGACATTGAATGCATATACAAAATTTCGAAGTCAGTTTTTGACTAAAAATCTCGTCTTTTATTAAATAAGTTTTAATAACTTTAAAACCTCCGTAAAAACATTTTATTTTTATAATTTACATATATAATATATTTAACAATACAAAAATTTAGTAGGATATTAACAGTGTAATTGAGCATAGATATATATGAAAACGTTTTTTGGTATGAGTGTCATTGTGATTATATCTGTTTAAAAAGTTTGATCTGAACACCCCTTAAGATAATCTACTATTTAATTTACAATATATAATAACAATTCTTTATTATTTCCAGTCTTTCCATAGCATAAATAGTTGGATAAAGTATTGGTACTCTAAATTTTAAACTCAGTTTCGGTGTTCAGTAACAGCAACAAAAATAACTTGCATAATCTACAATTTATCATATGAAAATAAAATGTAGAGTTGAAATCGTGGAATACATTTTCTTGTATAAACTAATAAGAAAACCAACATATATATTGCAGTAATCCTAAAATAATATCGTTACACAATTATTAAGATAATTTGTTAAATTAAATACAATTTTCTAAAATATTTAAAATTTACATATTTTTTAAATAAAATGTAATAAATAATATATAATTTAATACAATTTTCTTACGTACATTAATTAAATAAAATAAAAATGTAAAATTATTAGTTTTAAAAATATTCAATTTCATTTAAAACTTACTCTTTTTAGTGTGTTGCTGTGCATGATAGGTGCTTTTCCATATCCCGCCATCATGATTGCAATGAGTAACTATTATGTATACCACATTTCCTATTATAAATATTAATAATATATATAAACTTAGTAATAACTCTTTTTAATACGTATGAAATAATAAGTACATTCAAATTATAAATATGATTTCAAATCATGTGACAATTATTGGTAACGCCCACTTGTTTTTAACCTGATTAAATATTTATTTTGTAATATAGATTTATTTAAATAAATGGGGAAAAACAATTATATAGAAAATATGACATGTAATATATATATACTATTAAACATTTAAATATGCATAATAACTAATAATTAATTACAAAACAAGATTTATTTGATTGACATAATATACGCCTACAAATATTGATGGTCAAAGTTCATAATTTGCTTGTCATTTGTACGAGATGTCTTCTAGACGTTGTTCACCTAGTAATAAAGGATTAAAAATGGAAATTAGGACTAAATCAGTGGAACAGACACTCATACCCCTCGTAACTCAGGTAAAATACGTTTAAAAGGCTAAATATGATCTTATAAAATATGCAAAGAAAAGCGCGTTGTTGCTGTGCTAGCATCTCCGAGATGCATGTCATTCAATATATCTACCAATCATGTTCTGATCCCATACTTCTAGGCACCATCATAATAGTATATTTAAAAATATAGATATTTATAATACTAATGATTTTATCAATGGTCGTCATATCACAATTGATTTACTATTATATACTTAAGTATAATGTAGTATATTCTAGTATATACATATTGTACACGATTTATTATGTTAAATCCTATATGTAGTCGTATAAACATAATCATGTGTATAAATAGTTATTTTATATAAAATATACCACAATTTAATGATATATAATATATTTAATGACATTTATTATAGAATTATAACCAATTTTCATACTATAACATTATATTGTGGTGATAATGTACAGCATACTATGTAATCCACTGTCCACTATATTTAATATGCCGACCAATGTGTAAATATCCTATGAGAATAACGAGAACCGTAGTACAAATTAGTTTGGTATTAGAGTGATATAAAAAGAAATTATAAGTGAAAATTTTAAATTATATATTAATACAAAATTGAATGCATGTTTATTGATCATACCTAAAATGTATGTTAAATCTATATATTATAGAGATTATAATACCCTAAGAATATATACTCATACTACACAGGTATAATTAACTTAAGAGAAATATTAATATTGATAAATATATATATATATGTATTAATAAAAAATATATTTACTTTAAACTGCTATGTACTTATTACAATTTTAGAATAGTTACATACATCAATGTCCTTTTAGAAAACAGCTTAATTATGATATAACATTTTTTAAATATAAATAATTACTACATATTTTCAGTATAAAATAAAAAATTTGCAATATCCCAAGAAACTAAATGATACAGCTAATATACAATCTTATATAATTATTTAAAAAAAATATATATTTAATAAAAAAACTAAATTTGCCTGGATGCTTTATTGGGCACCCAAGAAACCATCCAGGCGCTTTTAGTTTTTTTGTTATATAATAAAAGAGAAAATAAATTTTATCTGTATTTAAATTATATTAAGATTTTATTTTATTTTAAATAATTATATAATAATTTATAATAGTTACATCATCTGGTTTCTTGGGCAGTTATCTCATATGAGCATAATGGTTTATTTACTAATAATCTATTAATATATTCAGCAAAATGGATGATGTAATAGTTTTAATTTAATCCATTTATGTGCTACACAAATTATTGAAGAATATAAAGAAATTCCAAATGCAATCAAAAAATTAAATTATTTCGGCAAGAAATCCTTTTTCATGTTTACATTGTGTAATTTATTTTATGTAAACCAATAATTTTTGTAAAGCATGAAATGATTTTATAAAACTATTATATCACTCTGTTTGCTGTTAACTATGATGTAATTACAATTTATGAAATGCAAATATAATCCATATGAATGACATTTATTTTATAACTTTAATATATAGAAACATAAAAAGATAAAGTGGCTGGATGGTTTCTTTGGAATTTATTATATTGTTTTAAAAACTATAGTTATGTTGTATAGTTGAATATATGTATTAAAGTGATATAATTAAAATTATTTTTTTAATAAAATGTTAAAAATTTTAATAAATTGTACATCTTTATATAAAAATGTATTTTTAACATTCCCAAACACAGTTACATTATATGTTTCTAAAATATTTATATGCTAACAAAATAACAAATAATATTAAAGAAATTATGCAATACAAAAAATGACATTACAATGATGGTTTGATGGTTACTCAAGACACCAGATGATGTAACTATTATACAATTTTATATAATTATTTTAAATAATATATTTTTAATGCAAATCAAATATATATTCTCTTTTATTATATAACGAAAACTAAAATGACCTGGATATTTTCCCAGAAATAGGATCAATCTGTTTGTTGGGAAAGACTATTATTTATACATTTTAATGTGATATATTGAACATATTTATTTTATATTGAAATGCTTTGTAAATATTAAATATACAGATAAATATTAATATTTTATTAATTATTAATTGATAACAACTTAATATATAATATTTTTTCAAATAAAATTAATTTAAAATATTTCGATATCCGAATACAAATAAACATATTTTATAAAGGAATCTACCATTTAATTTTAGCAAAAGGAAATAATGTATGTTAACACGGCAAGATTTATGTAATATTTATATAAATTATTTCATGTATTACAAAATTATTGATTAACAAAAAGAAATTATACATTGCAAAAAATTAAGTTACTTAGTTTAAATTATTTTTGTTTTAGTAATTCCATAGATAATTCCTTAACAACTCTTTACATCAGATGAAGGTGTATAAAATCGAATTAGTGTATTTACTCCTATATATCATATATAGTGTATACCAATATTTATTTGCTAGATTTAAAGCTTGAAAATGGCAATTACATTTTTCCTTTCATTTTTTTTAATTTTGAGAATTATACATATTTAATCCATGCGCTACTATGAAATAACATACCTTAATTATCAATACTATAATAGATAAATTTATAATTATATAAAATTGAAATTTAATTATTAAATACATTGAATGTCATGTTCTATATTGATATCACATTTGTACCATTATCTTCTAAATCTATCAACATTCCATGTATTTTCAATTAGTCATAAACATAAATATTAAATTGTTTTTTTATATATCTTTTCACTTAACTTGATGTTTTGATAATGATATATTTATATTAAATTTCACTTAATAAATTAATTACTTCTATAATATGTTCTGTTTTGTTTTGCTATAAACTTTTTTATTTCATAGCATTTATTTTGAATATGAGTTATATTATATTATATTATATATATGATATTTAAAATATGTAACTGTAACGAATATGTTTATTGGATGGACTTTTCCAAGCGAAATATTTATTGTTCAATATATAAATAAATTATATTTTGAATGTAAACAATTATTTTCTATTTTTGTCTGCAACTAAATAATAATACAAAACTTACATTTAAATATGTTTTTAAAAATGTTCTGCCTTATTTTATTTTACTATAATTTTGTAAACATAATATACTTTGGTATACCATCAAACTGTTAACAGTTAATCAATTCTTTGTTCTGAATAATGATCTATATTTTTATATTTTCATGAACTTTAGCTGAATTAATAATATTTAATGGAATCTAAAGATTTTACAAAACTATTTACTATGTTATATGAAAATGTATACATTTTATTATAAATATATTAATATAAAATATTCTATTATTTGAGTTCCTATATACTTTATATTTATAAATATGTAACTACTCAAAGTAGCATATTTCAAGCTTGAATATGTACTTATTTTTTTATAAAACATGCAACCTATTGCCTATACATTATAGTATAATAACTTTCTTGAGTTGTTATCTGTAAATTTCTTATTATGAATCATTCAATAATGTACTTAATACTTACAGATATTACTCTATGATAAGGTTTGATATAGTATATGCCTCGTATAAGATAATAAATAATAGTAATTGTACATATTTCCTTTCTTTTGCTTAAGAATAGGTAATTCTATAATTATAATAGAACTTTAAATCAGCTTTACAAAAAACAAATGTATGTACAGTTTTAATTTTCATTCTTCTTTATTTTAATAAATATTGATTTAATATTTTTATATACAAGACATTTAATATAAAATTATGTTGATGACAATTATCAATCCCGTGCTGTGTTATGCTTTGAAATGCAGTTAATTGTGCATGTTTTAAAAATAACCTTACATATGAATGAATTTATTTTAAGTGAAAACATAAAAAAAGTTTAACATAACGAGCACAGAAAGGTGCACCGTTATCCGGAGTTATAATTAAATGTTATGGCATATATATGAACATCTAATAATCTGTCTAATAATCATGTTGGTCTACAATACTCTGTGATCCAGAAGATCCAGCCTCGAACATATTGAGTTTAGGTGGAGTGGCCTTCGACTGTAAGGAATATATATATATATATATATATATATATATATATATGATTGTTATATAAACACATTGTATAAACTATATACTACCTGATACATGATATATCATTGAACACTTTATTATAGTATGCGATATCCTAGGTTCAATATAAAATGATCTCATATATGAAGCCGTTATATTTTTCAATACAAGATAATATACGATATAATGTTTTGTAATATTTGTATGAAATGACCTCACATATACTCTTAGATAAGATATACAAAGGTCTATTGTCGAAGTGCATGTTTAGCTCGAGAAAATAGGTAGAAAGTAAAGTTATAAACATATATCTGCAAATCATAAATTATATTAATAACCCACCAGTGATAAGTTTAATAATAACTCATCAATATCAATGAAGACAATCTCTACACTAATTTTAGACTTTCTGTGAGACTTGATTTACTAAAACAAATGTTTCAAATAAATGCTAATTTCCAAAATAGAATTTCACTATTTTTATAACAGAAGTTCATTCAATTAAAAATGTATCATGACTTCAATGTATAGGGATCCCACTTTGATATTGTACCGAAATGAGCATTTTATTTATATATACAAATATGCAGTTTATATCATTAACCAAAAAAATGTTTATATAAAGTTATAATTGGAAAAAATGGACTTTATGGGTCTAGTTTTTGTTGATAATAAATTGTTAATTATATTCTGCTTTATTTATGTTTTTTGTTATAGTAAATGATATATTATTAGCATATTGTTCTATTATAATATAATATCTTGCTACCAAATACATTTAATATTAGAAACTAAATCATAATTTGTAAAAGTAACAATTATAATATATATAGAGAAATATATATATTTTTGTTAATATTTTTGATTTAACTCAATAATTATTAATAAAGTGCATTCATTTACAAATGTTTACAAAATTTAATATGTACAAATCTATGTATTCTAGTACTATTTAAATTATGTAATACATGACTATCATTTATTAAATCAATTATATTATCTATTTAATATTAATCGGAGATATATCCAATAGCTTATTGCTGAGTTCTATTAAATTACGATAATAACCTTAGGACTAGGGTATAAGAAAAGATCTATCTATAGTCACTCAGTATACTGGGGGTTTGGTATAAGTGGGTGTATATTAAATATATAAAATGTAATCTCTGATAATGAAACATAATTGACTTAGAAATTAAATTTTTTTAATAAATATTCAATTAAATTAGCTAAACACATTATAACAATAACAATAAAGCATTATGATTATTTCACATTTGTGAATATAATTAATTAATTAATCATTATAAAGTAAGCTAATATTTAATTAATAATATTCTAATGAATTGAATAACTATTAATTGTAATTAATAATATCCTAATTAATTGAATAACTATTAATTTAGTGAGTGATGAACTTTAATATTGTATAGAGAAAATTATAAATTGATTTCTAATTTCATAGAAATGTAAAAACAAACTAAACTTTATGAGTAGAAACTATTATTGAGTACAAATATGTATCTAAATGTAAGTTGAAAAGTTTGATTTCGAGAGGTACAATTATTGAGGCAGGTAGTAGGCAGGTAGTGAGGTAGGTAGTAGGCAGGTAGTAGGCAGGTAGTAGGTAGGTAGTGAGGCAGGTAGTAGGTAGGTAGGTAGTAGTAGGTAGGTAGTAGGTAGGTAGTAGGTAGGTAGTAGGTAGGTAGGTAGTAGGCAGGTAGTGAGGTAGGTAGGTAGGTAGGTAGGGAGGGAGGTAGTAGGTAGGTAGTAGGTAGGTAGTGAGGCAGGTAGTGAGGTAGGTAGTGAGGTAGGTAGTAGGTAGGTAGTAGGTAGGTAGTAGGTAGGTAGTAGGTAGGTAGTGAGGCAGGTAGTGAGGTAGGTAGTAGGTAGGTAGTGAGGTAGGTAGGTAGGTAGGGAGGGAGGTAGTAGGTAGGTAGTAGGTAGGTAGTGAGGCAGGTAGTGAGGTAGGTAGTAGGTAGGTAGTGAGGTAGGTAGTAGGTAGGTAGTGAGGCAGGTAGTAGGTAGGTAGTGAGGCAGGTAGTAGGTAGGTAGTAGGTAGGTAGTGAGGCAGGTAGTGAGGTAGGTAGTAGGTAGGTAGTGAGGCAGGTAGTAGGTAGGTAGTGAGGCAGGTAGTAGGTAGGTAGTAGGTAGGTAGTAGGCGGGTAGTAGGCAGGTAGTGAGGCAGGTAGTAGGTAGGTAGTGAGGCAGGTAGTGAGGCAGGTAATAGGTAGGTAGTAGGTAGGTAGTGAGGCAGGTAGTAGGTAGGTAGTGAGGCAGGTAGTGAGGCAGGTAGTAGGCAGGTAGTAGGTAGGTAGTGAGGCAGGTAGTGAGGCAGGTAGTAGGTAGGTAGTGAGGCAGGTAGTGAGGCAGGTAGTGAGGCAGGTAGTAGGCAGGTAGTAGGTAGGTAGTGAGGCAGGTAGTGAGGCAGGTAGTAGGTAGGTAGTAGGTAGGTAGTGAGGTAGGTAGTAGGTAGGTAGTGAGGTAGGTAGTGAGGCAGGTAGTGAGGTAGGTAGTGAGGCAGGTAGTATGTAGGTAGTAGGTAGGTAGTGAGGCAGGTAGTGAGGCAGGTAGTAGGTAGGTAGTGAGGCAGGTAGTAGGTAGGTAGTGAGGTAGGTAGTAGGCAGGTAGTAGGCAGGTAGTAGGTAGGTAGTGAGGTAGGTAGTAGGCAGGTAGTAGGTAGATAGTAGGTAGGTAGTGAGGTAGGTAGTAGGTAGGTAGTGAGGTAGGTAGTAGGCAGGTAGTAGGCAGGTAGTGAGGTAGGTAGTGAGGCAGGTAGTAGGTAGGTAGTGAGGTAGGTAGTAGGTAGGTAGTGAGGCAGGTAGTAGGTAGGTAGTAGGCAGGTAGTGAGGTAGGTAGTGAGGCAGGTAGTAGGTAGGTAGTGAGGTAGGTAGTAGGCAGGTAGTAGGCAGGTAGTGAGGTAGGTAGTGAGGCAGGTAGTAGGTAGGTAGTGAGGTAGGTAGTAGGTAGGTAGTGAGGCAGGTAGTAGGTAGGTAGTAGGCAGGTAGTGAGGTAGGTAGTGAGGTAGGTAGTGAGGTAGGTAGTGAGGTAGGTAGTGAGGTAGGTAGTGAGGTAGGTAGTGAGGTAGGTAGTGAGGTAGGTAGTGAGGCAGGTAGTGAGGCAGGTAGTAGGTAGGTAGTGAGGCAGGTAGTAGGCAGGTAGTAGGCAGGTAGTGAGGTAGGTAGTGAGGCAGGTAGTAGGTAGGTAGTGAGGTAGGTAGTAGGTAGGTAGTGAGGTAGGTAGTAGGTAGGTAGTGAGGCAGGTAGTAGGCAGGTAGTAGGTAGGTAGTAGGCAGGTAGTGAGGTAGGTAGTGAGGTAGGTAGTGAGGTAGGTAGTGAGGTTGGTAGTAGGTAGGTAGTGAGGTAGGTAGTAGGTAGGTAGTGAGGTAGGTAGTAGGCAGGTAGTAGGCAAGTAGTGAGGTAGGTAGTGAGGCAGGTAGTAGGTAGGTAGTGAGGTAGGTAGTAGGTAGGTAGTGAGGCAGGTAGTAGATAGGTAGTAGGCAGGTAGTGAGGTAGGTAGTGAGGTAGGTAGTGAGGTAGGTAGTGAGGTAGGTAGTGAGGTAGGTAGTGAGGCAGGTAGTGAGGCAGGTAGTAGGTAGGTAGTGAGGCAGGTAGTAGGCAGGTAGTAGGTAGGTAGTGAGGCAGGTACTACATTCTAACATTTGTTAGTGTATAGTTATTGTTGGATTCAACTCTAATTAGAATCCCACATCATATCTTCCAACATGACAATACTTCCACTACACAATTCTATCACTGCGCCATGCTATTGTATATCAAATAGATATCAAATATCGAGGCACACTACAATATAATAATAGTATATTCTATATTTACAAAGGAATATGTATATATTTATTACAGTTACAATTCAAGCGGAATTTGATCTTCAAAACTGTCGTACTACTATTTCGGATAATATCTGAAACGAACTAATCGTGAGGTGGTCAGTGATCAATGCGATAACTGGTGGTTATTCGACTAGTATGACACCGAACTAGACTACCCAGCCCCACTACCCAGCCCCACTACCCAGTCCCACTACCCATCACCACTAGGTATTCGTATTCGTAGTATTCGTCGTTAGATCATTAGATAACGGTTTATTGGTGGTGCCGATGAGTACGTCTAATTCGGACTCGTTTATACTATAGCATACGTATCGGTCTCTTTGTTATTTCCTTATTAGTCGTAATAGTCCGCGCAAACAATAAAGGTGATTGTATTTTGAAATGAAATAATATAAGAATAACAAAATAAATTTTACATTAAAAATAAAGAGCGTAGAATTTATATTTATTTATAAAATTGTATAAATTGTGGTGGTGGTGGTAGTAGTAGTAGCAGTAGCAGTAGCAGTAGCAGTAGCAGTAGCAGTAGCAGTAGCAGTAGCAGTAGCAGTAGCAGTAGCAGTAGCAGTAGCAGTAGCAGTAGCAGTAGCAGTAGCAGTAGCAGTGGCAGTAGCAGTGGCAGTGGCAGTGGCAGTAGTAGTAGTAGTAGTAGTAGTAGTAGTAGTAGTAGTATACTATAATGTTTGTTGTAATCAATATTAAAGGCTTTCTTGCCTTCATTCAATATATGTTACTCTAGTTTCATATTATCATTGATGTCGTATTCTATAGTCGACAATCGTTTAGTGAAGATTCTCGTGATTCGAGGCTAACGGACCACACGCCAATTGAATCAATCCGAGCACGCGATGGACGCACGCACACACGCACGCGCACACGCACGCGCGCACTCACGCGCGCACTCACGCGCGCACGCACACTTCTAATGATGTACGGGTAGTCTGCCGACTCGGGAAAGGATGGATGAACTGTACGTTCACGTACACGCGACGAGTGCGTAGGTTACTTAGATAACGAGTAGATACTGGCGGAGTGGGATGTATGAGGAATAGTACGTATGTGCTCCTCGTATCATTCCCTATGTATTAATACAGTTTGCATAGTAAACCTTATCCGTAATAACGATTTTCTATATATTATAATATATCACGAACACTGCATAATCATATACATATACATACATATACATATATATATATATATATATATATATATATATATATATATCTACATTGCAACAATTTTTAAATGCCTAATATGGAAGTTATACAGTGCTATATTTAACTGGAGTTATAGGCTGTGACATGGTACTAATATTTGGGAAGAGTTAGGAAATCGATGAGTCATCGATGGCTTTCTACATATTAGGATAGGTCCGGTGTATACCGTACACTGTACGGCGTACGGCTTAATACATATAAATCTTTGTAAATGTTTATACTACGAATTTCTAAATATCTACTTCCACAACCTCTATTTCAATGATCTCGGGGTACCATGTGGGTGTACTTTACGTTACATACTTACACGGGTTTGCATGGCAGCTATCTTTCTTATCGTCACCTTTTATAGTATACCTTGTAATATTGGTAATTCAATAATTGAGTAATTACAGATTATGGTGTTCTATCCGACTTATATCCCTTTCATGTATTCAACCGAATTCAATGTGACATAATGCATAACTTTTATTTTGATTTTACTAAATAACCCATATCTGATTATTAATTGTTATTGTAACTAGACATTAACATACATACAATGTATACACGCAGTACATGCCATACATGCCATACACACATACGCACATACACACACACACACACACACACACGCACACACACACACACACACGCACACACACACACACACACACACATACACGCACACATATACATATCATTGTATAACATTGTGTACTTACTAATTCCTTTATATATTATACTCTAAATGCTGCAGTGTACTTGGTGGTAAGATGGCAAATCGATTCCTTCAGACATAATCTAGTAACTTTCGTAAATTCTAGGTCATGTCCTCTTTCGTGTCCTTTGGCCTAGGAGGTACAACGTACACCGTACACTACTGTACAGTGTACACTGTACAGTGTACATTATACCGCTCACAACTCCCTAACCATCGACGCACTCCAAAATAAAAGGTGCTCTTCGCACTCCGACCAAAATTAATAGTATACGCACCGCACAGTGTGCGGAGTGTACTCACCGCACAGTGTGCGGAGTGTACGCACCGTCGTAACCCCGGATACCGGTCAC
>OZ038316.1:22267034-22344534 GCA_964035775.1 Osedax frankpressi
GTAACCATCATTTTTAATAAAATACATTTCATTTTCCGATCTCTGTAAAATTCTTCTAATGTTGAATTTGATTCGATACGGAGTATTTTCAGAGAATGAACTATTTTTTAAAAAATAGTAAATTTCATTTAATATATTATAATTATTCATTTTTAATATTTAAAGTTGAAATATATTACTATAAATATTTGAATTTCGAGCTAGATACGCCTATAACTCGTATTGGCACGCCCACATTTTATTTATATAACATCAGATTTATTAAATATAAAAAAAAAAATAAATTATAGAATATCTTATTTATCAGTATTATTACTTGTTGTTTAATTGTAGTTTAGCATTTCTAAATAATTTATTTATAAATGTATACAATGAAATCAGATTATGTCACGTGAAACGATCCACTTTGCTCAGCAACCCATTTTGCTCATGACATTATATTATTAGTATAATAAACAATGTGTATTAAACATATATGAAGCATAATATGCATTGCACATGCTCTATATGTTAATACATAATACTAATAAATCACTTGCATAATATTTACTAATGATATATATTATATATAACATTAACCCATTAACCGAATTTACTCTGTCGATATTATTCTGCCGATTTTACTTCATCGATTTTCATCTGCCGATTTTACTATGCTGATTTTACTGTGCCGATTTTACTGTGCTGATTTTACTGTGCCGATTTTACTGTGCTGATTTTACTGTGCTGATTTTACTATGCTGATTTTACTGTGCCGATTTTACTGTGATGATTTTACTATGCCTATTTTACTGTACTGATTTTACTGTGCCGATTTTACTGTGCTGATTTTACTGTGATGATTTTACTATGCCTATTTTACTGTACTGATTTTACTGTGCCGATTTTACTGTGCTGATTTTACTGTGCCGATTTTACTGTGCCGATTTTACTCCACAGATTTTCATCTACCGATTTTACTATGCTGATTTTACTGTGCCGATTTTACTGTGCCGATTTTACTGTACATATTTTAATATGCCGATTTTACTTTGCCGATATTAGTGTGCCGATTTTACTCTGCCGATTTTACTCTGACATGACGAGTGGGCGTGGCTAGCGTACACGACTAGAGTGCGTGGCTAGCGGATAAGACTAGTGGACATGGCAGGCGGATACGACTTGTGGCCGTTGCTAGCGGACACGACTAATGCACAGGGGTATGGTTTTTAGAGTCGATGCTGTACGAGGTCATATTATATATGAATGTGGTGTTATATCTTGTATAGACTCCGAATGATAAAGTGGCGTTGTCTTATATATCTCTAACGTTGTTACGGTAATGTGATATTGGTATTAATTGGTAAAATAAATTGTGTATCTCTTATAACTAAATTCAGTATACAGAATATAACCTTTATATAGACGAGGGCAACTCTATACCGTGCATGAAGATAGATATATATATTGATAATGATACTTATTCAATAGAAATAGTAAATGACATACATCGTATACTGGAATTATTATATATAAGACTAATAAAAAAACATTTATTTTATAAATTATAGTTGTACAACTATATCGACGATATATCGTTCTCGAGTGCAGGATTGATCCAGTTTTGTTAATAATCATCGTGTCCCACAGCTATTAGAGTAGTTATTTCAAACACGTTTACTTTTATGTTATACGTGTTCACGTTGTTACCTGGAACATCAGTTTTCCGGACTACATCGGAACCTCCTGTAAGAACTTTTTTCTGATTCACTTTTTGAACCGAATACAATTTAACAGTACCCAGATGTGCGGTTAATTGTAAATCGTAGACATTATCCGATGTAATATGTCCGTATTTATTCTCGTGGTACCTATTCGATGGAGCTAGTTCATGATCGGATCGGAGGGAGGGAGGGAGGGAGAGGGAGGGAGGGAGGGAGGGAGGGAGGGAGAGAGAGAGAGCGATTTTGAATTAGAATCGAGGCTTGATTATTTATATCTATAATGTACTCTTTCTATTATTACATGTAATAGAATATTTAATACTCCACTATATCTCCACTATATCTCCACTATATCTCCACTATATCTCCACTATATCTCCACTATATCTCCACTATATCTCCACTATATCTCCACTATATCTCCACTATATCTCCACTATATCTCCACTATATCTCCACTATATCTCCACTATATCTCCACTATATCTCCACTATATCTCCACTATATCTCCACTATATCTCCACTATATCTCCACTATATCTCCACTATATCTCCACTATATCTCCACTATATCTCCACTATATCTCCACTATATCTCCACTATATCTCCACTATATCTCCACTATATCTCCACTATATCTCCACTATCTCCACTATATCTCCACTATATCTCCACTATATCTCCACTACACCTCCACTACACCTCCACTATATCTCCACTATATCTCCACTATATCTCCACTATATCTCCACTATATCTCCTCCACTATATCTCCACTATATCTCCACTATATCTCCACTATATCTCCACTACACCTCCACTACACCTCCACTATACCTCCACTATATCTCCACTATATCTCCACTATATCTCCACTATATCTCCACTATATCTCCACTATATCTCCACTATATCTCCACTATATCTCCACTATATCTCCACTATATCTCCACTATATCTCCACTATATCTCCACTATATCTCCACTATATCTCCACATATCTCCACTATATCTCCACTATATCTCCACTATATCTCCACTATATCTCCACTATATCTCCACTATATCTCCACTATATCTCCACTACACCTCCACTACACCTCCACTATATCTCCACTATATCTCCACTATATCTCCACTATATCTCCACTATCTCCACTATATCTCCACTATATCTCCACTATATCTCCACTATATCTCCACTATATCTCCACTATATCTCCACTATATCTCCACTATACCTCCACTATATCTCCACTATATCTCCACTATATCTCCACTATATCTCCACTATATCTCCACTATATCTCCACTATATCTCCACTATATCTCCACTATATCTCCACAATATCTCCACTATATCTCCACTATATCTCCACTATATCTCCACTATATCTCCACTATATCTCCACTATATCTCCACTATATCTCCACTATATCTCCACTATATCTCCACTATATCTCCACTATACCTCCACTATATCTCCACTATATCTCCACTATATCTCCACTATATCTCCACTATATCTCCACTATATCTCCACTATATCTCCACTATATCTCCACTATATCTCCACTATATCTCCACTATATCTCCACTATATCTCCACTATATCTCCACTATATCTCCACTATATCTCCACTATATCTCCACTATATCTCCACTATATCTCCACTATACCTCCACTACACCTCCACTACACCTCCACTATATCTCCACTATATCTCCACTATATCTCCACTATATCTCCACTATCTCCACTATATCTCCACTATATCTCCACTATATCTCCACTATATCTCCACTATATCTCCACTATATCTCCACTATATCTCCACTATATCTCCACTATATCTCCACTATATCTCCACTATATCTCCACTATATCTCCACTATATCTCCACTATAACTCCACTATATCTCCACTATATCTCCACTATATCTCCACTATATCTCCACTATATCTCCACTATATCTCCACTATAACTCCACTATATCTCCACTATATCTCCACTATATCTCCACTATATCTCCACTATATCTCCACTATATCTCCACTATATCTCCACTATAACTCCACTATATCTCCACTATATCTCCACTATATCTCCACTATATCTCCACTATATCTCCACTATAACTCCACTATATCTCCACTATATCTCCACTATATCTCCACTATATCTCCACTATATCTCCGCTATCTGTACATCACTACCTTTACATGTGTAATAAAAGAGACAACATCTTTGTGAGTGTAAATGTCGCTAGAGGTGCCATAATGACGCCATAGTTTTGCCGCTATCTCGCCATAATTGCCGCTAGCCACATAACATTTATACTTGAGCACCGTATTGCTTTGACTGGAGCACCGCGTCTCTATATCGCATTAACTGACGTAACAATCGCAAGTAATAATGTGAGTGTTGTGCCATGACATCATCACTACGCTGAAATATATTTGTTGATGAACTCATTGTTTATATCATTAACATGTAACTATCACGTGACGACCGGTATCACAATCTATGGTCAGTGGACATAACGATATATTAGATCAATATATATATAGTGTATATATATATATATAGTGTATATATACAAACTATATATATACACTATATATATATATATATATAGTGTATATATATATATATATATATATATATATACAAACTATATATATACACTATATATATATATATTTATATATATATAGTATATATATATATATATATATTCATGAATACGTGTATGTATAGTTAGTTATGCATGATGCAGTACAATGAATGTATATATAGTATTAGAGCATATTTTACCTTTAAAAAGTGTTAATCTATTGGATATATATATACTGGTAATTACCAATATAATGGTGTACATACATAATGATGATAGTATTACAGTGAAATAATGAGTATAAACTTATAAACTATATGTTACAAACACCTGTTCTCTTGATATATAGACAAAGTCTAGCCATAGTTTATTGTCTTCCCCAACGTCTGCCCCTATATCTACCCCTACGTCTGCCCCAACTTCTGCCCCAACGTCTGCCCCTATATCTACCCCTACGTATGCCCCAACTTCTGCCCCTATATATACCCCTACGTCTGCCCCAACATCTGCCCCTATATATACCCCTACGTATGCCCCAACTTCTGCCCCTATATATACCCCTACGTCTGCCCCAACGTCTGCCCCTATATCTACCCCTACGTCTGCCCCAACGTTTGCCCCTATATATACCCCTACGTCTGCCCCAACGTCTGCCCCTATATCTACCCCTACATCTACTCCCTCGTCTACTCCCACTTCTACTCCCACTTCTACTCCCACTTCTATTCCCACTTCTACTATTACTATAATGGTGTGTTACTCCCCTCGTATACTTTTAATAACACCATTGTTCCAAACCACTACATATTACACATGCATATACATTCTAATTTAAAGTAGATACTTGATAAGAGAATAATATATATTTATGTTTGAAAAAACTCGTGTTTTGGTATAATTCAATACATATATATATATATATATATATATATATATATATATATATATATATATGTGTGTGTGTGTATATAATACATATTATTATATTTAATATTAAATGTAATTTAATTTACCAGATATATTTGCTAAATAATTTAGTTATAAATTGATTATTAATAAAAAATTAGAACATTTGTGTGAATTCATCCAAAATATAATTGATATAATTTAGTTTACACTAATTAAATTCACTATATAGCATATGTTTATTAGTAATAATAATAATAAAACTACTAGTAATTATTATATCATACTATTATATGATTACTTTGGCCAGTGCTCTGCAGTTAAACAATACATCTATTAAGGATATGAAGTTATATAAGTAAAGATTTATATAATTGTTATTTATTTATAGTTTTATATTTTATTTTTGTTATAAATTCTCATTTTGTATATTATACTATTATACAATATAATATTATAATATATACTATTATAATATATACTATTATAATATATACTATTATACAATATAATATTATAATATATACTATTATAATATATACTATTATAATATATACTATTATATTATATACTATTATAATATATACTATTATATTATATACTATTATAATATATACTATTATAATATATACTATTATAATATATACTATTATAATATATACTATTATAATATATACTATTATAATATATACTATTATAATATATACTATTATAATATATACATACATAGCTGGACATCTTGGTATCATTATCAATCCAGTAAACAATTCAAGTGTTTTCTACTTTGTGGTCGAGTAGTTCAGTAATTTCGTTTGATTCGTTCACTAAACCCAAACAACGCAACACTGCATACAACACATGTCTTGCACACTTGTAAAAGAGTATAATGTCTGCCATACACACGTACATACATATGACGAACAACACGTTGTAAAGCACATGAAAAAAACTTACAATTACAATACATGCTATGAAACACACGTACACAATGTACAATGGCAACGTACGATGTGGTGTACGCGTGTGTTATGTGTGTTATGCGAGTGTATTGTACGACGTACATATGACGTACATATAACGTACATATAACGTACATATAATGTACATATAACGTACATATAACGTACATATAACGTACATATAACGTACATATAACGTACATATAACGTACATATAACGTACATATAACGTACATATAACGTACATATAACGTACATATAACGTACATATAACGTACATATAACGTACATATAACGTACATATAACGTACATATAACGTATATATAACGTACATATGACGTACATATAACATACATATAACCTACAATATATGTCGTACATTGTAGGTTATATGTACGTTATATGTACGACGTACATTGTACGTCGTACAGTACACTCGCATAACACACACAACACACGCGTACACCACACATCGGACAACCCTTATCATACAATATACTTACAATACTCGCACACAACATACAACGTACAACCCGCGAAACTCACGCAAACACTGAACGTGTATAACACACGCGTACATTTATAACAAAAGCATAAACACTAGATAGCCGATATATATATGAGCTACGAGATTAAGCTACCTATTATTATGCCAGACTTCAAGAGCTATCGATTCTACTTCATCAATTATGTAACCGTTGACCACCAAGTAAGTGACCACTAAAATGGCCACCACGATTCCTAAAAACCTTCCCATACTGAAGCATCGACACCAAATATATATTCAGAATCGCTCACAGAATGTCGAACAAACATGAGAGTATGTACACTGTACACTGTACACTGTACAGTGTATAGTGTACAGTGTACACTGTACAGTCTCTATTATATATTCTCTTACAGAATCTATCTCAAACTCCTGTGCAGGATTTCGTATACATTCTTATAAAAATGTCTACATATATGTATACAATGTCCACTGTGTACACTGTACAGTGTACAGCGTACAGTGATTATAAATGATTATAATAGTGATTATAAATGAGAGTATGTACACTGTACACTGTACAGTGTACAGTGTACAGTGTACATACTCTCATTTATAATCACTATACTACACCACTACTACACCACTAACTACACTAATAATTACACCACTAACTACACCACTAACTACATCTCTAAATACACCACTAACTACACCACTAGCTACACCACTAACTACACCACTAACTACACCACTAACTACACCACTAACTACACCACTAACTACACCACTAACTACACCACTAACTACACCACTAACTACACCACTAACTACACCAC
Source organism: Osedax frankpressi (assembly GCA_964035775.1). Lineage (NCBI taxonomy): Eukaryota > Metazoa > Annelida > Polychaeta > Sabellida > Siboglinidae > Osedax > Osedax frankpressi. The sequence continues at coordinate 22,274,552 of OZ038316.1, forward strand.
TAACTACACCACTAACTACACCACTAACTACACCACTAACTACACCACTAACTACACCACTAACTACACCACTAACTACACCACTAACTACACCACTAACTACACCACTAACTACACCACTAACTACACCACTAACTACACCACTAACTACACCACTAACTACACCACTAACTACACCACTAACTACACCACTAACTACACCACTAACTACACCACTAACTACACATCTAACTATATCACTAACTATATCACTAACTATATCACTAACTACAGCAATAATTACATTTCCATTATAGAACATGAGTTTGTCATGCCATAATCACGTATATATGAACACACCACACACACACACATACACACACACATATACACACACATATATAAATACACATATATATATATATATATATATATATATATATATATATATATATATATGTATATATGCATATATATATTAACAATATGTAGTGAACACATAAAAATTATCGTATATTAGCCCCTCCCTCCAAGAAGTAAGGATACATTACCATAACAATTGAAAATATCTCTAAATAGCTCTTCCGACTAATGCATTTCTATAAAAATTCTTGAAGATATAGTTATCCAATATTTTGCAATACATTTTCATATAGCATACATTTTCATTTCACATTCATTTCACTTCATTATATAATATATGACATACAATGGATAACATACAATATAGGACATACAATGTACGACATACAATGTATGATGTACATTGTACATTATATGATATACAAGGTACGATATACAAGGTACGATATACAATGTATGACATACAATATACGACATACAATGTACGACATACAAGGTACGATACACAATGCATGATATACAATATATGACATACAATGTACGACATACAATGTATGACATACAATGTATGCCATAAAATGTATGCCATAAAATGTATGCCATACAATGTATGCCATACAATGTATGTCATACAATGTATGTCATACAATGTATGCCATACAATGTATGCCATACAATGTATGCCATACAATGTATGCCATAAAATGTATGCCATACAATGTATGCCATACAATGTATGCCATACAATGTATGTCATACAATGTATGCCATACAATGTATAACATATAATGTACAACATATAATGTATGACATACAATATATGACATAAAATGTATGTCATACAATGCATGACATACAATATATGACATACAAGGTACGACATACAAGGTACGATATACAATGTACGATATACAATGCATGACATACAATGTATGAAATATAATTTATGAAATACAATGTATGACATACAATGAACTATATATAAGGTACGTCTCACAATGTTGATGCCATATAACGCTCGTGATACTACTCCATACAACACGTATGTATGACATGTACACTCCTTTACATGTCATATTTCACATTAGTAGATTTCGAACTACATACGAAAGAACAGATATACTATACATGTTAGTTTATCGGTAAGTGCCTGGGATTGTTTGTATTTCACATCCGCTGTTAAGAATGGTTCTGCTGTTGAAAATGTAAATGCTTTACGAGTTCAACATTCTATATGTTGTGTTTATAACACAGCACAAACATAAGATTTAGTGCACACGGAATAGCAAAATATGTTTAGATGCAAATTGTACTATATAGTATATAGAGACATATAGAGTTTTTCTGCATACTGTATTGTACCCTGTACCCTGTACAGTGTACACTGTACAGTGTACAGTGTACAATGTACACTATACCCTGTACACCGTACCCTGTACACCGTACCCTGTACCATGTACCCCGTACCATGTACCCTGTACCCTGTACCATGTACCCCGTACCATGTACACTGTACCATGTACACTGTACCATGTACCATGTACCCTGTACCATGTACACTGTACCCTGTACCATGTACACTGTACCATGTACCATGTACCCTGTACCATGTACCATGTACCCTGTACCATGTACACTGTACCCTGTACACTGTACACTGTACGGTGTACCCTGTACCATGTACACTGTACCATGTACACTGTCCACTGTACGGTGTACATATTAAGTGTACACTTTACACTTTACCCGGCATTTACTATTGTTCACTACGGTGTACACTCCACGTGGTATACTGTGCAATGTGCAATGTGCAGTGTACAACCCACGTGTGTAGTTGTTAATATAATGGAACAATGCAACACTATACAACCTTACCTAATAGTCTTAACCCCATTGTGTGCACCCCATGGGGTGAACTCCATTGTGTGCACCCCATGGGGTGAACTCCATTGTGTGCACCCAGTTTTTCGGCAGTTGTAGCGATTTGTTGTTTACGTGCTGTCTACTATTGTCCAGGTAATAATGTCTGGTGCTTTAATTGTTTACATTACGTAATATAAAAAATAAATTCGGTACCGGGAATCTATGAATGCAGTAGACTTTTTGTTTATTAAAACTCAGACACTTACTCACACAATCATTCACACAAGTACTTATATAATTACATCTTACACTCCTCTTCCACTCCTCTTCCACTCCTCTTCCACTCATCTTCCACTCCTCTTTCACTCCTCTTCCACTCCTCTTCCACTCCTCTTCCACTCCTCTTCCACTCCTCTTCCACTCCTCTTCCACTCCTCTTCCACTCCTCTTCCACTCCTCTTCCACTCCTCTTCCACTCCTCTTCCACTCCTCTTCCACTCCTCTTCCACTCCTCTTCCACTCCTCTTCCACTCCTCTTCCACTCCTCTTCCACTCCTCTTCCACTCCTCTTCCACTCCTCTTCCACTCCTCTTCCACTCCTCTTCCACTCCTCTTCCACTCCTCTTCCACTCCTCTTCCACTCCTCTTCCACTCCTCTTCCACTCCTCTTCCACTCCTCTTCCACTCCTCTTCCACTCCTCTTCCACTCCTCTTCCACTCCTCTTCCACTCCTCTTCCACTCCTCTTCCACTCCTCTTCCACTCCCTTCATTTTCATCGGAACATTCGCTATCGCTACACGAAATTGCCCAATCTATAAATAGCACCGGTTCTTATATAATAATACGTATGCAGTATTTACACTCCTACGATATCTGAAAAGGAATAGAATGTCTTACACTCAGTTGTGTGCGTAAAACCGGATATAACTCTGCTTCACAACTTTTACGTGACTCAGATCACGGATATCTTGTGACGTGTGGTTTTGTCGTCACCGTTTAGCTTCGGATTAAAGCGTAATTACATGAAATCGATAACCGCAATGCAATTGACCACTGACCGCTGACCGCTGACCGCTGACCACAGCTGACCACAGCTGACGATGACGATGACAATGGCCGGAGCTTATGAAGTGCGCGCGCACCAATTCCCGCACCAGTATCAATACCCGCACCCATTATCCTCACTACAACCATTCCAATGGCAATATTACATTGTCGTCTTCTCCTAATATGTTACGCAATGTGACGTACAAATATGAGCATGCAAACAAACTGAGTGATGTAAGAGTTATGAAATATTCTTTGACGACTAAACAAAAATAAAAAATAATATTAAATTAATTATGCAATGCAAAAATATGAAATAATATTGATTGTTTGTTGAAATACCTCAAGACATGAAGGTCCATGCACGAGAAGTTTTACGAGAAATACAATAAATGTATTACATCTTAAAAATATTGCAAGAAATCGGGCAATTCAATTTTATATTTATATTGTAAGACGGATTTCAATTTTTGTAACTTATATTTACAATTTATAAACCCAATTTATTTTTGAAATCACATTCTTCTAATTCAATGGCAATATTGGATGGAATGACTTGTTGTTGAATTGGCTGGTTGTAGGGAATATGATAATGGTAGAGGTACTGTTAGAGGGGATATTGAGGTGCGGGTATTGGGGTGGGGGTGTTGAGGTGGGGGTGTTGAGGTGGAGGTATTGAGGTGGGGGTGTTGAGGTGGGGGTGTTGAGGTGGGGGTGTTGAGGTGGAGGTATTGAGGTGGTGGTGTTAAGGTAGGGTGTTGAGGTGGGGATGTTGAGGTGGGGGTGTTGAGGTAGGGGTGTTGAGGTGTTGAGATGGGGTGTTGAGGTGGGGGTGTTGAGGTGGTGGTGTTAAGGTAGGGTGTTGAGGTGGGGATGTTGAGGTGGGGGTGTTGAGGTAGGGGTGTTGAGGTGTTGAGATGGGGGTGTTGAGGTGGGGGTGTTGAGGTGGTGGTGTTAAGGTAGGGTGTTGAGGTGGGGATGTTGAGGTGGGGGTGTTGAGGTAGGGGTGTTGAGGTGTTGAGATGGGGTGTTGAGGTGGGGGTGTTGAGATGGGGGTGTTGAGGTAGGGGTGTTGAGGTGTTGAGATGGGGGTGTTGAGGTGGGGTGTTGAGGTGGTGGTGTTAAGGTAGGGTGTTGAGGTGGGGGTGTTGAGGTGGGGTGTTGAGGTGGTGGTGTTAAGGTAGGGTGTTGAGGTGGGGTGTTGAGGTATTGATGTGGGGTTGTGTTGTAGGCAGTTCTACACATAATAACAGCGAGACGACCAATCTAACTATTATTAATATATGCTTTATTATAATAGATTTATATAATATATTACTACTGCCCTACTCCCTACTCCCTACTACATCCTCTACTCCCTACTACGTCCTCTACTCCCTACTACGTCCTCTACTCCATTACCTCCAATAACCATTTCCATCTGCTGGTTGGCTGTAATCTCGCCCGAATAACACACCACTCCGTTAGCCTCGGCGTACTGTACGTCTGATAGGGTTTCACAAGTCGCACACGTCGACCCGTAAAGTGTACGTCACACACTTCAACTAACCACTACACATACTCGCCTGACAGCTAAAGATGATATCGTAGTTTTGATTTCAACTTGTTCAACTACAAATTCACGTTAGAGAACGAATTCGCAGAATTGTAATTATATTCTAGTGGTGATTGTAGTGCAATGTAATAGCATGCCAACTATACACACATACACACACACCCACACACACACACACACACACACACACTCAAACACATATATACGCACTTGAATATAAACATGCATTCCCACACGAACATATAAACACATGTGGAAGTGTTTTAAAACGAAAACATGTATGTAAACGTACACATACAAGTACATACTCACCCAAATGTACACGAACTAAAATACACAGGCACATAAATACACACGCACACAAATAAGTACATATATGTTTAAATACATTACTCGATGACATATTTATTTTATATAATTTGTGAAAATGATGCATATTTGTTATGTCATTATTATATAATGATTTATTTTACACTTGCTAATTTCCTTGCTAGTATTACATAATATATTGTTATAACCGTGTCCTCATCTTGTGTTTGACCCAGTAAGATATGCCCATTATCATTTGTAAACTAGAGAGAACTGGTAAATGATTGACAGTTATAATTTCACCGTCTTCCCCTCATCATTTTCCTTCTTCCTCATCTTCTCCTACTCATCTTCTAATATTGCTCTTGTAGACTAAACTCTATTTTAATTGTATGGTAATATATTATCATATAGTTAATATATTTGAGAAAGTGTATCATTAATTTAATACATATGTTATATAATATATAATATATATATATATATATATATATTTATATATATATATATATATTTAAGCATATATCAGATTCTCTATCTATAGATGTAATTTGATCAGATTTAAGTAATTAGAATTAACATATTTGATTTCTATTGAAAGCATGTCTACATTTGATCTGTCTTCACACTGTTCATTTAAAACACCCTCTTCGCAGATTACACTAATGACATAGTAAAATGTTATTGGTTCATTCTAATTAAACTAGAAGATTGTTGGACTATTCCGCAGTCGTATTAATGACCGTATCACGTAACACTTATAGATCCCATCTCATATATGCCTAAGGGTATAGTAATGTATAGTAATGTAATAGTAGCACTATATATACACACACTAAAGTACACATAGCGTGCGCACACACACACACATACTAATTGTTTATGTATTGCATATTATCATTATTCTAATGATTATTAATTCATTTGTATTTAATACATTATTGTATATTGGTTAACAAACCCGCCGACATAATGATGTAATAGTTAATGCTTCCATAAAAATAACAAATATTATTAAAGAAATTATGTAGAAAATGAAACCTGTTGGTTTGTATATAAGGTTACACTTTATAAAATTTATAAAGAGAGGGATATCAAAATGGTGGTATATGGTATGGACCTATAGTAGTATGTCATTAGGGTATGTATCATAATACTATATCATATTTGATAGTAGTACTTCATATATTACCTACATTAAATGATATATTGTTTTCTAATTAAACTACAGCATTACGTACAATTAAATGTAGAAATATGTCCCAATTGAATAAAATGAGGTACCTTAATTTTGTATTGATTTTATATTGACCCCTTGCAACCATCCAGGTCATTTTAGTTTTTTGTTATTTAATAAAAGTGAAAATATATTTTATTTTTATTTGATGTGTATTTTTTATTTTAAATAATTATATGAGAATGTTTACTGGTTACATCACCGGGTGTCTAGGGTCTTAATATATTGTATATAATTTAATAAAACATATATATATATATGAAATTAAATACAACTAATAATACATTGATTTATACAAATACCTTTATTATATATAATATATACGCATAGTAACATTGCTAATATCGGTTGATTATATCTTCATCTATTAAAATAAGATAAATGCATTTTTTGGAAATAATAATTGATGTTTCAATAGAAGCATCATTAATGATTATACCCTCTGAAATAAAAGTTTAATAAGTATAGTAAAAATAAATATAAAAATAAGTATAGTATAAGTATAGTAAAAATGAATATAGTATAAAGTTAGTGAGTATATAAGGAAAACTAAATATTGCAACAATATAGATTCGTAATATAATATAATACATTATATATTATAATTTTAAGCTATAACAATAAATTCTTTCAAAAATAACAGAAACATTTTATATTTAGATATCTTAAACTTTAAATACAATTTTGTAATATTATGTTATCAATTGTTTAATTAAAAGCAGTATTATCTATAATATATATGTTTGGTTAATAAATAATTATAAATAATGAATAGTCAATTAATTATTTTTCTTAATATAATATAATATATATATATATATATATATATATATATATATATATATTAATTAATATCATGTAATATTATAAATATTTAGATTTTTTTAATACGACTTTTTTTCGCAATAATAACTCAATTATTTTAATATACATTAAAAATAATAATTAAACATTTAAATTATGAATTCTTAAAATGAGAGTTCTATAAATGTTCCAAAATCTCTCGTGTGTCTGTTATATTTAAACATATGACAACATTTATATTTAGTTTAAATTTCATAGTTTAATAATATCGAAATATGTTACATTACATATATTGTATTGCAGCATTATCTTTACACCCCTACTATAAATACAATATATATATATATATATATATATATATATATATATATATATATATAGAATATGATTTTGGGTGTTATGATAACAGTTGCCAATTGTAATATTTGTTATCATTACAAAGTAAATAATCAAGTTACGTTGAGCAGTGGATCGAGGAATCATTACTGTTATATTAGAACAATGAGACAGTAAATGTCCACGTGTATGATACCTACGATACGGAGAATATGCGATATCCTTATTACTAGTAGATATATGCCTATTGTAGTAAACGTGACTTTTTAGACGTGATAGGCGTAAATTCGTATTTTATTATTATTATAATAGTTAGTACGTAGTAGTATTATTGTATGTTGTGTCAGATGAGATAGTAGACTGTCTAGACAATATATTGTTTGCAGCGTTTTCATGTTTACAAACCAGTACGTCATGTTTACGTAAGCCATTACATGAACCAATATATTCTATTACTCTTATAATAAATGTACAATGTGCAATGTACATCTATTGTAGTAATATGAACATTGTACATTGTACATTGTACAATGTACAATGTACAATGTACATGTTTGCATAACGTGGTTTAAAAATCATACTTATAATGACATTCGGTAATTAGAAAGTTGTTCTTTGAACGGTATCGAGTATAAAGAAAGCAATGTTTTAATTGAATGTGACCATCATTTGATTTGATCTCACCTAACATGTTGTGAACTGGGATAGTTTATTATTAAGGTAGACATGAGCTATATAACAATAACGAATAAGGGCTAGCCCTGCGATGCCTATGGAGTATAACGTTAGACAATGGGTTAGCGTAACTATTGTCTAACCATTGCCTAACAATTGTCTAACCATTGCCTAACCATTGTCTAACTATTGTCTAACCATTGTCTAATAATTGTCTAACCATTGCCTAACCATTGTCTAACCATTGTCTAACCATTGTCTAATAATTGTCTAACCATTGCCTAACCATTGTCTAACCATTGTCTAACCATTGTCTAACCATTGTCTAACCATTGTCTAACTATTGTCTAACCATTGTCTAATAATTGTCTAACCATTGCCTAACCATTGTCTAACCATTGTCCAACCATTGTCTAACCATTGTCTAACCAGTGATACAATATAACTGTTCGAAGTATTGAATGGTTGGTTTACGTATTCGAAATTATTCAATTGTGTAACTCAGATATAAGTTGGATTTTGTTGTGGTTTCATTTGAACTTGAACTTGAAGATTTATTTTGAAGTGATCACTTACCAATATATAGAATTATAAATATATATTGCATATATGTATATATATATATATATGTATATATATGTATATATATGTATATATATGTATATATATATATATATATGTATATATATATGTATATATATGTATATATATGTATATATGTGTTGTATATATTTAATTATTTAAATTTATCTTCATATTTATAAATTACATTATTATATTTTGTGATGTTTTATATGTTTACATTAAATAAATTGTCCCCACGCAAGATTAAATTAAGTCCAATGTACCTATCCTCTATATTACCCATACACCAATATCTACATGCCACCACTATATCCTACACCCGTATACCTCTCCTATACCTCTCCTATACCCTAAACCTCACCACATCCCTTCACATCATCTTTTCACACCCACATTACACCCTATTACAAATCCCCTACTCTACATTTATCCTATTCCAAATTCATATATCCAAACCCCAATTAGCAAGCACTACATTCCTCCATTTCACCATACTACATTATAACGTAGTACATGTATACCTGTATACTCCACCCCAACGGCATATGCCTCACTACTACACCCACACCCGCACCCACACATACACTCCACTCCATAAACCCCACAAGGTGACAAGGTTACGATGTTACTCCTCTTTATCTACTCCTATAGGTATTCTCACTATTATATGCACCCTAATACACAATCCTATACCCCCTATACCCCATATATCCACTTAGCCAACTGTACCCACTACACCCACTACACCCACTATACCCACTATACCCACTACACCCACTACACCCACTACACCCACTACACCCACTACACCCACTACACCCACTACACCCACTACACCCACTACACCCACTACACCCACTATACCCACTATACCCACTACACCCACTACACCCACTACACCCACTATACCCACTATACCCACTACACCCACTACACCCACTATACCCACTACACCCACTACACCCACTATACCCACTACCCACTACACCCACTACACCCACTACACCCACTATACCCACTAAACCCACTACACCCACTATACCTCCTATACCTCCTATACCCACTACACCCACTACACCCACTATACCTCCTATACCTCCTATACCTCTTATACCCACTACACCCACTACATCCACTTTACCTCCTATACCCACTAAACTCACTACACCCACTACACCCACTACACCCACTACACCCACTACACCCACTATACCCACTATACCCACTACACCCACTATACCCACTACCCACTACACCCACTACACCCACTACACCCACTATACCCACTATACCCACTACACCCACTACACCCACTATACCCACTACACCCACTACACCCACTATACCCACTACCCACTACACCCACTACACCCACTACACCCACTATACCCACTAAACCCACTACACCCACTACACCCACTACACCCACTATACCTCCTATACCCACTAAACTCACTACACCCACTACACCCACTACACCCACTACACCCACTATACCTCCTATACCCACTAAACTCACTACACCCACTACACCCACTACTCCCACTACACCCACTACACCCACTACACCCACTACACCCACTATACCCACTATACCTCCTATACCCACTACACCCACTACACCCACTACACCCACTACACCCACTACACCCACTACACCCACTACACCCACTACCCACTACCTCCTATACCTCCTACACCCACTATACCCACTACACCCACTACACCCACTACACCCACTACACCCACTACACCCACTACCCACTACCTCCTATACCTCCTACACCCACTACACCCACTATACCCACTACACCCACTACACCCACTATACCCACTACACCCACTACACCCACTACACCCACTACACCCACTATGCCATTTCTATAGATAACTACTCTGGTGAACCAAAGGGAGCATTGTTCTCATAATGACCGCACAAAGAAGCAACTCAGCCTCGTTGGTATTTCTGTATGTCACGCTGTGGATAGGTTCTGCAGCGTGGGCAGTCGTATAGGAGCTGACCACAAGCTGGACATTGGCGACAGTATGGCCGACGCCTGTAAAGACGCCAGAAACGCCGGTCAGTAGTTATATATGCCACTTGTATATCCTAAGTATGTTAGTGGTTATAGCGATTTGTAAATATTGTTTTTAATAAAGATTAATACATATAATGCACCATTTGTAAGTTAAATATTTTGTATATTATATAACAGTACCATATATTTAAATCTTAATTAATATAATAAGTTATTCAAATTATATTATTACAAAATATACTCCGTGTAAATGTTAAAATTACAAATTTGTAATTCAATCATTTTTGTAATTTAGATCGATGGACAAAGGGACATCAATTATAACTTATCGAATATATCATTTGATTATAATTATTAAAACTCGTCTAGGATCTAATATCCAGACTCTGACATCCCTGGATAAGGACTGCCTACCTTTGGCTACCTCTTCTCCTGCGCTGACCTCGAGTCCGCTGGTGAAGCAGTCGCAGGATGATAATACGGTGATGGTGAGAGCGTCCCGACATTTGCTGAGTGCGATCACCCGTGTCCTCTTGCTCGCCGATATCGTGGTCGTGAAACAGCTCATCGACGCCAAGACCAAGGTGTCAACCTCGTTTTCAGCTCGTGCTTGAGCTCTTACAGCATTTGCGGTACTTCTTGCTTTACTGCTGGTGTCTGTATTAGAGTACTACTATTAGAGTACCAGCGTCTCGGATAATTACTGTATTCTTGCACTAGTTCATGTACTAGTGCTTGTAATTGGCTCTTTATCATCATTACTATGGATACTTGTAGAATTTGTGTCTAATGAATTATTATTAATATCCTACTGGACAGCGAAACATTTATTAAATTATTTGCATAATAAATAAATGAAATATTTTCAAATTTAGGTTTTGAAAAGTTTAACGGCTATTGAAGATTCTTCTAATTTCCAAGACTTTGTAAATAGTTTTAGTAAATTTGGCAGCGAAATGGTGGAGTTAGCGCATTTATCTGGAGATAGACAGAATGTTGGTTTTATAATATCACAAATACTTACTTTGAATTATAAAATAGAAATGAGGCTAATATTATTAATATATCAAATTATATAATATTTGTAAATTCCTTTGTTCAGGATTTGAAGATTGAAAGTCACCGAGCGCAATTATCAACTGCAAGGTCTACTTTGGAACACTGCACAATGCAATTACTCACTACCACCAAGTCGAGATTACGCCACTCCGAACTTGACAGTGCACGCAGGAACAGAGCTCAGGTAAGTAATGTAGGATTAGATCTTAAGTAATGTAGGATTAGGTCTTAAGTGATGTAGGATTATGTCTTAAGTGATGTAGGATTAGGTCTTAAGTAATGTAGGATTAGGTCTTAAGTAATGTAGGATTAGATCTTAAGTAATGTAGGATTAGGTCTTAAGTAATGTAGGATTAGGTCTTAAGTAATGTAGGATTAGGTCTTAAGTAATGTAGGATTAGGTCTTAAGTAATGTAGGATTAGGTCTTAAGTAATGTAGGACTATTACTTAAGTAATGTAGTAATAAAGCCCATGTAATTATATAAAACTTCCTAGAATAAGATTATATAATAGATTAGTAAATTAAGTTAATGCAACAAATGTATAATAATAATATAAGAAAAGTTATTGGTAACATTTTATTAATAAAATTATAATTTACATTTATCTTTATACAGCTATATTAATAAATAGTATTTATTATTATATTATTATATTTATTAAATACAGTAAATAATATTGACCATATACTATTAATAAATTTATTTATAAATGACCTTTTAATAATGTGATATATGCAGGTATTGAGGGACATGAGGAGAGCTTTGTCCGATATAGAGAATGTATGTTTACATGCTGAAATTAATCAGTGTGGAGCTTTAATAGCAACGAGATTGGATAAAGAATTACAGGTTAGCGTTCAAGTGCAGGTTTATAGGAGTAGTTTACAGGAGTAGCGGAGTAGGTTTAGAGTACGGTTCGAGTAGGTTTTGCGTAGAAATAGACCCACCTCTTCCGCCTCAGGATCTCGTCGACTTGACGAGGGTCACAGACGTTGACAACACTATGAGGGAGAGGATCCTATCGACTCTATCCGCCTACAGCGACGCCGTCCACGATTTCACCGACTCGGCATTCACTGCCTCCGAACACAGGGATGCTCTTTGCGCCGATATCATACGGGTACAAGACGAAGTCAAATGCCTAGTCGAGGCCACTAAGACTATGGTTACCTTCGCTCCATCTCTCTCTCTCTCTCTCCGGGAGTCTGCTGTAGAGATATGGTGGCAACCTCCTTATCTGTTGTTAACATTACCAACCTTGATGAAGGTATCGATGCATATCCTTAGAAGAGCAGTGAATGTTCATTATAGTGTTCCCTGATACATATAACTATAATCTACAGTTGAATTCTAAAGTATAGTCTATATATATCCTATATTATGTCTATGTATATCATCCGGTGTGATTACGTCCTACCTTTCATGGCACGGAGTGTTTGCGGATGACAACGCCTTGGTTGGACTGGTAACCATGGCTACCAATTCTCTAACAGGACACCAAGAATTCACACGATATTGAACAGTTTGTGCTGAACACCAGAGCTTCCTGTACCACGCTGAAGAAACGTCTCCACTCCACAGCCATGGCCCATTGCAAGGAACTCTTTCAAGGTGGGCAGTGAGTATGGTAGTTACAATGTACATTTAAGGGAATTTCATTCTTTGATAATAATATTTATCCCAAATAACTAAGAAAGAAAATAAATATGAGCAAAGTATTTGTTTATGTTTATTTATACAATTTGTATAAATACTAATTAAAACATGAATAAACTAATTAAAAAACAACAAATTAAATACTTCATAAAACAATGCGTGAATTTTAACTATTGCCAACATAGATTTGATCTAAATAGAATTTAGTTTTCATAGCAAATTGAGCCGATTCGAATGAAACTTATAGAGATAATAAAATATTATCCTGAAGTAACTGTCAGAATTTTCTAGAAGCCAGTTCTAAATTTAACTCCGACAAATCATTATAATTTAATATATAACTTGAACCAACTTTAATTACAAATATTTATAAATCATCATTTTATAAAAATATGAGAAATTGTACTGATTTATATTTTTGATATCAATATATACACAAATTGTTCAATCATAGTTTATTTTGTATCAAAAATCATTGTTGGTCGATGTTGAAATGCTTATAAATCAATAGTTACTGAACCATATATATATTAAGAATAAAAACACATATAGTTTTATTTATCTATTATAAAAAAATGCAGGACTCGGTAAAAAATATTTATTTTAGAAAATGTCCATAAAGAGACATTATAATTAAATTTTATTAAATGTTGATTTTTAAAATATTAAAAAAAATGCTTTGTATTTTATATTTGTTTATTTAAAATTCATTATGGTAATAAGGAATTTAATAGTCAATAATTATTAATTATAAATCATAAATTAAAAAAACAGTCAAAATATAAGTATGATTTTTAATCCTTATGAATATTCATAAATTTATTTTTTTTTAATATTTTCATATTTAAAAAAAAATATTATTGAAATTAAATATGTTTAAATATAAAAACCAATCTATTTTTAATTTGTCTGTTATTATGTTGAACAGTTTAACTTTTATATTATCTGCATAAAAGTAAATTTATAATATATCTGAATTTAATAACGTCATATTGTTAAATAATTTTATATTTCTCCAAAAACTTTGCCTACTGATGCCTAAGTATTATATTAATATTGAACAAATAACTTTTCACATAAACTTCTATAAAAATCAATGCGTGAGCTGTGAGTTAAGTTGTGTTCAAATATATAAATTATCATAATAAATTGTTTAAAAAGATATCGAGAGAATTATCAAAAATTTACTGTATATTTATATTAATATATTATAGATTAGAAAATTATTCATTTTATAAAAATAATATTTCAAATTATTAATTATCTAATATTATTAAAATTTAAGAAAAAAATATGTATTACGTTAAAAATTGATGTATAACAAATATAAGTTGAATACATACATTAATGTATGCATATAATTTATTTTTATATAAATTAACATTAGATGACAACTGTCAAAAAAGTAATAGTATATTTTTTGTGTACATATTTGATCTATTGAATCAATCTGATGTATAAAATCATTTCATTTCAACTTTGCTAACAATTTATATTTTGAAATAAAACACATTTTATTTGTTTAAATGTATTTCACTTTTATTTCTTACAAGTCTAAATTCCTTAGAAATACATTTTAAATATTTGGTAATTGATTTTTCTAAAATCATATATTATTAAAATGATAATTCTGGTAATTCTGGTTACATAAATTAGAGTTTATAATTTTACTAACTAACTAAAAAAACTTAAATATATTACAATTCATAGTTTGATTATATCATACTTGTATTAAAATGATTTAAATGTAAGATTGAGCTGTTAGTAATTATGTATAAGATTGATGATAATATTGACTGCTTTTCAATTCAAATTATGTTCAATCTATTAATCAGAACCGGTATCTTAAATATATGTTTACTGTCAATTTAGTAGTCGAAGTCAACTTATGAATATAATTCATAAGTTCGCTTAGAGGGTTTTATTGTATATTATTCTTCTTTATTAATAAAAATACATTGTATTTATTTGTAACATTCTGCATTAAAAAAATAACATAATATATACGAAACTGCTTTGTTGATAATATATGGAAATGTTGAATTAATTCACCAGTTCTTGTTAATACCAGAACATCTTAACCTAAGTGATATCATGCTATCTGTTGACAGTACAAAATAACTTTACCAAAGATCCTAGTATAGGATGAAGATTCCATCGAAACAATGCAATATAATACAATACAATAGAAATACTGCTCCAAACCCGAATACTCCACAAATGGTTACTCTTGAACTCCCCAATATAGGCCAAGGTACAGCGGTGGAGGCCCGGTCGTGTGTAAATGCACTACGAGAGGCTACGTTATGTAATGACCAGCACTCCACCCACGTCCTGGCGGCTAGGTTCCGCCAGAGAGCCGAACAACTCCAAGAAGCCTGTAAACTTCTACAGCACGTGGCTACCACAGACACTCTCGAGATGAACGGGGAACACGTTACCAGGACTCTGTACACGTTGGCGCCTCAGGTATGCTCCGATGTATGGGCCTATTGTCTTGCGATTATGTGTATGGGCAAGTGTAAGTGTGTCTGGTTTGTTTGGGATATCTTCTGCAGCCTTCAATGCTCTAATTACAAAATATTAACAATATCGAAGTAGATCATATAGTCTTTATAACAATATTTTAGTATTATTTATAAAGAATAAACTAGTTATATAATATAATATACACAGTGTATAAGAATACATGAAATTACTGGTTCATGAAGTATATTTATAGCCTACATAAATTGAATTTTAACTTCCCAATTTTAAGATATCCAGTTTACTAGAAACCAACCATTTCTATATGCAGGTTTTACTCGCAATAGAAACTCTAGCAGCTTTCACTGACAGTAAGATAGCTAGAGAGAATGTCGAGGTGTTTAATGAAGCCTGGACATGCGCAATAGACGCAGCTCAGCAATTGTCGCACGAAATCGATGATACCTATCAAGGACGTTGTTCTGGCGGTCAAGACCGCAGAGTATATCTGTCACTTCCGCGTCCGGGGGTCGGTATTACACGCCGGGTTTAAGGAGTCGATTTATTTGTATTACCGAGACACTCTTTCTTCGCAGAAACACGGCACTACTTCAAAACAAGCGAAACCAGTAAAGCTAAATGCTCAAGAACAAGCAAAGATTGCCAAGTTGGGATTAGAAATGAAACTGCTGACGTCAGAAATGGACGCAGAAACTGACAAGTGGCAGCAGCCTGATAATGAGGTAAATCATTATTAATATTCGCGAAACGGATCAGTACAATTAAAGTAACCTTAACTAGGTTGTGAGAAGGGCGAGGAATATGTCTTCGATGGCATTCTCAATGTATTTATTCACAAGAGGTGATGGAGCCCTTAACACTACCGAAGACCTCTTTACTCAAGCCAGATACTTCGGAGAAGAAGGCTCAAAATTATTTAGAGTAGTTCAGGAGTTCTCAAAAAACGTTTGTCTTTGTCTTCCTTCCATTGTTTTTTATTAATGAAATGCGATCTATTTGTTTCATCGCCTTTAGGTGCCAAATGGACAGTTTAAAAATGAATTAACCTCGCATTTACACACCATTCCCATATGCTGCCAACAACTCATGTTCACTATTAAATCACCTACTCTGGGTAAGGCTGCTACATTCAATAAGGTTTTATAAAGATTATTGCCTGGATCTTGAAATAAAACTGCTATTTTTTATCTAAATATTGAATTGATAATGAATATTTATTAAAGAAATTCAAATTCAATTCTGTTAATTCGCACCATCTTATGTACTTAGGTCGATTCAGTTATACAAGAAACTAAAAACCTCATGAATTCTATATCAAAAGTTGTGACCTGCTGTTTTATATGCATGACTAAGGTACATTAGAGTACATATATAAGTACATATACGGAATATACTTATTCATAATGGTGCACTACATTTACAGTACAATATGGATTATAGAATTCTACTTACTTGCCGAGAGAGTTCAAGACATGCTTCACCAATTAACGACATCATGACCTGTACTAGCAGATCCAGATCTGAATCATTACAAAAGAGGCATGCATTCCAAGAAAGGAGTTCATCTTTGAGTAAACCTATTAATACTTATTCATCTTTTGAACAATTATGATAAATGTCTGATACATTCAGTGATACATTCATTATTAAGTATTATACTAGATTTATATGTGATTATATTTTTATAGATTACATTTCCGTTTCTAGTTAAATAGAATATTCAATTATTACTTGATTGCTTTTTACGAAAGTAGCAATCCTAAATTATTATTAATAAAATGAAAAACTATTTTTTTAAACAATTTTAATGTTTTTATAAAAAATGGTAAATTAATAAAATATCTTTGAATCTCTATCATGACACTTCGGGACCATCTCCTCCTGGAACCAACTGCAAAATGGTGAACATAATAAGTAATATAAGGTAATATAAGAAGTACGTAAATAGGGAATACTTACCATTGTAATATTGTTTCCACTTAATAAGATTTGCTCGAGTTTTGTTATTCGGATGCCTTCTGAAGTAGACTCACTATAAAAGAAATGCTTTTTAGTATAAATATTTCAAATAGATAATAAAAATATATATTTTTTAGGATTATTCAAATATCTAATCTCCTAACTAATATACTAACTATTCAACAACATCTTCTAGAACCATGTCTATTATTGAGTTAAGCAAAATGATGACTTAGAAAGTAATTTATTCTAATATTAAACTAAAATAGAAGTTTCACTTCAATTTAAAGGATACTGACAAAATCGTCAAAACCAAGTAAAGTTCCAACAATCTCCTTGTCATTCTTCATGATTATATGAATTCGCGATCCGATACATTTATCTACCAATTCTATAGAATTAAATAAATTAAATTAAAGATAAATTGCAAGATCGGCGAATGAAATTAAAATACAACAATGTCAATCTAATTTTGTATTTAATCAACTAAACATATATTACAATATATAGAATACATTTAATATAAGAAATCATCAAAAACAATTAAATAAATAACACAATCGTAACTACAAATATTTAGTAAAAACACTAATGTGAAAAATAAAAAAGAAGTTGTAATAATAATAATCTACAAATTAAAAAATATTATTAATTTTGAATATAGTTTAATAGAATAATATGATTTAATGATTAATTTGAATATTATATAATCTATTTATACATGTAGATATATTTATTGTATATACAATTGTATTGTCTCCTGAACAATAGTAAAACAATTGTAGTGTCTCCTGAACAATAGTAAAACAATTGTATTGTCTCCTGAACAATAGTAAAACAATTGTATTGTCTCCTAGTACAATAGTAAATATACTCATATGAGATTTCAATAGGGACTTATGTAAATACATTAATGTATTTAATACTAATAAATTGAGTATTTTTATAAATTTAAATAGTATCAATGATCACTTATTTTTAAAACTATTTATGAGATCAGCATCGGAAAGCATATTTACAAAATATTATCTTATATTATTATATACAAATATATTTGTATAAAGATATTAGTAGTAGTTATTATTCAGTTTGTTACTGAGAATTAAATATGGCAAAAAAGAATTTGATAAATAAAAATGTATTAAAAAAAAAATTAATTTTATATATTTTGGTAAACAAAAATTGCAGTTTATTATAAATAAATTAGTATTACACCGGCTAAATAATTCACAACATAAACTTTAAATATGTTCACAAGCAAATGCACCGAATATATGTTCAGTGTCTGTGGGAGGAAGCGTGCCAACTGGTGAGCAATTGCAACAATAATAAGCGGTTCCGTTGTGCGACTTTTAATTCCTTCAATCTTTTGGCATGCGTTTAATTAGCAGATGAGATAAACTGCATTGATTATGAATATCACACTTATTTGAATGGGTGAAAAATGATTTTAAAGGTAAAAATTATCTTTTATAACCCATATAACTACAATAGATACATAGTTTATTTAAATGTTGTATATTGTGTATTATAAATATACAATATATTTGTTATTAAATTTAAATATATGTAAAAATATATACAATAAGTAGACACAAATAATCAAATAAATATAAATTGATAAATATACATTTTTACAACTTATTTCTTTCATTTTCATCAGTTCAAACATTATTATCCTCTCTCTAATTATTAATCATTATTGATTTTCCTCTATTTCAATAATGGCCACCAACTTGCTAAAGTTATTATTAATACTAGCTAACATATAAGGAAGGATTTTCACTGAAAACCTATTTCGAACATCATCTCGCATGTTCGAATTAAATATTCTTAATGGGTCAATCCATCGCAAGATATTACTTCATTATAGGCGGAAACTTTGAAATGTCACATTATGGCATTCATTTTTATTTTTCCATCACATCGTCACTTATACAATATTTGATATCAGGTTGCATTTTATTGGATATAACTGTAATCGATGATATATATACAATTATCAAAGATACTGAAATATCATTGAGTAATTTTGAGAGTTCTTAGGATATTATTATAATCAATAAACTCACTAGTAGTTATTGTATACAAGTATAGAAACGAGAAGTGCCTATTTAATAAATATAAATAGAATATAGTAAATGGTCTCTTCAGTCAGCAAAAGTCGCCGAATATTATTAGATACAACTAAATATTAGATTAAAAGCTATCACTCAAATTATACTACGCTCCAAAATGCATACGATAAAAAATATATTCAGCGTCTAGAATGTCCATAAATAATATTTTATTATATTATTTTAAAAAATGTAAATTTATAAAATAATAAAGCATTAATGTAATGTAACTAATGTATAATGCAATTTTATATAGTATATATTTCATATATATGAATTATATACAATATATACAATTATAATATTATTTAAACTATACGTAAATAATGATATATTTGAAATTATATGCATATTTGAAATTGAACAATTAATATAGTATATTATCGCTCTTAAACTTAAAAAATATATATACAATTTAACAAAAACCATATTATAAATATAAGAATATATAAATATGATTTGATATCGTATTTTGAATTCATATCATAACCAAGTGGAAGAAGTTGAGTTGCCGCATTTACAGACATTTTGTTACTTATAAATTTTATAGAAGATTGGAGTATTTTTTTTAAAAAACTCAAAACAAAAAATGGCTGGGATATTTAACCATTTATAAAATTAACTGTAATTAAAGATATATATAATACTAACATGTGCAATACATAGGATATATTAAAGACAATGAGTTCGAGAAATTCAACATTAGATAGAGCGGATACCTCACGTAAAACAGGTTAATATGCAGAATTTCGTTTTGAAATAATTTTATTTTGAAATTCGATCATATCTGCGATAAAATATATATTACGATACAAATGTTACATTCGCATATATTTTTTGATTTAATAACTATCATAAATATGTAGCCCATACATTTCGTATCTTGTATTTACATACGTAAATACTAATCGAACAAAATATTCTATATACAATTTTTGTTCCAATGATTAATGAGTTCTGGAATCTAAACATTATTTTATTTTAAACCTTAAACCACCGAATAAATAATATATGTACATTATGTAATGACATAATGATTGAAATATATTATTCATTAGGATTTTATTAAACTATGATTTCCTTTCTTATATAACGTTTTTTATATAATTAGAATTAATAAAACTGATTAGGTATGCTATCGATATCATTAATATTATAATATATAAATGTAGACACATGTTATATATGGTAGAGTAGGTGATCCAACCAACTAATACTTATTAATATGTAGGCTGTATTTTGTAAATGTATCTTTGTCTAAACAAACATCAGATATGTGCTTGCTTCCTCTGTTTCTGAGAACTATATTAATAATTCGCGTAGTGAAATGCCCGCCTGAGATACTACCTCTAAGCTAAACTAATATGAGAGTCTTATGTTAAGACTTATGTAGATTACATCAATTTAGGTAATCTACGATAATTACCTTCCATAAGTCTTTGTTAAGTGATTCGATTGTATTACCTTATACGCCAAATGATATACCTATAGCCGATGTATATCAGAAATGCCCTCTCGACACAACAAGAGAAAACCAGCACAAATAGCACTTCGAGGATGCTTAGCCTATCCATCGTAGCGGCAATGAGAGCTGTGGAAGTCGGTAATTGGCATAGATTACGTCGTTGATTAGATAAGATATGCTGAGGAACCTGCACTTTTAGGGTGTAAGGCCGACAATAAAAAATTACAAACACCTGCAATATAATTAAATCCCAGTTACCGGGCAATTGACTTAGTTCGCAAGCCATATCAATAATATAGGATTTGGATCAGAATATGAAAGTACTTAATATTGTTGTTCTGTAGTGTATATAGATATTGCTTGCTCTGAATGAATATAGACGATGACTCATTTAAATTATAATCCTGTCTCGATTCTAGACTATAATATATATATATATATATATATATATATATATATTTTTGTTTGTATATATGGAAACTGGATATATATGTTATATAAATGAATATATATATACATATTCTTTGTATCTTATATATAATCATATAGTATTTGAATTTAATACACTCCTTATTATTTAAAACCTTTAGGTTAATAATTTCCATATTATGTTTATTTTAATCAGACTTTTTCAACATTGATAAGTCCTCACTGGTGATTGACTTGAAATGATTGAAATGACTGCAACAGACTTCGAGACTGGCTGCCTGAGTAATGTCTGCCTGACTGAATATTTGACATGTTTTAACTAGTACTGGGGTATTGGGTTTCATCCAATATAGGCGGTTTAAATTCAATACACATGTTTGAATATAGGGAGAGTGGGAGAGTGAAATAGGCGGAGAGGGTAAGGAGAGTGAGAGAGAAAGTGAGGTAGAGGGAGAGGGAGGGAGGGTAATGGGGATATAGGGAGGAGGGAGAGTCAGGGGGTTAAGGAGGGGGGAGAAAGGGAGAGAAAGAAAGAAAAAAGGAAGAAAGAAATAAAGAAATAAATAAAGAAATAAATAAAGAGAGAGATAGTGTGAGAGTGGGAGAGTGGGAGTGGGAGTGGGAGTGGGAGGGAGAGAAAGAGTGGCCCATTTTCTAGATATACATTCTCCCAGACATATTAATATACTTATTTGCTCTACAAACACTCAAACTTAGGATACTATTTTAACACATCTCACATACTACACCAGGGATATATATCTATGTATGGTGTAGTAAGAGTGTAGTGTGGGCAGAGTGTGGATATAGTGAGTATGTAGTGAGAGGGTAGTAAGAGGGTAATAAGAGGGTAGTGAGGGTAAGGATTATGCAGTGGGTTTATATATATATAGATATTGTACACTCAATGCTGAACCCTCACAGCATTCTGGCTACAACCTGACTATATCCACACTAATCCTTTACTACATCCTCACTAAACCCTCGCTATACCCTCACTATACCCTGACTATAGCCTCACTATACCCTCATTTTACCATGACTAACCTCACTACACCCTAACTACACTCTCACTACACCCTTAATAAACCCTTGCTACACCCTAACTACACTCTCACTACACCCTCACTACACCCTAACTACACCTTAACTACACTCTAACTACACTCTCACTACACCCTGACTACACCCTAACTACACCCTAACTACACCCTAACTAACTCCCACTATACCCTGACTATACTCTCACTACACCCTAGCTACACTCTCACTACACCCTAACTACACCTTAACTACACCCTAACTACACTCTCACTACACCCTAACTACACCCTAACTACACTCTCACTATACCCGAGCTACACCCTAACTACACTATCACTACACCCTAACTACACCATAAATACAGCATAACTACACCCTAACTACACTCTCACGACACCATAACTACACTCTTACTACACCCTAACTACACCCTGACTACACTCTCACTACACCCTAACTACACTCTCACTACACCCTAACTACACCCTAACTACACCCTAACTACACCCTAACTACACCCTAACTACACCCTAACTACACCCTAACTACACTCTCACTACACCCGAGCTACACCCTAACTACACTATCACTACACCCTAACTACACCATAAATACAGAATAACTACACCCTAACTACACTCTCACTACACCCTAACTACACTCTCACTACACCATAACTACTCTCTCACTACACCCTGACCTACACTCTCACTACACTCTCTCTACACCCTGACTACACCCTAACTACACTCTCACTACACCCTGACTACACCCTGACTACACTCTCACTACACCCTAACTACACCCTTAATAAACCCTGACTACACCCTAACTACACCCTAACTACACCCTAACTACACCCTAACTACACCCTTACTACACCCTAACTACACCCTAACTACACCCTGACTACACCTTGACTACACCCTAACTACACCCTCACTACACCCTAACTACACTCTAACTACACTCTCACTACACCATAACTACACCCTGACTACACCATGATTACACCATGATTACACCCTAACTACACTCTCACTACACCCTAACTACACCCTAACTACACCCTAACTACACTCTCGCTACACCCTGACTACACCCTAACTACACTCTCACTACACCCTAACTACACCCTAACTACACTCTCACTACACTCTGACTACACTCTCACTACACCCTAACTACACCCTAACTACACCCTAACTACACTCTCACTACACCCTGACTACACTCTCACTACACCCTGACTACACCCTAACTACACTCTCACTACACCCTAACTACACCCTAACTACACTCTCACTACACCCTGACTACACTCTCACTACACCCTAACTACACTCTCACTACACCCTAACTACACCCTAACTACACCCTCACTAAACCATAACTACACCCTAACTACACCCTTACTATACCCTCACTACACCCTGACTACACCCTAACTACACCATGACTACATCCTGACTACACCCTAACTACACCATGACTACATTCTCACTACACCCTAACTACACCCTAATTACACCCTAACTACACCCTAACTACACCCTAACTACACCCTTACTACACCCTTACTACACCCTTACTACACCCTAACTACACCTTAACTGCACTCTCACTACACCCTAACTACACCCTAACTACACCCTTACTACACCCTTACTACACCCTTACTACACCCTGACTACACCTTGACTACACCCTAACTGCACTCTCACTACACCCTAACTACACCCTAACTACACTATCACTACACCCTGACTACACCCTAACTACACCCTAACTACACCCTAACTACACCCTAACTATACCCTAACTATACCCTAACTACACCCTGACTACACCATAACTACACCCTAACTACACTCTCACTACACCCTAACTACACCCTAACTACACCCTGACTACACCATAACTACACCATAACTACACCCTAACTACACTCTCACTACACCCTAACTACACCCTAACTACACTCTCACTACACCCTAACTACACCCTCACTACACCCTAACTACACCCTTACTACACCCTAACTACACCCTAACTACACTCTCACTACACCCGAGCTATACCCTAACTACACCCTAACTACACCCTAACTACACCCGAGCTACACCCTAACTACACCCAAACTACACCCTAACTACACCCTAACTACACCCTAACTACACCCTAACTACACCCTAACTACACCCTAACTACACCCTAACTACACCCTAACTACACCCTAACCTCACCCTAACTACACCCTAACTACACTCTCACTACACCCGAGCTACACCCTAACTACACTCTCACTACACCCTAACTACACCCTAACTACACTCTCACTACACCCTAACTACACCCTCGCTACACCCTAACTACACCATAAATACACCATAACTACACCATAACTACACTCTAACTACACCCTAACTACACCCGAGCTACACCCTAACTACACCCTTACTACACCCTTAATAAACCCTCGCTACACCCTAACTACACTCTCACTACACTCTCACTACACCCTAACTACACTCTCACTACACCCGAGCTATACCCTAACTACACCCTAACTACACCCTCACTAAACCATAACTACACCCTAACTACACCCTTACTATACCCTCACTACACCCTGACTACACCCTAACTACACCCTAACTACACCCTAACTACACCCTAACTACACTCTCACTACACCCTAACTACACCCTCACTACACCCTAACTACACCCTTACTACACCCTAACTACACCCTAACTACACCCTCGCAACACCCTAACTACACTCTCACTACACCCTCACTACACCCTCACTACACCCTAACTACACCTTAACTACACTCTCACTATACTCTCACTACCCCTAACTACACCCTCGCTACACCCTAACTACACTCTCACTACACCCTCACTACACCCTAACTACACCTTAACTACACTCTCACTACACCCTAACTACACCCTAACTACACCCTAATTACACTCTCACTACACTCTCACTACACCCTGACTATACTCTCACTACACCCTAACTACACCTTAACTACACCCTAACTACACTCTCACTACACCCGAGCTACACCCTAACTACACTCTCACTACACCCTAACTACACCATAAATACACCATAACTACACCATAACTACACTCTAACTACACCCTAACTACACCCGAGCTACACCCTAACTACACCCTTACTACACCCTTAATAAACCCTCGCTACACCCTAACTACACTCTCACTACACTCTCACTACACCCTAACTACACTCTCACTACACCCGAGCTATACCCTAACTACACCCTAACTACACCCTAACTACACCCGAGCTACACCCTAACTACACCCAAACTACACCCTAACTACACCCTAACTACACCCTAACTACACCCTAACTACACCCTAACTACACCCTAACTACACCCTAACTACACCCTAACTACACCCTAACCTCACCCTAACTACACCCTAACTACACTCTCACTACACCCGAGCTACACCCTAACTACACTCTCACTACACCCTAACTACACCCTAACTACACTCTCACTACACCCTAACTACACCCTCGCTACACCCTAACTACACCTTAACTACACTCTCACTACACTCTCACTACCCCTAACTACACCCTCGCTACACCCTAACTACACTCTCACTACACCCTCACTACACCTTAACTACACTCTCACTACACCCTAACTACACCCTAACTACACCCTAACTACACTCTCACTACACTCTCACTACACCCTGACTATACTCTCACTACACCCTAACTACACCTTAACTACACCATAACTACACTCTCACTACACCCGAGCTACACCCTAACTACACTCTCACTACACCCTAACTACACCATAAATACACCATAACTACACCATAACTACACCCTAACTACACCCTAACTACACCCTAACTACACTCTCACTATACCCGAGCTACACCCTAACTACACCCTAACTACACTCTCACTACACCCTAACTACACCCTCACTACACCCTAACTACACCCTTACTACACCCTAACTACACCCTAACTACACCCTCGCAACACCCTAACTACACTCTCACTACACCCTCACTACACCCTCACTACACCCTAACTACACCTTAACTACACTCTCACTACACTCTCACTACCCCTAACTACACCCTCGCTACACCCTAACTACACTCTCACTACACCCTCACTACACCCTAACTACACCTTAACTACACTCTCACTACACCCTAACTACACCCTAACTACACCCTAATTACACTCTCACTACACTCTCACTACACCCTGACTATACTCTCACTACACCCTAACTACACCTTAACTACACCCTAACTACACTCTCACTACACCCGAGCTACACCCTAACTACACTCTCACTACACCCTAACTACACCATAAATACACCATAACTACACCATAACTACACTCTAACTACACCCTAACTACACCCGAGCTACACCCTAACTACACCCTTACTACACCCTTAATAAACCCTCGCTACACCCTAACTACACTCTCACTACACTCTCACTACACCCTAACTACACTCTCACTACACCCGAGCTATACCCTAACTACACCCTAACTACACCCTAACTACACCCGAGCTACACCCTAACTACACCCAAACTACACTCTAACTACACCCTAACTACACCCTAACTACACCCTAACTACACCCTAACTACACCCTAACTACACCCTAACTACACCCTAACTACACCCTAACCTCACCCTAACTACACCCTAACTACACTCTCACTACACCCGAGCTACACCCTAACTACACTCTCACTACACCCTAACTACACCCTAACTACACTCTCACTACACCCTAACTACACCCTCGCTACACCCTAACTACACCTTAACTACACTCTCACTACACTCTCACTACCCCTAACTACACCCTCGCTACACCCTAACTACACTCTCACTACACCCTCACTACACCTTAACTACACTCTCACTACACCCTAACTACACCCTAACTACACCCTAACTACACCCTGACTATACTCTCACTACACCCTAACTACACCTTGACTACACCATAACTACACTCTCACTACACCCGAGCTACACTCTCACTACACCCGAGCTACACCCTAACTACACTCTCACTACACCCTAACTACACCATAAATACACCATAACTACACCATAACTACACCCTAACTACACCCTAACTACACCCTAACTACACTCTCACTACACCCGAGCTACACCCTAACTACACTCTCACTACACCCTAACTACACCATAAATACACCATAACTACACCATAACTACACCATAACTACACCATAACTACACCATAACTACACCATAACTACACCCTAACTACACCCTCACTACACCCTAACTACACCATAAATACAGCATAACTACACCATGCGTGCGTGCGTGCGTGCGTGCATATACATATATACACTATATACACTATATACACTATATACACTATATACACTATATACACTATATACATATATACACTATATACATATATACACTATATACACTATATACACTATATACACTATATACACCATATACACCATATACACTATATACACTATATACACTATATACACTATATACATATATACACTCTATGCGCTATATACGCTATATACGCTATATACACTATATACACTATATACACTATATACACTATATACATATATACACTATATACACTATATACACTATATACACTATATACATTATATACACTATATACACTATACACACTATATACACTATATACACTATATACATTATATACACTATATACATATATACAATATATACCTATATACACTATATACACTATATACACTATATACACTATATACACTATATACATATATACACTATATGCGCTATATACGCTATATACGCTATATACACTATATACACTATATACACTATATACACTATATACACTATATACATATATACACTATATACACTATATATACTATATATACTATATACACTATATACACTATATACATTATATACACTATATACACTATATACACTATACACACTATATACACTATATACATTATATACACTATATACATATATACAATATATACCTATATACACTATATACACTATATACACTATATACACTATATACATATATACACTATATACATTATATACACTATATACACTATATACACTATATACATATATACACTATATACACTATATACACTATATACACTATATATATATATATACACTATATACACTATATACATTATATACACTATATACACTATATACATTATATACACTATATACACTATATACACTATATACACTATATACACTATATACATATATACACTATATATATATATACACTATATACACTATATACATTATATACACTATATACACTATATACATTATATACACTATATACACTATATACATATATACACTATATACACTATATACACTATATACATATATACACTATATACACTATATACACTATATACATATATACACTATATACACTATATACACTATATACACTATATACATATATACATTATATACACTATATACACTATATACACTATATACACTATATACACTATATACACTATATACACTATATACATATATACACTATATATATATATATATACACTATATACACTATATACACTATATACACTATATACACTATATACATATATACACTATATATATATATATATACACTATATACACTATATACATTATATACACTATATACACTATATACATTATATACACTATATACACTATATACATTATATACACTATATACACTATATACACTATATACACTATATACACTATATACACTATATACATATATACACTATATACACTATATACACTATATACACTATATACACTATATACATTATATACACTATATACACTATATACACTATATACACTATATACACTATATACACTATATACACTATATACATACGGATATATTATTAATATACACAATCATTTATAAATATTTTGAATGAATTGAAGACACTGCAATTTTATTTCAATTCATATTTCTATAAAGGTAAATATTAAATCAATAATAAAATATTGATTAACTATTTATTATACTAGACACATTCATACTGCTAATGAATTTAACTTGAATTATTTATTACAATTATTTAGAACAATATTAGAGCTAATAGTCACCATTAATAATAGAAAATATTGTTATTATTTATCAATGATAATAAAAAATAAATATTTTTTTCAAGAGAAAACAATTATGATATTTGTAAGCTGAATAAGATATTGTAGTTTTAAATATTCTATTTTGCTAAATATTAATAACTAAGTATTATTAGGTTGTTTAATTATTTTATAGTTTTGGTTTGTTTATACCTAGATGGTTAATTATTAAATGACCTAGTTAATTGATCACAATATAGTTATATTATAATACAGCATATATGGTCTTAACCATTTCTCAAGTTGCAGAAATATGTACCATAAAGATGCTTGAATCATTATAAAGAATTTTAATGGCTTACATTAATAGCCATGCAATGATTCCATGAAGAGTTATTGCATGTCTCATTACTTTCTAATCTAATATCTTTCTTTCATTGTAAATTGAGTCAATATATTTCAATGGTAAATCTGAACATGGGCTGGGGAATTACTTTTAGTAAACATAATTGTTAATCTTGTGTTATATCCAATAGAAAATGAATTGTATTCAATTTGAAAATTATCCTAAAAAATTCAAATTACTATTCAAATTATACAAATTATTATATAAATTACTATACAAATTTGACTAACAATTTGAATAGAATAATTCAACGTCGATAATCAATAATTAGGATAGGGTTCACACTGTTCACATCTACTGGAAATGCTATCAAAACTTATTCAGCCCCAGATCTAGGCACCGGGAACTTTGATATGTTCCTAAATTACTAAAACAGAAAATTAAAAATTTATTAATTTATTTTAATATTTAAAAATATTATTTACTATAATCTGGTTTGTATTTTACTCATTTGACACTTTTACATTTATGTTTAATGCAAAGTACCAAAGTTGAATTGCAGTTTTTAGTTGAATGCATTTTGGTCTTTGATATACATTTCTATAAATCATGCTGTATGTACATTGTACAATGTACAATGTATAATGTATATTGTGCAATGTACATTGTACATTGTACATTGTACATTGTACATTGTACAATGTATATTGTATTGGGTACACATCACACAATTTATAAATTTACTACTGAATCATTTTTACTGATGTATAAGAAGCATGTTAAAGTGATATAGTGATCAAATGTATTGATTATTTTATTGTATCATTTGTATGAATGAATGAGTGAGTGAGTGAGTGGGTTAGTGGGTGAGTGAGTGAGTGGGTGGGTGAGTGGGTGAGTGGGTGGGTGTGTGAGTGGGTGTGTGAGTGAGTGCGTGAGTGAGTGGGTGGGTGGGTGAGTGGGTGCGTGAGTGAGTGGGTGGGTGAGTGGGTGAGTGAGTGAGTGAGTGAGTGGGTGGGTGGGTGGGTGGGTGAGTGGGTGGGTGGGTGAGTGGGTGGGTGAGTGAGTGAGTGGGTGGGTGAGTGAGTGGGTGGGTGAGTGGATGCGTGAGTGAGTGGGTGGGTGGGTGAGTGGGTGCGTGAGTGAGTGGGTGGGTGAGTGGGTGAGTGAGTGAGTGAGTGAGTGGGTGGGTGGGTGGGTGAGTGAGTGAGTGGGTGGGTGAGTGGGTGAGTGGGTGAGTGAGTGAGTGGGTGGGTGGGTGAGTGAGTGGGTGAGTGATTGAGTGGGTGGGTGGGTGAGTGAGTGAGTGAGTGAATGAATGAGTAAGTGAGTGGGTGAGAGAGTGAGTGAGTGAGTGAATGAGTGAGTGAGTGAGTGAGTAAGTGAATGAATTAGTGAGTGAGTGAATTAGTGAATGAGTAAGTGAGTGAGTTATTGATGCACTTTTTTAACCCACTTTATTTTCTAGCCACTTTTACTAAATTTAATTTTTTTGTAATTTCCGATAATTTCTGACATTTTTGAAATATTAGTTGATTTTTTTATTGCAAAATATTTCTATAAGGTTAATTAATTAGATAACTAGAAACTTTCTTTTGTGATTTATAATTAGACATGTTATCTAGTAGTTGGATACATTATCTATTAGTCTGACATGTTATCTAGTAGTTGGATACATTATCTATTAGTCTGACATGTTATCTAGTAGTCAGACATATTATTTAGTATTTAGACACATTATTGGGATTAACTAAATACAATTATAGTACAGTATATATTTAAGTGCTAATAACAAAGATCTAATAGAATCAATTGTTATTTGGATATTTTATACTTTAGAAAATTATAGAATATCTATTGATCAATTATAAATAGTTGTAATATATATTAAGGAAATTTAAATATTCTTGAAATATTAATTCAAATAAAATTGAAAATAAAATAAAAAAGTCAATAAAAAATCATTGACATTTTATGTTGATGGATAAAGTGAAACATTAAAAGCATTCATCATAAAAAGTCTTTATTGTATAATTTGTATTTGATTTCATGTACAGTTATTTACACAAATCCTATATATTTCTACACATTTCCACATATTATACAAGATTACATTTATTATTACAAAAGTTATTATCTAAATTTAATCTATTTGTAAAATGTAATAAATACAATCAACAATTTGTTATCAGTTATTTTAAAAGTGACATTTATTTTACTATAATGTATAACTAATGTTTTATCTGTTTCATCTCCACAATAAATAAGTCACTATCCAAAGACTAGAAACTTTTTTTCTCGATGCCTCTACAGATCTGACAATACAATGAATTCTAATAATCATTCTTTTGTCTTCTACAGCAATATTTCATTATATAACATACACATTATATTTATATTTGTGTGTGGTGTGTGTGAGTGGTGGGTGTGTGTGGTGGGTGTGAGTGGTGGGGGTGAGTGGTGGGTGTGTGTGGTGGGTGTGAGTGATGTGTGTGTGTGGTGGGTGTGAGTGATGGGTGTGAGTGGGTGTGTGTGGTGGGTGTGTGTGATGTATGTGTGTGGGTGTTTGTGGTGGGTGTGTGTGATAGGTGTGTGTGGTGGGTGTGAGTGATGTGTGTGTGTGGTGGGTGTGAGTGATGGGTGTGAGTGCTATTTTAATAAAAGAGTGCTAGTGGTAAGAATGTATAGAGTAATAGAACAAGTAGTAATGTTAAGTGCACATATGCTATGAGGGTAAGAAGGTGTAGGTGTAACTATGGAACAGGGTATGTTGGTAACTATGGAGATGGTGGTGTTGTAATTGAGATAGGTCTAACAGATAGTATATCTCTGTATGTGAATAAATACACTGTCCGAATAATTTTCTCTGCGAAAATCAATATGTAAATAGAATATTGCACGTTTTTTTGAGTGTCTTTGTTTTCTTTAGATATGTCTTTACATTGATCATTAAAATATACAATATTTATCTAATTCATTTATATTATTATTCTATATTTATAATTTAAAATATATTTTAATCTGTTATATTAATTTGTTATTTAGACTTGATATTTGTTGAGATAAAATCCACAGAAATACTCGAGAAAAACACAAATAATTTAATATTTACATTTCGAACAATATTTAATTTTATATGAAGTTTAAATTTCACATATGCTTTGATTTTTAACATTTAAATTTACAAATACTATAAGAATATTATTACGATATTTTTCAAACAATGTAAAATATAAACTCTATAGATAACTATAGATTAAATGGATTTACTATTATTAGTTTATTTTTATATATTTTATTATTATTGAATAATATAGAATATATCTTAGTAATTATTCTATGAACTTAAAAACAAAGACAAAATATATTCTCTAGGATATGTAGAGTTTTGTTAATAGCCATTGAAAATAATTTGTAAATGTTTCGCCATTGAATTCAAAAAGTAATTCCTCACATTTTTGTAAAATATTCATAAAAACTATTGGAGATTTCTTCAATTTAATTTGTTGCAGCTAGTAATTTATCTATGGATTTGGTGTTTATTGTGAAAAGTGCTGTGTTACCATTTCCAATGATGACTTTGTATACATGAGATGTTCTTGGAGTAATGGAGCTGGAGTAGTGTGGCTGGAGTAGTGGTGCTAGAGTAGTGGGGCTGGAGTAGTGGAGCTGGAGTAGTGGAGGTGGAGTTGGAGTAGTGGTGCTCGAGTAGTGGAGTTGGAGTAGTGGAGGTGGTGCTGGAGTAGTGGTGCTCGAGTAGTGGAGTTGGAGTAGTGGAGGTGGTGCTGGAGTAGTGGTACTGGAGTAGTGGTACTGGAGTAGTGGAGCTGGAGTAGTGGAGGTGGAGTAGTGGGGCTGGAGTAGTGAGGCTGGAGTAGTGGGGCTGGAATAGTGAGGCTGGAGTAGTGGGGCTGGAGTAGTGGAGGTGGTGCTGGAGTAGTGGTACTGGAGTAGTGGAGCTGGAGTAGTGGAGGTGGTGCTGGAGTAGTGGTACTGGAGTAGTGGTACTGGAGTAGTGGAGCTGGAGTAGTGGATCTGGAGTAGTGGCTACAGTGTGGGTGTTAGTAGCAGAGTAAGTTATAACTGTTGGAATGAAGATAGATAATATTGATACTGGTAGAGATAGAAGTAGTGGTCTCAAGTAGTGGTGGAGAGCTAGTGGTAACATAGGGTTGGTAACGGGGGGCCGGGGGGAGGTGGGGGCGAGAGAATATAGAAGTTGTGGTCTCAAGTAGAGGTGGTGAGCGAGTGGTAACATAGGGTTGGTAACGGGGGGCCGGGGGGAGGGGGGGGCGAGAGAAGATAGAAGTTGTGGTCTCAAGTAGAGGTGGTGAGCGAGTGGTAACATAGGGTTGGTAACGGGGGGCCGGGGGGAGGGGGGGCGAGAGAAGATAGATGTTGTGGTCTCAAGTAGTGGTGGTGAGCGAGTGGGGTTGGTAACGGGGGGCCGGGGGGGGGGGGGGCGAGATAGAAGCAGTTACCACGTTGTCGTAAGCGGTACCTAACCAAATTACTCTCGGACTGTTTCGCAGGCGACTCCGGCTTATTGGCTAAAGATATCCTTTCCCTGCTCAACGAACGTTTTGTTTATCTGCCCGGGGGTCGAGACTTTCGCGGGGGCGTAACTTTGGTGTTCCCGTCGCAAACCTCCTTTAGCAGCACGGGCGGGGCTGCCTCGGTCAAGCACTTTGCTGACCTCAGGACCGTCGTTCGCTATCTACTGTCTTTGTGCAGGTTTCTAGTTATTTGTATCTTATTGTTTTCTTTGTACTCTTTGTACTGTCTTTGTACTAAATGTCCTTTAATATTAAATCTAGCATTATATATTTCTATGTATAAATCTGGTAGCTTCCATACGAGTGTTATAATCATCTGCCTAACTCGATGTGGATTGTACCATTCTCCTTTCCTTAAGCCTTACCACTTCTGATTAACCCAAACCTCCTTGACAAGTGCCTTTCTTACAATTGCACTCCGACAATCTCCGTAGCGATGACGTACACACTTACGGCATTACTGCGATTGTGGACATGCGTGGTGGCGCCACCTGGCACAACGTTAAACCCGCTCTCAAGGTGCTACAGGAGAGCCACGCCCACAATGTACACACCGCCTACATCATCAAACCGGACAAGTTCTGGGAGAAACACAAAACCAGCATTGCGAGTTCAAAATACAAATTTGAGGTAGAAATTTCATTTTCATCCAAACTTCGTAGAATTAGGTTCAGAATTCGAGTTGCAGTTTCTTCAATTGACTTTCTACTATTTGTTATTTATATATTTATTTATACGTAGAATCATATTCCAATTGTAGTCGAGGGTGTTATGCAATTAATATAATCAAAGAAATTATTTTAAATACATTTCATAATCGCCTAGCTACACAATACACCTTTTATAAACCTCACTACACCCCTCACTACACCTCAATACACCTCAATACACCTCAATGCACCCCTCACTACCCCTCACTACCCCTCACTACCCCTCACTACCCCTCACTACCCCTCACTACCCCTCACTACCCCTCACTACCCCTCACTACCCCTCACTACCCCTCACTACCCCTCACTACACCTCACTACACCTCACTACCCCTCACTACACCTCACTACACCTCACTACCCCTCACTACCCCTCACTACACCTCACTACACCTCACTACCCCTCACTACACCTCAATACACCTCACTACCCCTCACTACACCTCAATACACCTCAATACACCTCAATGCACCCCTCACTACCCCTCACTACCCCTCACTACCCCTCACTACCCCTCACTACACCTCACTACACCTCACTACCCCTCACTACACCTCACTACACCTCACTACCCCTCACTACCCCTCACTACACCTCACTACACCTCACTACCCCTCACTACACCTCAATACACCTCACTACCCCTCACTACACCTCAATACACTTCTTGTACATTTCTTAATACATTCTCTTAATACAACAAATCACGCAGATTACGATGATATCCCTGGATGGCCTACAGCGCCACCTAGCTCTAGACCAACTGACCGCTGACCACGGGGGCACGTTGCACTACGACCACTCTGAATGGGTGACCTTGAGAATGCAGTTTGAAACATTGACCTCTGCCGCAATCGCGGGACGAGATGACCTCAACCACTTGTCTCAACATCTGCAGGTCTAGGACCGCGTTTAGTCACGAGTCAGCAATTAAACACATTTAGATATCGTCCTCTTGCTAAACCCTGCTCCACGTAAACAGCCTTTAACTATCAATTTACAGACAATTACCTGCGTACAGCAATACTACCTCTATCTCGAAATCATGTATATACACTATTACGATAGATCTTTTAAACATTCAACCTTTGACCTCTACAGGCCGCCGAACTCGCCAACGACACTTTGTCTGCTAAGAAGGCAATTGCTGACCATTCCGGACCCATCTCGAATCGTATTAAGGACGTCGGCGTGGAAACCATTGTGAACTCGATGGATGCATTGGTCACTCACCTGGCTATGTATGGTTGGCAATGCCCACACCTATGGCCAATGTCCATACTATACCCACAAACAATTTACCTACTACTCTAACTACTATTATTACTCACTACTACACTCACTACTACACTCACTACTACACTCACTACTACACTCACTACTACACTCACTACTACACTCACTACTACACTCACTACTACACTCACTACTACACTCACTACTACACTCACTACTTCACTCACTACTACACTCACTACTACACTCACTACTACACTCACTACTACACTCACTACTATACTCACTACTACACTCACTACTACACTCACTATTACACTCACACTACACTCACTGCTACACTCACTACTACACTCACTACTACACTCACTACTACACTCACTACTACACTCACTACTACACTCACTACTACACTCACTACTACACTCACTACTACACTCACTACTATACTCACTACATTACTCCCTACTACACTTACTACTACACTCACTACTACACTCACTACTACACTCACTACTACACTCACTACTACACTCACTACTACACTCACTACTACACTCACTACTATACTCACTACATTACTCCCTACTACACTTACTACTACACTCACTACTACACTCACTACTACACTCACTACTACACTCACTACTACACTCACTACTACACTCACTACTACACTCACTAATATACTCACTACTATACTCACTACTACACTCACTACTACACTCACTACTACACTCACTACTACACTCACTATTACACTCACTACTATACTCACTACTATACTCACTACTACACTCACTACTACACTCACTAATATACTCACTACTATACTCACTACTACACTCACTACTACACTCACTACTTCACTCACTACTACACTCACTACTACACTCACTACTACACTCACTACTACACTCACTACTATACTCACTACTACACTCACTACTACACTCACTACTATACTCACTACTACACTCACTACTACACTCACTACTACACTCACTACTACACTCACTACTATACTATCTACAACACATTACTATATAGTGTAAACTAATATCAATACACTAACTACTATACAAATCACACACCACACACACACCACACACACCACACACACCACACACAGACCGCACACTCACCACACACTACATAAATAACTTACAATATTACTTCATCTAAATGTATCACATTTTGTTTTTGTATATTTTTGTTGCTGATTGCCTGGCAACCATGCAATTAGTTACTCCCCTTTGACCAAGCCCCTTTGGTACCTACCTTTGACCACTCTCATTTGGTCCCTCCCCTTTGTCCCTCCCCTTTGTTTCTCCCCTTGGCCACTCCCCTTGTCCATTCCTCTTGGTCCCTCCCCTTGGTCCCTCCCTTTGCTCCTCCCCTTGGTCCCTCCCCTTGACCACTCCCCTTGGTCCCTCCTTGGCCATTCTCCTTGTTCTTCCCTTTGCCCACCCTCTTTGGCCATTTCCCTTGACCAATCCCCTTGACCACTCCCCATCATTTAGAATTAATATTAATAGAATGGCAATTTTTGTTCTCTTGATTGAATTGTTTCAAATTCCATTGTTGTAATGCCGACCTAACACTATATTATTCGCAAACTCTTTACTTGTGCTCTCTATTGGCAATCGGACGACTTCCTTTATGTCTTTGGTAGATATTCGATTTGATTCCCAGAACCTAGTGGCGCGTTCGTTTCGTTCGTGATTTCATTGTGTTCCTAAATTAGATTCTACGCAATGGATATAATACGTACGTCTTATCTAATCAGAACCTCCGCTATCTAATACGAGACCCTTAGATCTCACCTCGTCTGGCTAGCTTCTTCTAGATCAATAATCGGCCATACGACACTCGATTAAAAACATTTCCGTGTTCTCCCCCGCATCCGCATCTCCGTCTGACTCCGCCTACTTCCTATCGTCTCGGCCGGACCCCATTTCTCCTATGCACCGTTGTCCACGCGCCCCCGCTTCGGCCTCCCAGCCCCGCTTCGGCCTCCCAGCCCCGCTGACTCAATTCCTTCGGCGCCCTCCTCCGCCGCGTCTCTACTCCCTGTTCCCTTTCCGCAGCCTCCAACGCCGACTACAAAGCGATGAGGAAGTCGATGAGTCACTCCAAGGACTCGCTGACCGCTTGCCACCACGCCATTTTGTCTTTGTGGAGCTCCAGGCGTCACCTTTTGGAGAAATGTTTCCAGTTACGCGTTTTTCAAGTTGACGTTAAGAATGTTTGTGATTAAATATATCTAGTTACTTTTAAGCTAATTGTAACCTCTAAGTAGCCGTCCTTTAATTAGAGCATTTAATCGCTAATTGACTAATTAGACAATCTAATTAAACCCGTTGCACAAGAATTAGGTATTATCTAATTATTGATGATGAAATTATTAAGACTATTATAGGAATTGTAAATAATGGTATTCATATCATACTTACTGTTTGATGTATTGTTTTCGACTAATGACTTAAAACGTGTTATGCAATATTGTAATATTATTATATAATTCTACAAAATGTTTACAATAAGAAAAGATTTGCAAAACATAAATTGTGGAAATTATTTTCTAGAATTAGTTCCATTTATGAAATTCATTTATATTATTCAAAATATATCGATTAGTGAATGTATTCTTCATGTTTATCTAACCATTGTCAAGAATTATACATAATCTTAATTAATATTTGCCTATTCAATACCCATAACTTAAATCAATAAATAATAACTGAGAAATTTCATATAAAAAATATACATTGCATAATAAACTATATTATATTAACTTCACTTTATATGCTACATAATATGTACTACATACTATGTACTACGTACTACATACTATGTACTATATACTACTTCCTATCTTCAATATAATATCCACTCGATTAATGTATTTATAAAACAAACTTGAGCTCAATTTGTTTTCAAATTTGCAATTAATAAACTAATTTATAAAATATCCCCTTACTCACTATTTTCAGTTTATCGTGTTTATTAATAGATTGCCATTTAATTAGATAATTACTAACTGCACTAATTACCAATGATGTCACGGACCAACAGTTGATTGACAGCATCGGCCATAAGAAAGACCTGTTCCTGGTGAATTACATTGAGATTGGTAACAGCCACGCTATGAGTTCTGAATTGCTAATGGAGCATTCGCAGTTTGCAGACGAGTGTATGGTTGGTAGGGCGAGGGTAGGGCGAGGGTATGGGGTTTATGAAGTCTGGTGGAGCTGTGGGGGGGAAGGTGGTGGGAAGGTGGACCGTGAAAAAAGTTATCCCTATTTAAATTCTCAGTTTTGTGAAAATAATTGAATTGCAAATAATATTTTATTAAAATTATTATTCAAAATATTTTTTGATTATTAGCAATTTCCCTACTAATCTATTTAATTTGTACTCGTTAAACCAGCATCTTAAGCCACGCCCACCCTACCACCCTAAGCCAGCACCCTAAGCCAGCACCCTAAACCAGCACCCTAAGCCAGCACCCTAAGCCAGCACCCTAAGCCAGTACCCTAAGCCAGCACCCTAAGCCAGCACCCTAAGCCAGCACCCTAAGCCAGCACCCTAAGCCAGCACCCTAAGCCAGCACCCTAAGCCACGCCCTAAACCAGCACCCTAAGCCACGCCTTAAACCAGCACCCTAAGCCAGCACCCTAAGCCACGCCCTAAACCAGCACCCTAAGCCAGCACCCTAAGCCAGCACCCTAAGCCAGCACCCTAAGCCAGCACCCTAAGCCAGCACCCTAAGCCAGCACCCTAAGCCACGCCCTAAACCAGCACCCTAAGCCACGCCCTAAACCAGCACCCTAAGCCAGCACCCTAAGCCACGCCCTAAACCAGCACCCTAAGCCAGCACCCTAAGCCACGCCCTAAGCCAGCACCCTAAGCCACGCCCTAAACCAGCACCCTAAGCCACGCCCTAAACCAGCGCCCTAAACCAGCACCCTAAGCCAGCACCCTAAGCCACGCCCTAAACCAGCACCCTAAGCCACGCCCTAAACCAGCGCCCTAAACCAGCACCCTAAGCCAGCACCCTAAGCCAGCACCCTAAGCCACGCCCTAAACCAGCGCCCTAAACCAGCACCATAAGCCAGCACCCTAAGCCAGCACCCTAAGCCAGCACCCTAAGCCAGCACCCTAAACCAGCACCCTAAACCAGCACCCTAAACCAGCACCCTAAACCAGCACCCTAAGCCAGCACCCTAAGCCAGCACCCTAGGCCAGCACCCTAAGCCACGCCCACTAAGGGTGGTCGTTTTCATATTTTTTTTCAGATATCTAATTGAAAATAATGTATTCATATAGAGTTTTATCATATTATCATGTAAAAAAAATTTCAGTTAATTTAGAGCATTTATGGGACCGCGATAACAGTTACAATTTTTGTATGTGATAGATGAGAAAATTTACATTGAAAAATATGAAAATTATAGAATATCACTTTAAACTATAGATAATGATTATTATACCATACAATCTTGCTATCTGGTAAAGTATGTCAATTATATATGAATAAAAATGAAAAATAAATATTCTGTTATATTATGTGGCATTTTTAGGCGATTTATGATTTTTTTTTTTTTTGCAAAAAAAAATTATTTTTCAAAAAAAAAATTGTTTTCCAATTCTATTTTTTAATTTTCTTTTTAAATCTACCATTATTAGTATGCAATATATAAGTGTGATTTAATAAAAGTGTTAAAAAAGATTGTTAATAGACAATATAAGCATATTTTTAAAATATGTTAAAAATATTACAACTAATCACCAAGAGGGGTGAAAATATGAAAATTTAAAATAAAAATGTTCGCTTTATTATCAACACCGTAGTATATAGAATAAAATAAATATTTTTTGCCGTCTAAATATATTCACTTATAAATTCTAATTTTCACATACAATTGAATTGATAAAAAAATAAAATTTTATAAAAAAAAAGTTAATATAATATTATTTATATAAATAAATTTTTTATTAATTCTACTATTAATCATAATATCTATATTATTATAAGAAATTAAAACATTTATCATTATTAATAAATCAGTTATCATTTTAAAGAGCTATAATATATATATATATGAAGTATAATAATTCTTTTGAAAATACTATTTATTATATCATATTATTAATTAAATAACATAAATATATATAATAAAGAAATTAACATCGTTGAATGAAATCGCGCTTAGAAATAAAATTTGGAATTAATTTCCGCTCCATAAGTGTAATATTTATACGAGCATCTCTTTTATCAGCGGAAATTATTGTTTTCGATGTCTGAGATACTAAACGAATATGTCTTTCGACGGATTGAGTATGGCTTGGGTTTGGTGGAAAAGATATTACTGGTACAATATTATTAATGTAGTCAGTGAAACACGAGCTGGAAATATGTTTTGTTAGAACAGATTCCAGCCATATTCCTTCATTATCTATTAAATCAAAATATTCCTCTGCATCAAAATTTATAACGGGCTTCTCAAATTTTCTAACTGTTCTTTCATCAATACTTCTACATTCAATAATTCTTTGTGCTGCTTTAAATCGTATAGAAGGTCTTTCATCATTCAACATGGCACACAGTAAATTCTCGCTATGCAATGAATATGAATTATTACTAATTATTCTTTTTACAATGTCAATTATGCGCTGATCATTTAAAGCTTTTGTATTAGTTATCATGTTGTGAATATGGTTAGGAGTTTTTGTAAAAATAGGTTGTGCTTTTACAGCAAACCATGTACGTGCATAAACATTAATTATATATTTGAGGGGTTTTCTATGGAAATATAGACACGTAAAATTCTATTGGCAGTTCATCGATGTCGCTTTCGCTATCACTATCAATATATTCATGTGAAGAATCTTCATTGTTTCTATTGAGATAGTTAAAATATATTATTAAAAATATAATTATCCAACTTGAAAGATTTTATAAATATTCTATAATTCAAAATATATTAATTTCCATAACGGTAATAATTTACAATATATCGTTGAATAGACAAACCGAGAATGACTGCCTCCATTAGTTTTATTGTATGAACTGCGACTTTGTTTAGATGTATCAATTCTTGTAGATAAGTCGATACATCTAAGCCTATTTGTCCTTTGGTCGTCTAGAAAAGATTTCTCAGACGGAGGAACACGTTTAAGGCGAAGACACCGACATTGATCTTTACATTTACATGGGCATATATCGAATAATTTATCATATTTTTCTTTGTGAGTCTGGAAATATGTATCAAATTTGCTGTTGTTTAGACTTTTTTTAAGTTTAATCACTATCGATATATACGTAGATAGCTTTGCTGTCACGTAAGCTTTTGAAAATGTAGGCAGTGACGCTCTATGCCATATATCTAAAATTCTAATTGCTGTTTGCGATTTAGCTGATGCATCGCAGCAGGGTTTTAACGATATATAATGCATATATATATCTAAATTAGTAGGTAGTTTTCGATAAGTCATAGTAGTAGGTGGAAAGTACGTATTAAATGATGATCGTGGTCTTAAATTCATAACTGTATGCAATTAAAAAGTAATAATGTTAAAATGTATATTTTAAAAATTTCAAATTTATAAACAATAACAATGTAGCAGTCATGCGCACAAGCTTCATCTTAATTTTCGAGATTCAAAATTTTGTAAACGAAGTAAAACATCTTAAACGATATCGCGTCTTCAATATAGTCACTAAAATTACAGAAATTTGGTATTATTCTTATATTACCATACATTAAATAATACCATGATTTTAATTTGTATCTGTAACTACCGACCACCCTTAACGCCCACCCCACCACCGACAGTCCATGCAACGTCAGATTTCGGCCGCAATCGACAGCGGACGGCTGCTCATCGGCGACCCGCGAGACCACTCCCACTCGCCGTTGGGGGCGTCCGCTGGTCACGCCCACTTCACCGAAGCGGCGGTGCGCGAAGCTACTCGGGGCCTCGACCGTCGGTGGCGCACCCTGTTGGCAGCCATCGACGACCGTACAACGGTACTACGCCTGGCGGCCGGACTACACCGCCGAGCTGAACAGTATTCCTGCGAGGTCCCCGAGTGGACTACTCTCTGCGATGGCTTGCACGTCCCCGATCATATCGTCGACCTCGAAGCCGCCATCGGAACACACCAGCACATGCTGAGGGACATCACCGACAGCTATTCTAAGGTTTAGGGATATAGTTATCTTTGATTGTAACTAACCATTGTTATGTTTAATGTCTTCTTTTGTCATCATTACAATGTAAATGTTATTGACGCACATCTCACCTCACCTCACCTTACCTCACCTCACCTCACATCACCTCACCTCACCTCACCTTACCTCACCTCACCTCACCTCTTCTCACCTCACCTCACCTTACCTCACCTCACCTCACCTCTTCTCACCTCACTTCACCTCACCTCACCTCACCTCACCTCTTCTCACCTCACTTCACCTCACCTCACCTCACCTCACCTCTTCTCACCTCACCTCACCTTACCTCACCTCACCTCACCTCTTCTCACCTCACTTCACCTCACCTCACCTCACCTCACCTCTCCTCACCTCTCCTCACCTCACTTCACCTCTCGTCGCCTCACCTCACTTCACCTCTCCTCACATCACCTCACATCACCTCACCTCACTTCACCTAATCTCACCTCACATCTCCTCACCTCACATCGCCTTAACCTACAACTTCACGTTACCCCATCTTCTATCAATTCAGTTGTGTTTGCAAGGGAAAGATCTACTGAATATTCTTCAAACACCAATTTCTGAAAGTGACTCTTTGAACTCAATAATGGCTTCAGCAGATTACAGCGC
This sequence comes from Osedax frankpressi, assembly GCA_964035775.1. Taxonomy (NCBI): domain Eukaryota; kingdom Metazoa; phylum Annelida; class Polychaeta; order Sabellida; family Siboglinidae; genus Osedax; species Osedax frankpressi. The sequence goes on from OZ038316.1 coordinate 22,319,484, forward strand.
TGGAGCTAAACATGTATTGGACGTAGTTCATGAAGTTTGTGTTATATACTATATATTTACACTATATATTTACACTATATATTTACACTATATATTTACACTATATATTTACACTATATATTTACACTATATATTTACACTATATATTTACACTATATTTACACTATATATTTACACTATATATTTACACTATATATTTACACTATATGTTTACACTATATATTTACACTATATATTTACACTATATATTTACACTATATATTTACACTATATGTTTACACTATATATTTACACTATATTTACACTATATATTTACACTATATATTTACACTATATTTTTACACTATATATTTACACTATATTTACACTATGTGTTTATACTGTTTTTCCATCAGTAGGATTTGTATACATAACAATTTATAAAATGTGGTTAAATTTGTAATTCATATTCTAAAAGAAATATTTATATATTTGACACATTCAACGAAATAAATTTTTTGTTCACATAATTAAATTAAATAATTTGATAAATTCTTAAGACATTTGATAAATATTTGTTTATTTTATAACTATGTAATATGTAATATTTATAACTTTTTATAATATTGCTTTTATAATATTTATAATATTGCATTGACCTTTAAGAATCTATAAAAATCTTTAATATGATATTTATATACAATTTATTTATAAATAAATAAATAAATAAAATATATTTATAAATAATCAAATCAATATTAAATATAAAAATTTCAAAAGTACTTAAATCCATTTATAAAAGTCATTTTCATTATAATTGTTTTCAATTATATAAAATGTATCTGTAATTTTAATATAAGAGATTATACTAAATATTTAATATATAATTAATTGTATTACTCTAGATAATTGCTTCATTAACTATAGTTATTAATATAATAATTGTTATGGAATTTAATACAATTCAGATATATAATAAAGTTGATTTAAAAATAAGTGATTCATTTTTTAATTATGATATTTTTATAGTGCTTATATATTACAGTTTATTATTATATTTAATAAACCTGGTATAATATTACAGATTATACCAGGTTTATTATACCAAAACAGTTATAGAAATAGTGAAGATTTAGGAAATAAATTTCTTTATAAAGAAATGTAATGATTTAAATTTGTTTACACACATATATAATTTCAAAATAGATATTTGTACCATGAGAATATTTCTAACAACCATATTTACACTCCGAATAGATATTTGCCCAACACCGAGGACTAGAACAGCTCTGGCTCGAGGGTAAAGTAAAACTACACCAGAGATTAAGTTTGAAGTTATTCCAGCAGGACAAGAAACAGGTTCCCTCCCATTCTTTATTTCCGACACGCTCACACTCTTCCTTAGAACATACTTTATCTAACAAATTGAACTATTTCCTACCCCAGCATCCCAACGGCTAATTATCCGCAACTCATCCTTCCAGGTGATACATTGGCTAGATACTCACGGTGAGGTTTTCTTGGAAAAAAACAATTCCATTGGACGCTCGTTATCGAGGACAAAGAGTCTGAGAAGAAATCAGGAGCATTTTGAGCAAGTACTCCAGGTAGCGATTTTCACAAGATCATTTTAAATTCATTTTTAAAAAGGTATCATTTTAAAAAATCCATTAATTCTGTTTTATTATTAGCAAAAATTGAAAATTATATATAATAACATGGATATATATTATTATACGATAAAGGAACTTTATTTTACATTAATTATATATATTATTATATAAAAAAAATTAAAAATTAATTCAATAAATTAATTTTATAAAGTTATTTTTAATTATACTTTTTAAATTGGAATTGGGAAATTTAACTAATCTCAGAGAAAATGTTATTTTATGCACATTTATTAATATTTAAACATTTTTCAATCTATATTGCGAATGATTTATTTTCTATTACTTTATATTCTTAACTTCTTAACTACTCTCCCACTGCTGATTTCATGTACTTTTCATCTGTACCATAGCTTATAATTAATGTAATTATTTACTAGAAATAAGTTAATATGTAGATTACATTACTTTTTTACCATTATTTCTATAATGAAATGACACAATTTCATTGTGAAATGTTCTTTAAATCTATTTAATAATTTTCTGAAACCCTTATTATTTTATTTTATCCCAAGCCCAAACAGATTTAATGTCTTTATAAATATAAAATCAAATCTGATATAATAAAATTCACATTTATTTGAACACTAATTTATATTCCACTTAATTTATATTCCTATCAGACTTAATGTAATCTTTATCATAATTCTCACTATTGAAATATAATTCCTGATATGACAACATTCTTATTTTGAATTTACTTTGATTTTCATTATTCATATATTTAATAATAATTATAAATATTTCATTTATATTATTTAAAAACTATATTTAATTAATTAATTCATAATTATTTTATGAAATAATATATTTTTCCTAATCTTTTTAATCAATTTCTTTTTCATCGGACATTTAAATAAACAACTATTTATTATTACTAATATACTCAGCATTTTTACACGTCGTAATATCAAATTATATTCTATAGATTGAGTAATGATTAATGTTAAGATTGTGAGCATTCCATTATGCCACACAAACACACACACACGCACACACACACACACACCAACACATGCACACGCGATTACATATACACAGTCGAACTGTATTTATCACTACCACCTCGTAAGTAATACAAAGTACTACTTGTACATTACTCCTCCAGCTCACACCAAATGCGATGTTTACTTGTTTACACTGATTGATTTTTAATTCCTCTTTACTCTTGCTCTCCAACCGTCCACGCATTCCGAGGTATATTCATCCGACCGCTGACCATCGCTAATTACCGCTGACCGCCGATGATTCCACCGGTCATTCCGTACACACTATACTAGACTACCTTTAGCCATATCATTACGCACTATAGTTGAGCCTTATCAATACCGCTGACCACTACTTTCACGGAGAAAGTTTATTGATAATCATTTTCCTTTATTCTTCTATAACTACCTATCACTGACCACTATTTACCAGACTTTATCACTATTAGTACAACTGACCGATTTTTATCCACTTATAACCTAAATTGATAAATATCAGCCACTGCGATTGACCACTGCTGACCACTGCGATTGACCACTGCTGACCACTGCTGACCACCGCTGACCACCGCTGACCACTACTGACCACTACTGACCACTACCGATAGCCATCAATGTGCATTGTCCTGTAGATCACTCCCCTATTCGAGAATATCTCTTTTGGCATCTCATTCATACTGTGAAACGCCATGGGCGCAGGTCTATATAGAGGTAAATGTAGGTGTTGCCTAGTCCCTTCCCATAATCTCCCATAATCTCCCATAACCTTCCCATAATCTCCCATAACATTCCCATAACCTTCCCATAACCTTCCCATAACCTTCCCATAACCTTCCCATAACCTTCCCGTAATCTTCCCATAAGCTAGCCTCATTATCTACACCTTTTAGTAGCCATGACACTAATAGTAACTCCCTATGCTAGCCACATCCCTTCACTAGCCACGCCCCTTCACTAGCCACACCCCTTCACTAGCCACACCCCTTCACTAGACACGCCCCTTCACTAGCCACACCCCTTCACTAGCCACGTCCCTTCACTAGCCACACCCTTTCACTAGCCATGCCCATTCACTAGCCACACCCCTTCACTAGCCACACCCCGTATGCACCAGTTTCTCTACACCTTACGCAGAACACCATAACCAACTCGAACAAACTGTTATCTGCGGCTGAGGCATTAGCCACGCCCCTCCACTAGCCACGCCCCTTCACTAGCCACACCCCGTATGCACCAGTTTCTCTACACCTTACGCAGAACACCATAACCAACTCGAACAAACTGTTATCTACGACGGAGGCACTAGCCACATCCCTTCACTAGCCACGCCCCTTCACTAGCCGCATACCCCGTATGCACCAGTTTCTCTACACCTTACGCAGATCACAATAACCAACTCGAACAAACTGTTATCTGTGGCTGAGGCACTAGCCACATCCCTTCACTAGCCACGCCCCTTCACTAGCTGCACCCCTTCACTAGCCACACCCCGTATGCACCAGTTTCTCTACACCTTACGCAGAACACCATAACCAACTCGAACAAACTGTTATCTGCGGCTGAGGCATTAGCTACATCTGGCGAGTGTAATCCGGACGAAATCTACAAAGAAGCTAGGAGTCTGGAATTACGAATCATAGACTTTTTACATAGGGTGGAACACCGCAGAACTATTCTAGAGCTGGTGGTCTCGTTTTATATGCACTCCGACGAGGTTTGTGATTTAGACCCTACACTTACTGGTGTTAAGGGGAGGTCGCGGGGTTCAATAGTGACATGGTAGACAAGGATTTCTACCGCTATATTAAATGTAACTAGTGATTCATTTTTTGGAATATTGCCAATATTTTTGACCTACTTTTAGTAAACTTTTTGTGCATAAATTCGACCGTTTATTGAATATAGATGAAGTTATATACATATATTCAAAAAAGCAGGCTATTTTTTGTTATCAATACAATATTATTGTATACAAACAACAATTATTGGATTACTTCTTAAATTGAATGAGCTTTAAATTTATAATAAGAATAAGTGAATTAAAATAAATATTCTGAGAAAATGCACTTGAAAAATGATGCACTTATATTATTTATATTTAATATATTTATATCTACTATATTGATATATATTAATTTATAATTACTAATATTAGTTTATTATTGTGAATATATCTTGGTCAGCATAAATGTAATGAGTGTTTATTATTTAGTCATATCGTAATAATAAATTCAAAAATTGTCTGTAAATAATTTGAAAAATTCAAGAAAACAAAAGAAATGTGACCATTGTATTTGAAATGTTTTATTGGCTGTAGTTATCACATGATAATAATAGTATCTTATTTGACGAGTAAAATATTCAAATGTAGGTAATTTGTTTTTCAAATTTGAAAATCCTTCATTAAAATGAAATATTATTGTAATATGCAAGACTAATAATAATAATATTATTAATATTTTTGTTTTAAAACTATCTATTTAATATCCATAATTTGTGTCATTATTATTGATTTTTGATCAGAAATTACACATTAATATTCTTAATATATAAATAAAGCTAAATATATTATAAAAAAATTAGTAAAATTTCATAAAAATTTAATTTGGCGACTGCAATCTCCCCTTAAAACAAATAACTCGATTAAATATATTTAAATACTTTTATAGTATCCAGTCCTCTTTCAATTCCACTTATCAAAACAAATGAACTCATTAAGAGATTACTTTCAAGTACTCATGTATATGTATTTATATCTTCACAAATAGATACATTTTAGACAGTTTTCTTTTTAACTTCTCTCATTTTCTGTTAACTTTTAGTTAATCTATTGTATTTTTAGATTGATTTAAATGTAATAATATATTTTGTATGACTTTTACACTATATTTACACTATATTTACACTATGTTTACACTATATGATTAACCTGTATATTTACAATATATGTTTAAACTATATGTATAGTAAAATATTAGAATATATATAATAATGTAACATGTAAAATATAACAAATTAAGTGCCGAGTTGAGATTCTTATCTTTACACTTTACATTGCCGCCCAAACACCCACCGACAATTAACGCAAACCCATTTAATAATATTACAAACGCCGCGCTATCGAGTTCCTTAAACGCGCTCGACCACGCGCTTGACCACACGCTTGACCACGCGCTCGACCACGCGCTCGACCACGCGCTCGACCACGCGCTCGACCACGCGCTTGACCACGCGTTCGACCACGCGCTTGACCACGCGCTTGACCACGCGTTCGACCACGCGCTTGACCACGCGCTTGACCACGCGCTAGACCACGCGCTTGACCACGCGCTTGACCACGCGCTCGACCACGCGCTCGACCACGCGCTCGACCACGCGGTTTAACCACGCGTCGCCGGTCAGTTGACCAGCTGGTTCACCGAGCTGAAGGCGGAACTGCTGTCGTCGGAACTGACGCAGGACGTGACGGCGACGCGTCAACTCATCGCGCAATTCGACGCTCAGAAAAGAGCAACCCTCGACGCCTGCGCCAACACCATCGGAGAGGGTCAGTCCGTACTCGGACAATTGGCGCCCGAAATCGACGCACCAAAGACGAACTCCAACGACTACAAACATGTACAAGGTCAACCCGAGGAGTCGTGTATTCTTTGATATTGTCTGCGTATGGCTCATAAAATCTGATTCCTTTGTGATCGGGTTTAATATTCAATTTTAATGATTTATATTTAATAATTGATAACTACAAAATAATATATTGTAATTATTATATACACTTTTTTGTATTTTTTACATTTTTAATTAGTTTTTTCATTAAATATTAAGGTTGATCAAGTTTTAATAAAGGTAATAAATACATTATTCATTTATTGCGTTTGTATTTATATTAAATGTTTATTTATATTTTTGTTTTAAAGAATTTCTTTATGGTATTATTGTGTTAAAAAATCAAAATTGATTGACAATAAATTTTCTATTTTAAATTTTAGGAGTTCTACGATCCTTAATTGACAATCGTTCACAACTTGATGAACTATGGTCCACTAGAAGATTAAAACTTGACCTTTGCCTTCAACTTCGTCTCTTTGAAAGGGATGCACTTAATGTTAATATTCTTACTTCGCTCCTCACTCCACCTAGCTCCACTTAGCTCCACCTAGCTCCACCTAGCTCCACCTAGCTCCACCTAGCTCCACCTAGCTCCACCTAGCTCCACCTAGCTCCACCTAGCTCCACCTAGCTCCACCTAGCTCCACCTAGCTCCACCTAGCTCCACTTAGCTCCACCTAGCTCCACCTAGCTCCACCTAGCTCCACCTAGCTCCACCTAGCTCCACCTAGCTCCACCTAGCTCCACCTAGCTCCACCTAGCTCCACCTAGCTCCACCTAGCTCCACCTAGCTCCACCTAGCTCCACCTAGCTCCACCTAGCTCCACCTAGCTCCACCTAGCTCCACCTAGCTCCACCTAGTTCCACCTAGCTCCACCTAGCTCCACCTAGCTCCACCTAGCTCCACCTAGCTCCACCTAGCTCCACCTAGCTCCACCTAGCTCCACCTAGCTCCACCTAGCTCCACCTAGCTCCACCTAGCTCCACCTAGCTCCACCTAGCTCCACCTAGCTCCACCTAGCTCCACCTAGCTCTCCATCTCGTAGGTATCCTATCTCACTACTCATCTTTAATAATCACCACGTTCATCTATGTCCCAATCCAATACAAATCTACTTCACCGTCGTGTTCCCAGTGCCCCCCACCCCCACCCCTCACCCCCACCCCACCCCCACCCCCACCCCACCCCCACTATATTCACCAATAACAAAACTCTACTTTCCATCTATATTTATGGTAAATCCACAACCACAAGATTTCATCTCGACTCGACGCAATGGCCGATTGTCTAAAGATTTCCTCCGTTCCCGATTCCCATAATATCGACGAATCGGCGGTGTTTTGCGAACGCACTCTGGCCCAACAAACTGACGCCCTGGAGCGTATCCAAGGCGATGTCTTGGAGATGTTAAATCGAGGAAATTCACTTTCTCAGGTCGGTAGGATGCGTAATTTCCAGATTACACTAAAAAAAAGTTAACTATGTTATGCAATAGTAACTACGATTAATAAAAAAAATGTATAATTTCTTGAAAGCTCATTTCTTAACAATATTGCCAGCTGTTGGAGTCGTCGGGCCTGGAACTGATGTCGGATACAAGGTACAGCGCCACCACAAGAGTGTCCTGTCTATTAGATTTACTACGAGATAGATGTTCCGATGTCGAGAAAAGTGCCGACGTGGCACAACGCAAACTTATGCAAACCGTTGAAATCGCCCAACTGCAGGAGGAGGCTAATCAGGTGGGCGTGGTTTAGTGCATGTGGGCGTGGTTTGGTGTCAATGGGTGTGGTTTAGTGTCAGTGGGTGTGGTTTAGTGTATGTGGGTGTGGTTTAGTGTATGTGGGTGTGGTTTAGTGTATGTGGGTGTGGTAGAGTGTAAGTGGGTGTGATTTAGTGTCAGTGGGTGTGGTTTAGTGCATATGTGTGTGGTTTAGTTTCAGCAGGCGTGGTTTAGTTTCAGTTGATGTGGTTTGGTGCATGTGGGCGTGGTTTAGTGCCAGTGGGTGTGGTTTATTGCATGTGGGTGTGGTTTAGTGTAAGTGGGTGTGATTTAGTGTCAGTGGGTGTGGTTTAGTGCATGTGTGTGTGGTTTAGTGCCAGTGGGTGTGGTAGAGTGCCAGTGGTCGTGGTTTAGTTCCAGTGGGTGTGGTTTGGTACTAATAGTCGGGTTTAGCGCTATAGGTTGGGAATTAGTACTAGATAATGGGACTTGCCTTTATTTTGCAGAGCTTGGCTTTAGTATTCTAGGTTTGCAAATGGTTTGCAAAAGGCAGGACTTAATACAATTGGCAATATTAATATAATTATACTATTTATTAAGATAATGGATATTAATTACACTTTTTATATTAAATAATAAATACATTATTATAATTAATAGTAGAAATTGTTATCGACGGCAATAATATTTAAGAACAAAATCCACTTTTGCTAAAGATTGTAAACGAATGAACTTATTGATCTGAATTTGAATTATAATATTAATTATGGAGTATAAATATGTATATATTTAGTGCAATATTACATTAGTATTCATTTAACTAATTAGTACGTCTAATTATTGTATTGGTAAGTTTTTAAGATGTACTTATCATATGCACCCCACAATTATATATTAGATTAGATTTAGAAACTTCTAATTTAGTGAAATGGAAGATTTTTTGATATAATCTATAGATTAATTATCTTTGTATATAATGTATAATATCGGAAATCAAAATATAGAAATGATTTTTTTTTATATGTGAACTATCTATTTAAATATAATCAAAAGTAAATATTGATATTTCTAAGTGCATATAACATTTCATCTCTATACAATTCAATATGTATTCTAATCTTTGTTACAAATTTCATTAATGAAAATATTACTTAGTTTGATGTTTTGATTTTCGTAAATATATTTTTTACGATCCAGACAGAAAGTAATTTCACTCAAATTTGATTGGCAGGTTTGTAAATGGATACACGACGGAGAAGAAATGCTGAAACTTAATCTGAGGAGTCCTTCTAGCATTTTAGAAGCTGAAGAAATGAAAATGGAGAATGAGAAATTCCAACAAGTTTTGAAGGTAACACAAATAATTATAATTTAATTCATTGATAAAAATAAATACAATAAATCTATTTTTAGATTGGATTCTATCAAATTTACTATTAGATTGGAATTTAATAGATTTAATAAACTTCATATCAATCCAAGTAAACTTTGCTATGGCAATTGGTCCTAAAGCAATTGCTCTCCCCTCCATCCATACCAGTTCGCAACTCACAAACTGTGTAAAAAGGCTGAAGAGATGAAGAACTCGAAGAAAGAACAGTACGATATCCCGGCTATCAACAATGTCATCGACTCTCCTCTACGTAAATGGCAAAATCTCATGTACCATACACAGGAGAGGTCAAGGATGGTTCAAGCTTCACAGAACTGGTTCAAAACTGCAGAACAGGTCTCCCCCTCTCTCTCTCTCCCTCTCTCCCTCTCTCTCTCCATATCCCTCCATCTCCCTCTTTCCCTCCCTCTCTCCCTCCCTCTCTCCCTCCCTCTCTCTCTCTCTCCCTCTCCCTCTCCCTCCCTTTCCCTCTCCCTCTCCCTCCCTTTCCCTCTCCCTCTCCCTCTCTCTCTCTCCCTCTCTCTCCCTCTCTCCCTCTCTCCCTCTCTCTCCCTCTCTCCCTCTCTCCCTCCCTTTCCATTCCTCCCTCTCTCTCCCCCTCCCTCTCCCTCTACATCCCTCTCCCTCCCTCTCCCTCTCCCTCCCCTCCCTCTCCCTCTTCCTCTCCCTCCCTCCCTCACCACACTAACGCCGTCCTATAAAAACCCTAATATCGTACAAACCCTTAACCCTTTAGGTACACACCGTTCTGACATCCCTATAAAAACCCTAATATCGTGCAAACCCTTAACCCTTTAGGTACACACCGTTCTGACATCCCTCGAAAGGGAATACTTGAGAAGTGAAGATGCTTGTCACACAGAACCGTCGATCACTTGTCTGACTCTTGCCGCTGAGAAGTCAAATGCTATGGCTCACCTCATCTCTATGCACCTCGAAAAGAAACAAGCCTTTCTCAAGGTCGCGGCAACAGTAGGCAACTCAGTAGATACACCTAACCACCTTTATTAACACCTAACCACCTTTATTAACACCTAACCACCTTTATTAACATCTAACCACCTCTATCAACACCTAACCACCTTTATTAACTAACTAAATAGACACACTAAATAGACACACTAAATAGACACACTAAATAGACACACTAAATAGACACACTAAATAGACACACTAAATAGACACACTAAATAGACACACTAAATAGACACACTAAATAGACACACTAAATAGACACACTAAATAGACACACTAAATAGACACACTAAATAGGCACACTAAATAGACACACTAAATAGACACACTAAATAGACACACTAAAACAGGCATGCACATTAGCAAGACGGACATCTGAAAATTACCTGAAATATTTAAAAAGGAATTATCAAACATTAAATATTGTTTTATCAAGAAATCCAGAAATTGATATTCGAGGTTATTATGTTATTAATACTTTTTCTAATGTTCTGATTAATATTTTTAGTATGTTGGGATCATTTCATTAAAATATTGCAATTGTCCTCATTCAATTTAAATTCTATTTGCATGCAAAATTACTCATTATTGCTTTCCATGTGTTCATATTTCTTAATTTGCAGATGAGTTGGATCGATTATTGGAACAAGAAAACTCGGTTTTGGATTTATGGACAATACGTAAATTAAGACTCGACCATTGTTTCCAGTTCATTCCATTTGAAGCCAGTTCTAAACAGGTTTCTCTATTTCTCCATCATTCTACTATTATTGTTTTTTATTTCACGAATTCTATTTTGGTGTTTTTTTTGCCGAAGAGTTTTTAATTTCAAGAAATTGACAATTTAAATTAACTGAATCTTCTCGTGAACCACTTTACAGGCGCTAGAATGGATTCACGAGCACGGGGAAGTGTATCTGTCTACGCACACTACAGTTGGTAACACTAAGGAGGAGACCAGAAGACTTCTAGAGGAACATAATGCCTTTAAGCACACCTCTAAGGTGAATAAAGTATTTCTTAACAAATAGTATATAAATATTATGGTACTTATATTTTATTTCTAGAAGTAAATTGTCATTAAAGTTGTTTTTTTTTCAATTTTGTATTTAACCGTTTCTTTAAATTTCACTTTTTTTATATAGTTTCAGATTTAGCTTTTGCATAAAGTATGAACTAAAGTCTAACTTTCACTCAGGAGACCTACCAGAAGGTTCAGTTGATTACGGACGTGGGTCGCGGCCTTCTCGGACAGGGCGGATACCCCGTCGGTCCTACGAACCTCGAACCCGCATCCTCCCAGGACCACTGCCCGTCTCAGCACTACCACGCCGAACACATCGAACATTGGACTCGCGACGTTACCGCCCGATATCGTGATTTCATTCGACGCATGAATAAATACGCGGCCTCGTTGGAGTCCGCCCTCGGCCTACCCACCAGTGTAAGTCCCCTGACTACTTCTGCCCTACTTCTGCCCTACTTCTGCCCTACTTCTGCCCTACTTCTGCGCTACTTCTGCCCTACTTCTGCCCTACTTCTGAGCTACTTCTGCCCTACTTCTGCCCTACTTCTGCGCTACTTCTGCGCTACTTCTGCCCTGCTTCTGCCCTACTTCTGCCCTACTTCTGCCCTACTTCTGCGCTACTTCTGCCCTGCTTCTGCCCTACTTCTGCCCTACTTCTGCGCTACTTCTGCCCTACTTCTGCGCTACTTCTGCCCTGCTTCTGCCCTACTTCTGCGCTACTTCTGCCCTACTTCTGCCCTACTTCTGCGCTACTTCTGCCCTACTTCTGCCCTACTTCTGCCCTACTTCTGTCCTACTTCTGCCCTACTTCTGCGCTACTTCTGCCCTACTTCTGCCCTACTTCTGCCCTACTTCTGTCCTACTTCTGAGCTACTTCTGCCCTACTTCTGCGCTACTTCTGTCCTACTTCTGCGCTACTTCTGCCCTACTTCTGCCCTACTTCTGCGCTACTTCTGCCCTACTTCTGCCCTACTTCTGCCCTACTTCCGCACTACCTCCGCGCTACTTCTGCCCTACTTCCGCACTACTTCTGCCCTACTTCTGCCCTACTTCTGCCCTACTTCTGCGCTACTTCTGCCCTACTTCTGCCCTACTTCTGCCCTACTTCTGAGCTACTTCTGCCCTACTTCTGCCCTACTTCTGCGCTACTTCTGCCCTACTTCTGCGCTACTTCTGCCCTACTTCTGCCCTACTTCTGCGCTACTTCTGCCCTGCTTCTGCCCTACTTCTGCGCTACTTCTGCCCTACTTCTGCCCTACTTCTGCGCTACTTCTGCCCTACTTCTGCCCTACTTCTGCCCTACTTCTGTCCTACTTCTGCCCTACTTCTGCGCTACTTCTGCCCTACTTCTGCCCTACTTCTGCCCTACTTCTGCGCTACTTCTGCCCTACTTCTGCCCTACTTCTGCCCTACTTCTGAGCTACTTCTGCCCTACTTCTGCCCTACTTCTGCGCTACTTCTGCCCTACTTCTGCGCTACTTCTGCCCTACTTCTGCCCTACTTCTGCGCTACTTCTGCCCTGCTTCTGCCCTACTTCTGCGCTACTTCTGCCCTACTTCTGCCCTACTTCTGCGCTACTTCTGCCCTACTTCTGCCCTACTTCTGCCCTACTTCTGTCCTACTTCTGCCCTACTTCTGCGCTACTTCTGCCCTACTTCTGCCCTACTTCTGCCCTACTTCTGCCCTACTTCTGCCCTACTTCTGCGCTACTTCTGCGCTACTTCTGCCCTACTTCTGCCCTACTTCTGCCCTACTTCTACCCTACTTCTGCCCTACTTCTGCCCTACTTCTGCCCTACTTCTGAGCTACCTCGGCGCTACTTCTGCCCTACTTCCGCACTACTTCTGCCCTACTTCTGCCCTACTTCCGCGCTACCTCCGCCCTACTTCTGCCCTACTTCTGCCCTACTTCCGCGCTACCTCCGCCCTACTTCTGCCCTACTTCTGCCCTACTTCTGCCCTACTTCTGCCCTACTTCTGAGCTACTTCTGCGCTACTTCTGCCCTACTTCTGCCCTACTTCTGAGCTACTTCTGCGCTACTTCCGCGCTTATTTAATTTACCTAATTTGAATCTTTTTAAATTATTCTAATTTGTTTATGAATTCTCAGCAAAAGATTGTAGATCGTCTGAGCGATTCCAAGGTACAAGAAAAAATTGATGAAGTGACGAGAGAACAGAAGGAAGATAAAAGGAAATCTGCCCGACGGAAACAGTTTGTCTTATGGGACTGGTGTATTTGCAGCTAAAATGTTGATAAAAAGAAAGATTTTGTTTAAATATTATTTATCAAAATTTTGTTTATTTGTACTTAATATTTCCTTAATTTACTTCTCTTATACCTTATACCTGTCTTACACCTGTCTTATACCTGCCTTATACCTGTCTTATACCTCTCTTATACCTGTCTTATACCTGTCTTATACCTGTCTTATACCTGTCTTATACCTGTCTTATACCTGCCTTATACCTGTCTTACACCTATCTTATACCTGTCTTATACCTGCCTTATACCTACCTTACACCTCCCTTATACCTGTCTTACACCTGTCTTATACCTCACTTATACCTGTCTTACACCTGTCTTATACCTGTCTTATACCTGTCTTACACCTGTCTTATACCTGTCTTACACCTCACTTATACCTGTCTTATACCCAATAGGTTACATTCTTCATAACATATATTCACTGCCCATATCTTTTTTGATATAATGTACCCTTTAGGTTCATAATGTCTGAATTGCTACAAACGGAACAATCATATGTTGCTGATCTTGAGATTTGTATAAAGGTTACCAAGTTCTTTCTATTTAATGCACCCAGCACCCGCCAAACCTGAATTAATATTTTTCACATTTTTACTTTTTGACTTTTTAGTTTAAATTTTTCTATTATATAAAATATTCTTTATTTTGACATAATTAAAATAAGAATATAAATTACGAAATTAAAAATATATCGAATAGATTTTATAGCATGATTATATTTAACAACAGCTAGGATTATAAAATATAAGATTAACAACATTAAATGACAGTTTATATTTATAATAAAATAATATTTTAGTTTTAATATTTAAAATAATATTTTATTATTGCAAATGTTGTATTTGCTGTATAAAATATGCATTTTATATTAAAAACTGATTATATTTCATATATATTTTGAAAATAATACTATTTCTAAACTCTTCTCTGATTATGTAATCATGCATTATTAAATTGATGTTGACAATAAAACTGTATAACATAATTATTTAATTATAACATAAAACAAACATGAACAAATTGGAAATTTGTTATTTTCTTATAATTGTAATTTTTATATGATTCTAAGCAAATAGAACAAAATTTATTTTTTAAATGAAGAATATAAAAGTAAGGAACAAATTGTAAATGTTTAAATGATCAAATAATGAATTTATAAAGTCCACTTTTCCTTTAGCGAAATATTTCAATATCCAATATTAGATTTCATTTTTAAACTTATTCCATAACATGAATTACGTAACGTGAAAGAATTATTAATAAGATTTAATAAATTCTTTTTCGCATTTTTTTAAACCCGATTTTTTAAAAAACCTATTCATAATATATTCATATTATAGAAATTCTATTATATATTATATAATTACCTCACCACTTTTCTCACCATATATTATGTAATATTGTCTATAAATTTAAAAAAAATTTAAATGAATCAAAAAACTAATCAGCCTAGAACTTACATCATCGATGATTTATTATTTTTCTTTTCAGTGTTTTTACAATACGATGTGTAATGCAAAAGAAGAATTACCACCAACTTTGGTAGGAAAAATTAATACTATATTTGGTAATATTAAGGAAATCTATGAATTCCATTCAAAGTTAGTCATTGATTTTAAATAAACAATCATCACAATTTAATATCTTTTTTAATTCATCAATTCTTTCACTTTTTTAGTGTATTCCTCAATGAGCTGATGAAATGTCAAGCCTATCCAGAAGACGTTGGCCATAGATTCGTGACTTGGGCCGATAAGTTTACAATTTACGTTACCTATTGCATGAATAAACCCGACTCAAACCATTGCCTCGTCCAGTACAATGGCAATTACTTCGAGGTTACGTTTCTATAACATTTCCACGATCGTTGATTTGCGTACCTAACTGTATTTAGTTTAACTCGTCCGCTAAAATAAATCACACTCTTGCCTCGTTTCTAGAAACTACAGTTACGACATAAACTGCTCTCCCCCCTGGCGTCTTATTTAATAAAACCAGTGCAACGTATCACTAAGTACCAGTTGCTTTTAAAGGACTTGCATTCGTGTTGCGAACAGGGAAAAGTGGAATTAAATGTTAGTTTCATTTCCAAACCCGATTACATTCCGTCGTCGATTTCATTTCGATACTTTTAATGCTTTGATTTGACCTTTGCCCTTGTACAGGATGGACTCGAGGTGATGCTAGGAGTTCCTAAGAGAGCCAATGATGCCATGCATTTATCTATGCTAAGCGGCTTCGAAGTTTGTAATTATATAATCAACATCCTCCTCTTCCTCAACATCCTCCTCTTCCTCCTCCTCAACATCCTCCTCTTCCTCAACATCCTCCTCTTCCTCAACATCCTCCTCCTCCTCCTCGTCCTACTTTTCATCAGTCGCATGATCCTTATCCCAATCTTTCTAAACTTTCTAATCCCAACCATTCTTCTCTTACTACTCAAAAATATCACTATATCTTGTCTTAACCTAATGGTGTTCATCATCCGATCAGCATTTGCAAATAGCCGGCGAATTCATACTTCAGGATAATGTGACAGTTTGGGACACAAAGAACCTCATTCGCAAAGGTACTCGACTTCAGTTTTGTCTTTACTTTTCACTTGGGCAAAATACCGCCGAGTTTTAAAAGTTGCGTAAATATTGCGATAGTTTTTATTTCACTGAGCGTTTACGTGTTACCCATATCTCTTCATGAACGCATGTTATTAATATCTCTAAAGATTAGATATAGACACTTTGATATAGACAAAGATCTTATTGACAATTGCGTGGAACAGATTTATATAAAGTTTTAATATCGATTACACTTAATTCATAATTACCGAGATACAATATAGAGAGAGGTAGACAACTCCCTCCCCCACCCGACGTCCTCCGATGACCTCTCCCATCGCTTCCTCGAGGTCGCGACCGCCAGTTGTTTCTGTTTGATCGGTTCCTCGTATTCGCCAAGCCGTTGAAGGAGGCTGGCTGTCGAGTTCGCTACATTTACAAGGAACGACTCGCTACGAGCGAACTCGGAGTTACTGAACACATCGAGGCTGACGAGTGTAAGTTTGCTGTTTGGCTTTATCGACATTCTGCACCTAGTACCGACAATAAAACAATTCTCAAGGTTTGTAATCTTAGTGTTACATAATTGATCAGAAGAATTTTCTAAATATATCACCTCTCTTTTGTTTAATGTTTTATTAGAAATCAATATTATATAATTGATCTTATTTTATGTTATGTATTAATAATCTTAATAGATATTCAATTATAATATATTTCTATGATGTCCACATTAATAATTCTATTAGATATTAATCATATTTATTAGCATAATATTACATATTTAAGTTTAAATATTAGGTGTTATTCTATTGATTGATTTTATCGACCATCAAAAACAGATTTAGTTCATTTAAAATATTTATCCAGCATCCAATCATCTCCGAAATATCATTCATATTTATTAGTGATCTTAATATATAGATTACGCTGATTAACACTGCTTAACACTTTTTAACACTGCTTAACACCGCTTAACACTACTTAACACCCTCCCCGTGCATTGCAGGCTACAAACTTGGAAACCAAGCAGATCTGGGTGCGTAAACTCCGGGAAAGATATATCCAGGAGAGATCCGTCTATTTCGAATCCCACCGACCTCCTACGTTGGTATACGATTCATTCTTTTTCACGTGCGCTCAAGATTACATTTTCAGAATTTTCACTCCGAAGTCATCGAGCGTCAACGGAATTCCTAAACTTTCTCTCGCAACTTCTCTTAACAAGATTCCTAAACTTTCTCTCGCAACTTCTCCTAACAAGATTCCTAAACTTTCTCTCGCAACTTCTCCTAACAAGATTCCTAAACTTTCTCTCGCAACTTCTCCTAACAAGATTCCTAAACTTTCTCTCGCAACTTCTCCTAACAAGATTCCTAAACTTTCTCTCGCAACTTCTCCTAACAAGATTCCTAAACTTTCTCTCGCAACTTCTCCTAACAAGATTCCTAAACTTTCTCTCGCAACTTCTCCTAACAAGATTCCTAAACTTTCTCTCGCAACTTCTCCTAACAAGATTCCTAAACTTTCTCTCGCAACTTCTCCTAACAAGATTCCTAAACTTTCTCTCGCAACTTCTCCTAACAAGATTCCTAAACTTTCTCTCGCAACTTCTCCTAACAAGATTCCTAAACTTTCTCTCGCAACTTCTCCTAACAAGATTCCTAAACTTTCTCTCGCAACTTCTCCTAACAAGATTCCTAAACTTTCTCTCGCAACTTCTCCTAACAAGATTCCTAAACTTTCTCTCGCAACTTCTCCTAACAAGATTCCTAAACTTTCTCTCGCAACTTCTCCTAACAAGATTCCTAAACTTTCTCTCGCAACTTCTCCTAACAAGATTCCTAAACTTTCTCTCGCAACTTCTCCTAACAAGATTCCTAAACTTTCTCTCGCAACTTCTCCTAACAAGATTCCTAAACTTTCTCTCGCAACTTCTCCTAACAAGATTCCTAAACTTTCTCTCGCAACTTCTCCTAACAAGATTCCTAAACTTTCTCTCGCAACTTCTCCTAACAAGATTCCTAAACTTTCTCTCGCAACTTCTCCTAACAAGATTCCTAAACTTTCTCTCGCAACTTCTCCTAACAAGATTCCTAAACTTTCTCTCTCAACTTCTCCTAACAAGATTCCTAAACTTTCTCTCTCAACTTCTCCTAACAAGATTCCTAAACTTTCTCTCGCAACTTCTCCTAACAAGATTCCTAAACTTTCTCTCGCAACTTCTCCTAACAAGATTCCTAAACTTTCTCTCGCAACTTCTCTCGACAGGAACCCGGATCTCGACGACTCACTTTCATTCGACGACAACACGGAATACACGTCGACGACTTCGAACACGACGCCGTCGGTTACATTGGACCTGAACAGGTACAGCCGAGGGGACCGCGGTTCCCTGACTTCGGTGGCGTCTTCGAATAGCAATACGTCTGCGAACAGCAGTAAGGTGAGTCATGAGGCGAAGTCGTATGATGAATCATAAGATGAGTCATAGGCTAAACCATTGGTCGAGTAACAAAGTGAGTCATCGGGAGAGGTGTTGCGTAAGTCACATCGAATAAAAATGTTAATGTAAACAGGAAGCTCTCTTCCTTTATTGTATAATCTTTGCAATGCAGAAAAGATATTCACAATAATTGTGGAAAAATCTAATTGTAATAACAATTCTTTTATAGTAAATATTTTTTTTAATAACAATTTTATTTATTATTTTTAGACGAATTTACCTTTAGATAAGAGTGGATATAATAATAATTAATGTATGTATTATTATATTTTATATTATAATTATAATTATTTGATTTTCAGATAATATAGTTTTTTAACAAAATATATTAATATTAGAATTATTATTTTAATTTAATGTTAATATTTTATAGAGTATATTAATAATTTTTTATTAAATTATAAATGATATATTAGATTGTAATAATGAGTTAAAAATTATCCAATAACTTATATAATAACATTATTTAAGACATTTTTTATTTTAATATATTTTCTATATAAGCATTTATTATATTTACTATATATATATATGTATTTGCATTACCTTTATTTTTATATAATTATTATAATGTTGATTAAGTAATGACCTTAAAATATATTCCTGAACTTACTATATAAACTGTATATAGTTCATTTGTTATACAGTGTATATAGTAATACAGTGGCTTATACAAATATGTATTAATTGGGTATATAATTTATAAATAATGTAGACAAATCAATATACATGTATTATTACAAAGCCAATGTAATCATAAAATGCACTTATGTAATGTATAATACAGCAATTATCATAATGAATTTAATATATAGCAAATAGCTTTTATAAATTTAATATTTCATGAGAATAAATAATAATTATTATATAAATTCTATAAATTCTTTATTCTTTAAAATATATTTCAACACAAATTGCATTTTTTACAATCTTAGTTTTTATTTTTAGATTTGAACAAGGGAATACTTAACAAAGAACACATTATGTAATCATATCATATCTATCCTTCCTAAATCATCTCATCACATTGCTGGCAATTAAACCATGACAATTAAACCATTAAAATGTATCATATCTGACATGCTATTGTTAAATCACCTTTTTGGTATTTTTGAAGCCTGATTTCACTTCATAAACTTTACTTGGGAAATACTGAAAAGATATTAATCAATAATTACTCATTGATAAATAATTCAAATCACTAATAATAAATATTGTCATACTTTTTAGTTATATTGTTTAAAACTTTTATGTGTATGCGTGTGTGTGTGTGTGTGTGTGCGTGTGTGTGCGTATGCGTGTGTGTGTGTGTGTATATACACATATGTATGTAGGTATGCGCGGGTATATTATTGGCATGTTGTTTTTAGTAAATTTCCTATATGGACACCAGATATAATCACTTTCTCAGATCTAGGTTTTATATTATAATCATACCAATAAGCTTTCTTGTGTAAATAGAGATCTCCAGGTGAGTAGTTATATAATAAATATAGTAATCTCTGGGCAAAACTCACAATACCATACCACCCTTACACCACCCTTACACCACCCTTACACCACCCTTACACCACACCAAACACTCCTACTAACAATGCTAATACTCACCATAACCCCACTAATCATACTACCCCATACACCAAACCCCTTGCTAATTTTACCCTCCACATATCACAACAGCCCCCCCACCTCCACCCCCCACTTCCACATACCCCTAACTCACCATACCCCTACTTATCACACCCCCCACCCAGCACACCCCACTTATCACACCCTACTTATCACACCCCACTTATCACACCCCCCCCCTCAGTATACCCCACTTATCACACCCCCCACTCAGTACACCCCACTTATCACACCCCCACTCAGTACACCCCACTTATCACACCCCCCTCAGTACACCCCACTTATCACACCCCCACCCAGTACACCCCACTTATCACACTCCCCACCCAGTACACCCCACTTATCACACTCCCACCCAGTACACCCCACTTATCACACCCCCCTCAGTACACCCCACTTATCACACCCCCCACTCAGTACACCCTACTTATCACACCCCCCACTCAGTAAACCCCACTTATCACACCCCCACCCAGTACACCCTACTTATCACACCCCCACTCAGTAAACCCCACTTATCACACCCCCCACCCATTACACCCTACTTATCATACCCTCCACCCAGTACACCCCACTTATCACACCCCCCACCCATTACACCCTACTTATCATACCCTCCACCCAGTACACCCTACTTATCACACCCCCCACCC
Organism: Osedax frankpressi; assembly: GCA_964035775.1. Taxonomy (NCBI): domain Eukaryota; kingdom Metazoa; phylum Annelida; class Polychaeta; order Sabellida; family Siboglinidae; genus Osedax; species Osedax frankpressi. Next base: position 22,340,457 of record OZ038316.1, read on the forward strand.
AGTACACCCTACTTATCACACCCCCCACTCAGTACACCCTACTTATCATACCCTACTTATCACATCCCCCACCCATTACACCCTACTTATCATACCCTCCACCCATTACACCCTACTTATCATACCCTCCACCCAGTACACCCTACTTATCACACCCCCCACCCATTACACCCTACTTATCATACCCTCCACCCAGTACACCCTACTTATCACACCCCCCACCCAGTACACCCTACTTATCACACCCCCACTCAGTACACCCTACTTATCACCCCCCCCCCCACTCAGTACACCCTACTTATCATACCCTCCACCCAGTACACCCCACTTATCACACCCCCACCCATTACACCCTACTTATCATACCCTCCACCCAGTACACCCTACTAATCACACCCCCCACCCAGTACACCCTACTTATCACACCCCCCACTCAGTACACCCTACTTATCACCCCCCCCCACTCATTACACCCTACTTATCACCCCCCCCCCCACTCAGTACACCCTACTTATCAGACACATTTAATTATTTGCTCTTTTCAGTATATACTAGAAATACGAATTACATAATGAATTACATAATCACAGAGTAATTTCAACATCTGTCTACACCCGGGATGCAGTAGTAAAGTCACACTAGCTTTCACACACGCATTCACACACATACCCGCACTAACACTCGCACGCACTCCAACTTACACCCATTGACCACCTAACCCCCATAACATTAAGACCCAACTGAATACGGTGTAATTTATGTCTTAGCAAAATTTAATTATTCTAAAGTCATTGGTGAAAATGCAAATCGTATCGGCAATCAAAATAATTTCACGGACCCCGCAATATTCCAACAAAATGATCTCCGGTCGAGACCCCAGCACTTATTACCAACCTATAGACAAAACCACTTGTGAAGTTGAATACTTTCTTCCATGCCAAGGTCATCGACTCACTCCGACGATGTTCATTTCCTAATCCACCAATTTTATCCTCAATCACTTGACCATCAACGGACCTTCGTTGAAAAACTCCTGTCCTCAGTCAATTTCTCAACTGAATTGATACTCCTCTCGCATCCCTTAACTCGCAAGTTATTATCACACCTCTCTTTGTAGTATAAACAAAGCATTCCCTCACCTCTGGTATAGTCCCCTGTTGTAAGAAAATAGCTCATGTCTCATAAATAATAGAGACCTAACCTAGACAAACCCCCGTACCCTACTACCGCCCAATCTATCAAAGTGATCCAAGACCCCCCGAATGAGTTGTTTCTCTATAGCTCAATTCCTACATTAACCACACCAATATACTAAATCCATATTAAAGCACGTATACAAATATAAAAGCTGCTCATCTGCTCTCACTCACATCCTATGCATCAAAATACTGCTTCACGATCATCATCCTAGAGCTCTCGTAAGCTTCCGACACCATCGTCCATAACATCGTCTCCACCGGACTGTTCGTTACACCTGTCTTTACGATATTGTAAAATAAATATCAAATCAGTTTCTTCCAAACCAAGCAAGATCTCGCACGAAGTGACCCTAGGATCAGCCTTTAGCTTACTCTCTTCAATATGTATTTCCTTATTTGTACTTTTAATAACTACCTCAAGTTAACTTATTAATACCTTTCTTTCCAGCAACATTTTCCTCTCCTGCAACACCTTCCTCTCCTGCAACACATTCCTTTCCTGCAACACCTTCCTCTCCTGCAACACCTTCCTCTCCTGCAACACCTTCCTCTCCTGCACCACCTTCCTCTCTTTCAAAACCTTCCTCTCTTTCAACACCTTCCTCTCCTGCAACACCTTCCTCTCCTGCAACACCTTCCTTTCCTGCAACACCTTCCTCTCCTGCAAGACCCTCCTCTCCTGCAAAACCTTCCTCTCCTGCAATACCTTCCTTTTCTGCAAAACCTTCCTCTCCTGCAACACCTTCCTTTCCTGCAACACCTTCCTCTCCTGCAACACCTTCCTCTCCTGCAACACCTGCCTCTCCTGCAACACCTTCCTCTCCTGCAACACCTTCCTCTCCTGCAATACCTTCCTCTCCTGCAACACCTTCCTCTCCTGCAACACCTTCCCCTCCTGCAAAACCTTCCTCTCTTTCAACACCTTCCTCTCCTGCAACACCTTCCTCTCCTGCAAGACCTTCCTCTCCTGCAAAACCTTCCTTTCCTGCAACACCTTCCTCTCCTGCAACACCTTCCTCTCCTGCAATACCTTCCTCTCCTGCAACACCTTCCTCTCCTGCAACACCTTCCCCTCCTGCAAAACCTTCCTCTCTTTCAAAACCTTCCTCTCTTTCAACACCTTCCTCTCCTGCAACACCTTCCTCTCCTGCAACACCTTCCTTTCCTGCAACACCTTCCTCTCCTGCAAGACCTTCCTCTCCTGCAAAACCTTCCTCTCTTGCAACACCTTCCTCTCCTGCAACTCTCTATCGCTAAACTGTCACAAAACAGAAAGACTGCATGATTGCCAACACATTCCGCAAAACTTTCCTACGACAATTAATAAATAACATCCCCAAACATTAATTAACCAAAGTCAAAAATTGTGGAATATAAACTTTCAAAGATATAATCCTATATAATATCTTCCTCGCTATCCACCTCACTATATAACATAAGATAGCCGACTATATTTTAAACATTTCATATGCCATCATCACTCTATGCAATCAGAGATCAATAAACCAATTGATACTAATTACCAGTATCCATAGACATCTTACCCCCAACTAAAATCCATCCATGACCCACAAATCTGGAACAACTCTCCATCATCACAATTCTTTTTGACATTGACATTGACATCAACTTTTAAACAAATTAAACTTCAAAAACTTCCTATTATCAACCAGGACATCTTCCTATTATCAACCAGGACATCTTCCTATTATCAACCAGGACATCTTCCTATTATCAACCAGGACATATTCCTATTATCAACCAGGACATATTCCTATTATCAACCAGGACATCTTCCTATTATCAACCAGGACATCTTCCTATTATCAACCAGGACATCTTCCTATTATCAACCAGGACATATTCCTATTATCAACCAGGACATCTTCCTATTATCAACCAGGACATCTTCCTATTATCAACCAGGACATCTTCCTATTATCAACCAGGACATATTCCTATTATCAACCAGGACATCTTCCTATTATCAACCAGGACATCTTCCTATTATCAACCAGGACATCTTCCTATTATCAACCAGGACATATTCCTATTATCAACCAGGACATCTTCCTATTATCAACCAGGACATCTTCCTATTATCAACCAGGAAATCTTCCTATTATCAACCAGGACATATTCCTATTATCAACCAGGACATCTTCCTATTATCAACCAGGACATCTTCCTATTATCAACCAGGAAATCTTCCTATTATCAACCAGGACATATTCCTATTATCAACCAGGACATCTTCCTATTATCAACCAGGACATCTTCCTAAGTTTTTCAATCTGTGAACTCCATTACAACCAAAATACAAAACACTCACAAATGCAAGTTTGAAAACTTTAATAAAAGATTATATTGCGAAACTATTAGGAAACAAGAAAACACCCACAGCCAACTTACACTCATTTGCTTTCACTCTCTCACACTCTCCCACACTCTCTCACACTCTTCCACACTCTCTCACACTCTCTCACACTCTCCCACACTCTCCCACACTCACTCACACTCTCCCACACTCTCTCACACTCTTCCACACTCTCCCACACTCACTCACACTCTCCCACACTCTCCCACACTCTCTCAGACTTTCTCACACTCTCCCACACTCTCTCAGACTCTCTCACACTCTCTCACACTCTCTCACACTCTCTCACACTCTCTCACACTCTCTCACACTCTCTCACACTCTCACACACGCTCTCACACTCTCCCACACTCTCTCACACTCTTCCACACTCTCCCACACTCACTCACACTCTCCCACACTCTCTCACACTCTTCCACACTCTCCCACACTCACTCACACTCTCCCACACTCTCTCACACTCTCCCACACTCTCTCAGACTTTCTCACACTCTCCCACACT
>OZ038316.1:22352573-22376729 GCA_964035775.1 Osedax frankpressi
CATTCATTATTTGAAAGAATTATTTATTAAATATAGTTTTTAATATAGTATTTATTAATATAGTATAAGACTGGGTATAATAATATTAACATAGCATATATATTGGACCAGTGTAATCGATTTCTATGAATATACCATACCACATCCCCATCTAGGACTCACTGAGGCATCTGGTTCACCATAATACGATGCTTTATAGGGTCTTGATTATATATAGAGAATCTAGGCTTCATGTAAAATAAATAATCTTTGTAATTTTTTAAAAAATATTTTTATAATTTACTTTCAAATTTATATTAAATTAGTTTATACCAATATGATATATGCTAATGTCACGTTTGAATAGAGGGTATTAAGAAATATTGTGTTAGTATCTTATAATTTATTCTTTTTCACATTTAATAATATACAGGCATATTTGAATTATAATTAATATTTCTCAATATTTAATTGATTATTGATATTAAATTGCTAATGGATTAAGTTCAGTATATTTATTATGCATCGCAAACTTATACATGATAATTAGTTATTGATACTTATAACGTATCTTTCATTTATTGAATTATTAGTAGATTATATATTACTTGTATTATATATAACATGATATTAACTCTGGGTAGATAGTGTCTAATAGTATATAATATTGTATTGTTTTATACTTATGAAATAAAGATATAATATAATAGGATATATTTTGAAAAGAAACTCTGTAATAATAATAAATTAATAATAGTATAAATGAATAGTAAATAATATATTTGCCTTTTTGATATTACTAAGTAGTTTAATAAATAAATTCATATAAATTATACAAGTATCATATAGCACTTTCATTTATAAATTAATAAACATGCCCTAATTGCATATACTAATAATCTAATTTGTACCCATATGTAAGATATGCAACTTAAATAAAATAACTAATATAATGTATTACAAATATAATGTATTATCTCAATTGTAGTATTTTAGCAATCTTTTGTTTATATGTAATGAATATTGGCTATAATTATAATTATAAAATTCCGCCAGAACAAAATAAAAGATATATATATATATTAACCTAGACAATTCATAAAAATCTATTTAATTTTATATATGATTATTATTTTAATTTTAAAGACCATTACAAAATTTGACACAAATTATGCTAGAGCATATGTTGCAAGCATATTTTGTATTGCATTTGTTTGAATAATTATATATTTGAAAATAGTAAGTTGTAATATAATATTTATTAGAATTTAAACCTTAAAAAATATTTATTTTATATGGAATAGAAGTTTTCTTTTATTATATATATATTATATATCATTAATGAATCATTATTATTTATTTAAAATATCAATTAATATTTTATTAATAATTCTGATAAAGTTTTTTGATATTAATTATCATTAATAACTATTATATTATGAATACTAATTAGTATAATAATTAAATAGTATTTATATTTTAATATAAATTATGTGTTTCATCAGTTAAAGTCAAGTTAATTTTGTCTTAAAGTTAAAATGATATTAATTTGTAATAAATTTGTTGAAAGTAAATGAACTATAATGTAAAGATACTAAAACTATTGCAAATTATTTATTGTGAAATAATTTTCCATAGCATAGATTACTAAATAATCATTATCACATTTTTATCAGAGGAGTGAGCTATGAAATGTGGAATAAAATGTGATACATTAAATGAATAAGATTGAGATGAATTAACAAAATTGAAATATTTTAATTTTTATTGAAAAACATCAAAATTAGTTGAGGAATCTTTTATGCAATTTCTTTATATTTTTTATTAAATATATAAAATAAACTCAACTCTTCACAGGATATATTATCAACAATTATCAAATTATGAAGGTATCGATATTCTAAAAAGGTTTAACATATTTTCGGTTTAATTTACTAATATCAATAATTATATAGACTATACCTTTTATCTGATATGATGAATTTCTTTCAAATATTTTATTGAAATTATATTTATTATTATTTAAATTTGGTTAATATTTTGAATTTTATTAACACTCCAATATGTGTTTTATGTGATTAATAGTAGAACACCAATATTAAGTAAAAATGATTTATGTACAACATTTTAGTTAAAATTGTACTAGATTTTATAGTTTTGATTATTTTCTGATAACATATTTGACTCGTCGCTTCTCACTTTCAGAAATGTCGGAGAGGCCGTTGAAAAAGCCTCGACTCGGTCACTTCGTCGCCGTTCCACCTACGGCCGGATCCCCGAGCAAACCGAAACACATTCAGTTCTTCAACCCTCACAAACGTCGCAAAATCGATGTATCTCCCGCCGGAGGTAGTGGCGTCGATTCTCCGGCCGGTGCCATTGTCATTCCGGCCGGTACCATTGTCATTCCGGCCGACGACGGCGACGCTGAGCCGCGCTACACTTCCACCCCACTTCCTCTTCCTGCGAAGACGATGGCGTCGCTATGCACCGACGCCATCGTGCTCTCCGACGACGGCGACGACGACGACGACGATGACCTTTACCCTCCCACTTCTGCAACGGCTTCGCCGAAGTCGGATCCGAAGAAACCCGGATTAGGTTCGGCGTTATCGCCGATCCCCATCGCGTTGTCGCCTTCGCCGCCCGCCCTCGATTACTCGTCGACCGCCGCCGACCTCGACGTGACCGTTGCCCCTGGCGACGACGCGGCGTCGACGACGCCGATTACGATATCCGGGGACGAAGACGACGTGATCACGTTGTCTAGTTCCGGAAACGATACGATCGCTTCGATTACGTCGCCGTCGACGCGAGTCAGACTAGACCGACTAGTCGCAGTCGAAGCCACGCCCACCTTACGCGGCGTACTCCGCGTGGATATGCCGTTGCTGTTGACCGAACGCCGCATCCGCCGTATCCGCAAGGCATTCGTCGACGGAATATTTATTTCGCGAGCCCAGCGTTTCGTTGTCAAACGACAGCGTTACGTCGACGCAGGTCGATTCGCCGAGCTAATGAACTTCTACCCTGAAAATCACTACGAAGAGGAAGGTCGAGGAGATGGCGTCGGAGATATTGTCGGATATGGTGAGGGAGATGGTGAGGGAGACGGTGAGGAAGATGGTGAGGAAGATGGTGATGAAGATGGTGAGGGAGATGGTGAAGTAGGAGGAGAGGGAGATGGTGAAGGAGATGGTGAAGTAGTAGGAGAGGGAGATGGTGAAGTAGGAGGAGAGGGAGATGGTGAGGGAGATGGTGAAGTAGGAGGAGAGGCTATGAGTGATTATTGCGGTGATTTCGAGGGAGCTGTCATAGTGGCTACTCATCGAAATGCGAAAAGTTTTCAGTCCACGATTCATATTCACTGTCCGATAAACAATGGTAGCGAAAAGGAACTCCAACTGGATGCATCGTTGCCGAAAGACGATAACGTCGACGACCGTAGCAGAATAATCTCTGTAAGAGAGAGTAAACAATGCAGTGAATTCAATGAGGTAGAAGAAGTAGAAATGGAAGAAGAAGAAGACTTTGACATTTCCATGTCCTCCTCTCCATTACTGGCTAATTATTCTGCAGATTCTGTAGAGATCACAGAACCAGCCGAAATGGTGAGAGTAAAGAGCTTAAAAAATGATGATTGCGTGGGAGTTTTATTAGATACAAGTCAAATTAATACCGGAATTACATTTTTGATTCCAAAGAGACGCTCGAAAAAAAGAGAAAATAAAGTGGGAACCGTGAATAAGCAATCGAAAAACAAAAAAGCAAATATACGAGCTTCGAAAATTAAGGATAAAAAGATTTCTTACATTCTCAGGAAATTCCTCAATGGCATTCCTCCTTCGCCTCCTCCCTCTTCTCATCCCTCTCCTCCTCCCTCTCCTCCTCCTTCTCAGTCCAACCCCGTTGAAATCGACCTCGAGCAAATCGACGAAACACCTCGGCTACCTGTAAATCCGGAGCTGAAACTGAAGCAGACAAGCAGCAGCGATCTCCTCATGAGAACCGTTATCCGCGAAGGCTTGAAACGCATCGATGTCTGCAAACCGAAACCGATGAGCTCGGAAATGCGGCGTCAACAACAACGCTACAGGCGTCGACGTCGCCGCGTCAATAACCCCTGGATAAACTATGCGAAACTGTTCGGCGACGAGGACGGCCAATGCGGGAGTTGGGTGCCCCGCGATCCCCGTAACAAGCAGTACTCGTCGGCAGTTCAAATCCCCCGGCCGATTGCCGTCGCCCGCGAAACCTTCGACACCCGCAGCCCAGCCGAGAAGTTCGACTACGAACTCGACCCACGCGTGTCTTACGTTGCCGACGAACGGACGCTCGCGTCGTCCGAAATAACTCCGGAGCGGTCTGCGAAAACGCCTTTGAAAACGCAATTCGTAACAATTTCAGAAACTGATCGCGGAACGCCTTTGAAATCCGCGTTTTTGGAAACGCATTCGAAAACGATCTCAGATTCCACAGAAGTAATCAATCTCCGTGAAACTCCCGAGTCCCGCGTCGCAGACGTAGTGGACCGTTGCACAGACCTGATGCAGGTCAATAAGACCATTAACCTGTTCACTGGGAGGTCGGCGCACGAGGACGCCGAAAAATTGACAGTCGACGACGCCGACAGCAACTCGGCTATTTACATGTTGGAGACGCGGTCACGTCACGTGTTTGAGAGCCGAACGCTGTCCGACGAGCGGTCAGCGCGCGAGGCCTGCGAAGCCAGAAGCCTTTCGGCGGTTCCGACTCCGCAACGGCCCGCTCCGACTCCGCAACGGCCCGAGAACTTCGGGCAGACGCGCGTGGATTCGCCGCCGCCACTGCCTTACGTTAGCCTGGCTCAACGGTTCAAACATCGCTCAGACTCCGGACCCTCGACGGCGAAGGCAACAGCTCGCGCCGCCACCATCGAATGGAACAAACCCGGCGAACGTGGAACCTCGGCGACGCCGTTTCTCCCGCAGTCGCCGTTGCCTCGTTACGGCGGACTGATGCCCGAACACGACGCCCCCGCCTCCCGCCAGATGGCGATATACTCGCTCGACGAGCCGGCGTACGCGATGGCTTCGACGGCCTGCGAACGCGTGTCGAGGAGGCGTCGATTGGCTCTCGACGCCGTCGTCGGCATCCCGACCGCGATGATTCAAGAGGTACCGACGTCGAGGCGTATCTTGCGCTTTCAACGGATCGCCGAAAGCGGAGTCGGAGGCGCGGAGGCCTCAGGAAAAGAAGTCGATGCCGACGTCGCCAAACGCTACACGTCGACGAGGCATCGACTCGACACGAGCGGCTTCAACGCGCCAGACCACGCGACCATGACGCGCGCCACCTGTCCGGAGACGACGTCGCGTCGCCACCTGCCGGCCAGACTCTCCGACACCGTTTGGCCGTCGGCGAAACTGCGTCGGGCGTTGCGTCCGCGAACCGTCGCTTCGAATTTGATGCTGAATCGCGTACGCGTAGCTATAGGCGGCGCCACCGGGCTCTCCGATTGCATCCGTTTGCAGAGTATAGGAGACGAGGTTCCTCAGCGTCTGCGAGGACCGGTCGAAGCAACCGTCCGGAGTAAAGAAATCGACGTCGCCGCAACTCGAGAAAAGGCGGCGAATCGTAGGGAAGACATTTGCACACTCGTCGAATCTTATTGCAGCAACTGCACGGATTATAAATACCTGGAGTGTGGTCAAGCGGAACTCGTGTCCGTAGTGGAACACGTAGCAATACTCCTACGACAACTTGTCAAGGTTACAATGTGTCGCATTATGTGTCGTATTATGTGTCGCATTATGTGTCCCATTATGACAATGATTTCTATTTTGGATGAATGTTTGATATGTTGAAAATTCAATTATAAAAATTCAATTAATACATTTTGTATTGCAATTATTTGCTAATTGATTGCAATATTGTAATTTAATAATCATTTTTATAAATATAATATATATTATTATAATTGTTAAATTTAAATTCAAAATTAATATTTTATGTTATAACTCTATAGTTCATGCTGGTAGAGGTTATAATCATCGTAAACACTCTTTCAGAATAGTATGCAGTATATGATATATACTAGGGATACTCACTTCAAATGCAAACATATCGAATCAGGATTGAATAACTTTGGAATGCAGGTTTCTTATAAAACATCGCCATAACAATTTAGTTTATGTTAATTATATAATTATAATTATTTCAAATTTGTGTAAGTAATTTAATTATATTTTATTAACAATAAAATATATTTATATAAATTTACTAATGTTATAACATTATATAACGAATATCTTAAATATACTTAACTCTAGGTCCACCTTTCAGACCTAACTACAATCTTCTTTTAATACATCGTAAGCACTTATATAATAGTATATACTTCTTTAATATATTCATATTCTGTTACACCAATAAAATCTTCTTTTAAAACATTTCTAGCCTTGGTTTAACTTCACTCCGGATCCTAGTTACATCCAGCAAATCAAATTACTGGATCACAATACCAATGAAATCAGTTTGCATCATTCGTATCTCCCGAAACCCTTATTCGAGATGACGCAATGGAGAATTAAGGAAGTAATTCTCAAGCCTAAGATAGTTTGTTAGTTTAATTATTGTTAAATATACATTGTTATTAAATGTTTTTTTATAATGGTTTAAAAGATCTATTTGAATATATTTTTTTGTTATACATTTATAGAATCTATAATTATTAATTATGGATTATTTTTCTTAAACCTAAAATAAATACAATTTAATATTTGTTTCTAATTCTAGGTCTTTTAAAAAGATATTAAAATAAAATATTGTTATTACCAATTCTTATTTTTACCAAATATTAAACTTTATTTAAATTTATTTCAGTTATTATGCATGTAAAAATATAATGTTTTTAAAAAGAATGAATTATTCTTATAAAAGATTTATTTAATTTAAGTAAAATTTCATATATTTTAATCATGTATAATATTAATTTTCATAAACTATTTTAGGTGAAAAGTTCATTATTACAGAGGAATGTTAGTATATCATATACATTTTGTATCCATCCTTAATCAAGTCTTATCAGAGTTATTAAATAAAAACAATGTTAAAGAAAGGAAGATTAGCACTCGAGGGAATCAAAATTAAAGTTAAATTTAGCTTGAATTGAAGTAGATATAGTGAGATGTTGCGAAATTTGTTGAAAGTTGCACAAATTTTAAGTATTAGGTTTTTTAACATGTGTGTGATGCGGGTATTCTAATACAATTATGTGAGGTTGGTGTAAGGTTGGTGTAAGGTTGGTGTAAGGTTGGTGTAAGGTTGGTGTAAGGTTGGTGTAAGGATGGTGTAAGGTTGGTGTAAGGATGGTGTAAGAATGGTTTAAGAATGGTGTAAGGTTGGTGTAAGGATGGTGTAAGGTTGGTGTAAGGATGGTGTAAGGTTGGTGTAAGGATGGTGTAAGGATGGTGTAAGGTTGGTTTAAGGATGGTGTAAGGTTGGTGTAAGGATGGTGTAAGGTTGGTGTAAGGATGGTGTAAGGATGGTGTAAGGTTGATGTAAGGTTGGTGTAAGGTTGGTGTAATATACCAAAGTAGCTTAGCGATAGATGTTTAAGGAGGGATAACGGAATATAATCAAGATTAGGAATGGTTGGAGATAGGAGTGGTGAGTTGAAAGTAACGCTAACTGGTTAAAATTTGATTGTAAAGGATAATTGGAAGTTGGGAGGATGAAGAACTGGAATGAATCTTAGGATGAAAAAGAATTTGAGGTGTTAGGTTAACATAGCGTCTGTTAGCCAATCAAAAAATACAACTATCGTTACAATTATCTATATGAGAAGGATTAGCGATTATAATAAAAGATTAATACTACATAGACTACATATGATCTATTGTATTCAAATACATTGTAGCGTTGTATACAATTTAGGATTATTTAATTGTTGTATTATATTTTGCAGGTAATTCTAAATGGAATTTGTCATATTACAATAAAGCTGTGAAAATGTTGGAACAATCAAATAAAAAAATTCATTATGTTAGCAAAATAAAATAATTAGATATATCTATGATTTTTATAAAAATTACGTTAATATTAATATTATATAATTTATTGCAAGAAAAACATAATTTAAATTAAACTTTTTGAGAATACTAAACAAATAATTAATTATTAGAATTATCATCTTATTTTTATTTCAGTTATTGATCAGCGACTTGAAAACTAATTTATCAGTTAATGTAATAATAATTAATGAAATTACGAAGTTCTTATGGTGTTTAGTTAGTATTGTGTCAGCTAATTGATAAGGTTTATTCCTGCAATTAATCTTCCTCGCCGAACATCACTTATCTCAGGCTCGTAAGTACACGCATTGCAGACACCGATTGTCTTTAGTCGTTGCTTGCTGCAAGTCGTTGCTGCGGAGTGACAGATACGACGGAAGAGAATACGTTGGTACAATAACCAGGCTGTGAATTTAGTACATTTATTACGTTTACACACTTCTATAATAGCATCGCTTTGTAGGCCAAAGATGTAATAGATCTAGTGTACTTTTGTTTCTTCAGTCGAGACGTGAACACGCACAGAAATGATTACGTAACCGCTAATCGCAAGAATGCCGTTCAATTCATAGATATTCTAAAGTTAGTTTTTTTTACATTTTCGTATCTTTATTGGCCAATTGATATATTATATAGAGATAAATTATAAATATACACATTTTAAAAGAATTTTTAATTCACTAAATTCTATTACGAGGTTTAAGTTTAATTACATAATAAATAAGTCCAATCAAATTACTAAACATATTTATTACGAATGTCCGATAACTACATATTAATTAATAGAAATATCTTTTCTAGATATGATGCTTTTTCAAGGTCTGAAATAGAAAAGTACTCAAAGAGATTTACTCATTCTTTAAACGATGTTTCCATACAACTACACCACCAGGCATTTTGTTTTTTATTCATGATGGATTATATTAAGGTCTTATATAATTATATAGTTCTTATTGGAATGGTTTAATAATATAATTGAATGTTCATTTTTGAATAGCACAAAGATATATTGATAAGTTATATGAAGAATTGTACGGATTTCTTTAATGAAATCATTGACGAACCCTCGAAAAATATCTATAGATTCAAATATGAATCTTTCACGATGCTAGATCTCTTTCGGGTTGGTTTACAGATTTTATTAAAATCTCCATTCACTTTTCACCAAATTTACAATGATTTGGACCCAAATTGTATAAAAACCTCCACTATATTATTTTTAATAAATATTAGATTCATTTTATATATTGTTTATATAAGAAGCTGATATAAATATATATTCAATATCTATTTTACAGGAAGCTATACAATTATATTATAAAACCGCTAACATAGCGAGTGTATCACCACTCAAAGAAATGTTTTATGTTTTGTAGAAATTGAATTTTTATATTTTAATAAAAAAACCAAACTTATAAATGATGATTTTATTTACTATACTATTATATAATATTATATAATACAAGCATGTATCGGCATATGTACACAGTCCTCCAACTTATAGAGAAACGTCGCAATAAATAAAATTTCAGGCATTCCGCCATTCGTTCGTTTGTTCGCTCACTCGTTGGATTCGCCGTTGTTGGCTACGCCCCCTGCCCCGAGAACCGCCGTCGATACCTTGTAGGGTTCGTTGGTATCGTGAGACTTCGACTTCGGTCTCAAGGTCGCTCGGAAACCTTCCAAGATTGTACGTTTCACTTTCGGCGAAGAATCCTTATTCTTTTTGTCGAATGAGGGTTTGGATCTTAGGTGATCTTTGGATTTGTGACTGGGGGGTTGAGTTTTGCTGTCTTTATGCTTACTTTTATTTGACTTAGATGTTGGTATCAACTCGGGTGCTAATCTGTTAGTGGTAATGCGTTATTTATAAATATTTGTAATTTCTAATCCAACATATAATATTAAAAACTTATATTTTAGAAATTGTTATCCTTTATATATAAATATAATGTTTATAAATATTTGATTTAAAATAATAATAAAAAGATTATGAATTTAAACATTCTTTATATACTTTATACCAAGATATTAGGTCACCAATTTCTTATATTATAGAAATATTTGGGCAATTAACACCCAAAATATAATAACAACATTTTTAATTATTATATTGTATAGAATATAATAATATATATAAACAATGTAAGTAAATATTGCAATATCGCGTCCCCCAAGTGGACGTAACCAAATAATGTCGCTATGATAAATTTCTCTTCGTAGTGTATCTTGGTAATCTTGTATTTGTATATGAGAAATAGTTACAAATATTATTCTATACATTTTACATCTATATAAGATATATTAAAGGTATATATGTTTCTATATGTCTCTATATACACGTATATAAATTGATTTAACATTAAAAAGCATATATATTAAAACAAATAAATATTTATTTACTAATCTTGTTTATTCTACATTACAAGAGGTTTGATACAAAAAAGTAACTCAATTAAATTATATTTAATTTAAATAACTTTATTCACTTAAAAAGATCATTTATTTTATATTATTATATTTATTTTATCTCCTATTTTATGTTACTAAATTCACAAATCATAATTTACATAAATATTTGAAGTTGTAGCAATTAATATGTAAAATAGTATTCATGGTAAAATCAAGCAAATTAAATATAAAGCATTAATTAATTAGAAAATAAAAAAAATGAATATGATAAATTAATATTACTACATATTGTAGTGTTATTAAATATATATAAGATGATGTATACTACAAATGAAATGCTATTTACACAGTATCTATAAAATATATACATTTCATAATAATCATTCAAGCAATAAATATAAATATTCAATTGTTTGTTTACATTAGAGCTTACTAGAGACATTCAGACAAGCGAATGTGCAATAAGTCTATACTATTATCCAAACAAATAATTAATATATAAATGGTTCATCATTAAATATCAGCGGATAGTACTTATACTTGTACCTTTCTTTTACTTATACAATGTTCTTCTAAGATTACTATTAAATGTATACAAATTAATTAATAATTATTAATAATTATCAAATAAATCGTACTAACAGTTCTTTTGTTAGTTCTTTTTGGTAGGCGATCGGCGATTGTAAGGCTGAAATTTCATAATCATTAATAATCATAATCATAATCATAATCATAATCATAAAATAAGGATAGAATAATAAGACATTTTACAAAATTAAACACTAAATCTAATTAATCCATATTCACTACAAATCTTTCAAAATAATGAATCTATTTTTTGCTAAGAAATAATACAGATTACTATCAGGTACATGGGGGTGACACCTACATGGGGGTGACACCAACATGGGGGTGACACCTACATGGGGGTGACACCTACATGGGGGTGACACCTACATAGGGGTGACACTAACATGGGGGTGACACCTACATGGGGGTGACACTTACATGGGGGTGACACCTACATGGGGGTGACACCTACAAGGGGCTGACACCAACATGGGGGTGACAACTACATGGGGGTGACACCAACATGGGGGTGACATACGAACCTCTCAGGAAGTCCCCTTGCATGTCAAGCAGTTCCTTGATCGTGGTGACCCATTTTTCTTTGACTTCGAGGCTGGCAGCTTTGCCGACGATCTGGATATCCGAGCCTGGCATTTTGTCTACGAGTACAAAACATAACTCATCTGCTTCGTAAGTGTCCTTGATCGCCATTTTATTCACCTAGGAGGCGTTAGAGTCAGTTAGTCGGAATGGGCCGATGAATTGTCAATGTTTGACTTTAATGATACCATAAAATATAGTCACGAGTTCTACTTATAAATAAGTAGAAATACCAGGAATTGGGACTTAATTGGGAGTACAGTAGATCTGCGAGGAACAGTTAGTAACCTTGAGGGAGTTCTTGAAGATGTACGAGGGGTTGGAGTGCTCGTTACGCCTCTTCTCCGACTCGGAGATGATGACGATCTGCTCAAACAGAAACACTCTTCTTTCCCTGAACTTGCCTTCGGTGCTGGTGTTGCCCGAAGACACCTCCATGATATTGATAGTCTCTTGCAGTAGTAGTTTTCCCTGAGCTGTGATCTTACCCTGAAATACGACCAACCGGTTATCGGATACTGGACGAGTTATATGTTTCGGTGGGGCGTAAGGGATGTACGGTAGCGGGGGTAAGAGGTGGTGGTGTACGGTATGAGGGTAGGGGGATAGGGTTTGCGGTGGTGTACGGTATGAAGGTAGGGGGATAGGGTTTGCGGTGGTGTACGGTATGATGGTAGGGGATAGGGTTTGCGGTGGGGTACGGTATGAGGGTAGGGGGATAGGGTTTGCGGTGGTGTACGGTATGATAGTAGGAGGATAGGGTTTGCGGTGGGGTACGGTATGAGGGTAGGGGGATAGGGTTTGCGGTGGGGTACGGTATGAGGGTAGGGGGATAGGGTTTGCGGTGGTGTACGGTATGATAGTAGGAGGATAGGGTTTGCGGTGGGGTACGGTATGAGGGTAGGGGGATAGGGTTTGCGGTGGGGTACGGTATGAGGGTAGGGGGATAGGGTTTGCGGTGGGATACGGTATGAGGATGTATTGCATCGCTGGGTATTGAATCGCTGGGTGTTACATCGCTGGGTATTGCATCGCTGGGTGTTACATCGCTGGGTATTGCATCGCTAGGTGTTACATCGCTGGGTATTACATCGCTGGGTATTGCATCGCTGGGTATTGAATCGCTGGGTGTTACATCGCTGGGTATTGCATCGCTGGGTATTGTATCACTGGGTATTGAATCGCTGGGTATTGCATCGCTGGGTATTGAATCGCTGGGCGTTACATCGCTGGGCGTTACATCGCTGGGTATTGCATCACGGCTAATACCAACCGAGAAGCCTTGCAGACGTCCAACATTCATCATGTCATTTGCTGCCTTGGGTACTACCAACATCACTTCCATAGCTTTACGCAAGTTACTTACATCCTCTCCTGCACGTTCCGTAAACTTGAAGATGTCCTATTTTTATGGCGAGAACATTTGAAAAAGAAATGTAGAATGGGGAAGAGAGGGATAATAGAGAGATATGAACAAAGAGAGTTATGGGGGAATAGGGGAATAGGGGAATACAGTAGAGGAGATAGGTTGAATGGGGATGGAGTGAAAGATTGAGGCGGGGTTTGCTAGAATCTATAGGAAACCCTGAGCAGCAATTGGTACTTCATAATACGTTGGATGGGTTTGATGAGTAGATCCGGAATCTGCAACTTATGGCCGAGTAGGGATCGCAGTTCCTCAAAGTAATCAAAGTACTCGGTGACGATGTATTCGCTCTTCGGCTTGTTCTCGCAGTACTTGACGTACATGTAGAGACGCTTCTCCTGTAGGTGGCGGAGATCATGACAATGGTGGTGGAGATCATGACAATGGTGGTGGAGATCATGACAATGGTGGTGGAGATCATGACAATGGTGGAGATCATGACAATGGTGGAGATCATGACAATGGTTGTGGAGATCATGACAATGGTGGTGGAGATCATGACAATGGTGGTGGAGATCATGACAATGGTGGTGGAGATCATGACAATGGTGGTGGAGATCATGACAATGGTGGTGGAGATCATGACAATGGTGGTGGAGATCATGACAATGGTGGTGGAGATCATGACAATGGTGGTGGAGATCATGACAATGGTGGAGATCATGACAATGGTGGTGGAGATCATGACAATGGTTGTGGAGATCATGACAATGGTGGTGGAGATCATGACAATGGTTGTGGAGATCATGACAATGGTGGTGGAGATCATGACAATGGTGGTGGAGATCATGACAATGGTTGTGGAGATCATGACAATGGTTGTGGAGATCATGACAATGGTGGTGGAGATCATGACAATGGTGGAGATCATGACAATGGTGGTGGAGATCATGACAATGGTGGTGGAGATCATGACAATGGTGGTGGAGATCATGACAATGGTGGTGGAGATCATGACAATGGTGGTGGAGATCATGACAATGGTGGTGGAGATCATGACAATGGTTGTGGAGATCATGACAATGGTGGTGGAGATCATGACAATGGTGGTGGAGATCATGACAATGGTGGAGATCATGACAATGGTGGTGGAGATCATGACAATGGTGGTGGAGATCATGACAATGGTGGTGGAGATCATGACAATGGTTGTGGAGATCATGACAATGGTGGTGGAGATCATGACAATGGTTGTGGAGATCATGACAATGGTGGTGGAGATCATGACAATGGTTGTGGAGATCATGACAATGGTGGTGGAGATCATGACAATGGTGGTGGAGATCATGACAATGGTTGTGGAGATCATGACAATGGTGGAGATCATGACAATGGTGGTGGAGATCATGACAATGGTTGTGGAGATCATGACAATGGTGGTGGAGATCATGACAATGGTGGAGATCATGACAATGGTTGTGGAGATCATGACAATGGTGGTGGAGATCATGACAATGGTGGTGGAGATCATGACAATGGTGGAGATCATGACAATGGTGGTGGAGATCATGACAATGGTTGTGGAGATCATGACAATGGTGGAGATCATGACAATGGTTGTGGAGATCATGACAATGGTTGTGGAGATCATGACAATGGTGGTGGAGATCATGACAATGGTGGTGGAGATCATGACAATGGTTGTGGAGATCATGACAATGGTGGTGGAGATCATGACAATGGTGGTGGAGATCATGACAATGGTGGTGGAGATCATGACAATGGTGGTGGAGATCATGACAATGGTGGTGGAGATCATGACAATGGTGGTGGAGATCATGACAATGGTGGTGGAGATCATGACAATGGTGGTGGAGATCATGACAATGGTGGTGGAGATCATGACAATGGTGGTGGAGATCATGACAATGGTGGTGGAGATCATGACAATGGTTGTGGAGATCATGACAATGGTTGTGGAGATCATGACAATGGTTGTGGAGATCATGACAATGGTGGTGGAGATCATGACAATGGTTGTGGAGATCATGACAATGGTGGTGGAGATCATGACAATGGTTGTGGAGATCATGACAATGGTTGTGGAGATCATGACAATGGTTGTGGAGATCATGACAATGGTTGTGGAGATCATGACAATGGTGGAGATCATGACAATGGTGGTGGAGATCATGACAATGGTGGTGGAGATCATGACAATGGTTGTGGAGATCATGACAATGGTTGTGGAGATCATGACAATGGTGGTGGAGATCATGACAATGGTGGTGGAGATCATGACAATGGTGGTGGAGATCATGACAATGGTTGTGGAGATCATGACAATGGTGGTGGAGATCATGACAATGGTGGTGGAGATCATGACAATGGTTGTGGAGATCATGACAATGGTGGTGGAGATCATGACAATGGTGGTGGAGATCATGACAATGGTTGTGGAGATCATGACAATGGTTGTGGAGATCATGACAATGGTGGTGGAGATCATGACAATGGTTGTGGAGATCATGACAATGGTGGTGGAGATCATGACAATGGTGGTGGAGATCATGACAATGGTTGTGGAGATCATGACAATGGTTGTGGAGATCATGACAATGGTGGTGGAGATCATGACAATGGTGGAGATCATGACAATGGTGGTGGAGATCATGACAATGGTGGTGGAGATCATGACAATGGTGGTGGAGATCATGACAATGGTGGTGGAGATCATGACAATGGTGGTGGAGATCATGACAATGGTGGTGGAGATCATGACAATGGTGGTGGAGATCATGACAATGGTGGTGGAGATCATGACAATGGTGGTGGAGATCATGACAATGGTGGTGGAGATCATGACAATGGTTGTGGAGATCATGACAATGGTTGTGGAGATCATGACAATGGTGGTGGAGATCATGACAATGGTGGAGATCATGACAATGGTTGTGGAGATCATGACAATGGTGGTGGAGATCATGACAATGGTTGTGGAGATCATGACAATGGTGGTGGAGATCATGACAATGGTTGTGGAGATCATGACAATGGTGGTGGAGATCATGACAATGGTGGAGATCATGACAATGGTTGTGGAGATCATGACAATGGTGGTGGAGATCATGACAATGGTTGTGGAGATCATGACAATGGTTGTGGAGATCATGACAATGGTGGAGATCATGACAATGGTTGTGGAGATCATGACAATGGTGGTGGAGATCATGACAATGGTTGTGGAGATCATGACAATGGTGGTGGAGATCATGACAATGGTGGTGGAGATCATGACAATGGTTGTGGAGATCATGACAATGGTTGTGGAGATCATGACAATGGTTGTGGAGATCATGACAATGGTGGTGGAGATCATGACAATGGTGGTGGAGATCATGACAATGGTGGTGGAGATCATGACAATGGTGGTGGAGATCATGACAATGGTGGAGATCATGACAATGGTGGTGGAGATCATGACAATGGTGGTGGAGATCATGACAATGGTTGTGGAGATCATGACAATGGTGGTGGAGATCATGACAATGGTGGTGGAGATCATGACAATGGTTGTGGAGATCATGACAATGGTGGTGGAGATCATGACAATGGTGGTGGAGATCATGACAATGGTGGTGGAGATCATGACAATGGTGGTGGAGATCATGACAATGGTGGTGGAGATCATGACAATGGTGGTGGAGATCATGACAATGGTGGTGGAGATCATGACAATGGTGGTGGAGATCATGACAATGGTGGTGGAGATCATGACAATGGTTGTGGAGATCATGACAATGGTGGTGGAGATCATGACAATGGTTGTGGAGATCATGACAATGGTTGTGGAGATCATGACAATGGTGGTGGAGATCATGACAATGGTGGTGGAGATCATGACAATGGTGGTGGAGATCATGACAATGGTTGTGGAGATCATGACAATGGTGGTGGAGATCATGACAATGGTTGTGGAGATCATGACAATGGTTGTGGAGATCATGACAATGGTGGTGGAGATCATGACAATGGTGGAGATCATGACAATGGTTGTGGAGATCATGACAATGGTTGTGGAGATCATGACAATGGTTGTGGAGATCATGACAATGGTGGTGGAGATCATGACAATGGTGGTGGAGATCATGACAATGGTGGTGGAGATCATGACAATGGTTGTGGAGATCATGACAATGGTTGTGGAGATCATGACAATGGTGGTGGAGATCATGACAATGGTGGAGATCATGACAATGGTTGTGGAGATCATGACAATGGTTGTGGAGATCATGACAATGGTTGTGGAGATCATGACAATGGTGGTGGAGATCATGACAATGGTGGTGGAGATCATGACAATGGTTGTGGAGATCATGACAATGGTTGTGGAGATCATGACAATGGTGGTGGAGATCATGACAATGGTGGTGGAGATCATGACAATGGTGGTGGAGATCATGACAATGGTTGTGGAGATCATGACAATGGTGGTGGAGATCATGACAATGGTGGTGGAGAATCATGACAATGGTGGTGGAGATCATGACAATGGTGGTGGAGATCATGACAATGGTGGTGGAGATCATGACAATGGTGGTGGAGATCATGACAATGGTGGTGGAGATCATGACAATGGTTGTGGAGATCATGACAATGGTGGTGGAGATCATGACAATGGTTGTGGAGATCATGACAATGGTGGTGGAGATCATGACAATGGTGGTGGAGATCATGACAATGGTTGTGGAGATCATGACAATGGTGGTGGAGATCATGACAATGGTGGTGGAGATCATGACAATGGTGGTGGAGATCATGACAATGGTGGTGGAGATCATGACAATGGTTGTGGAGATCATGACAATGGTGGTGGAGATCATGACAATGGTGGAGATCATGACAATGGTGGTGGAGATCATGACAATGGTGGTGGAGATCATGACAATGGTGGTGGAGATCATGACAATGGTGGTGGAGATCATGACAATGGTGGTGGAGATCATGACAATGGTTGTGGAGATCATGACAATGGTGGTGGAGATCATGACAATGGTGGTGGAGATCATGACAATGGTGGTGGAGATCATGACAATGGTGGAGATCATGACAATGGTTGTGGAGATCATGACAATGGTGGTGGAGATCATGACAATGGTGGTGGAGATCATGACAATGGTGGTGGAGATCATGACAATGGTTGTGGAGATCATGACAATGGTGGTGGAGATCATGACAATGGTGTGGAGATCATGACAATGGTGGTGGAGATCATGACAATGGTGGTGGAGATCATGACAATGGTTGTGGAGATCATGACAATGGTGGTGGAGATCATGACAATGGTGGTGGAGATCATGACAATGGTGGTGGAGATCATGACAATGGTGGTGGAGATCATGACAATGGTTGTGGAGATCATGACAATGGTGGTGGAGATCATGACAATGGTGGAGATCATGACAATGGTTGTGGAGATCATGACAATGGTGGTGGAGATCATGACAATGGTGGTGGAGATCATGACAATGGTTGTGGAGATCATGACAATGGTGGTGGAGATCATGACAATGGTGGTGGAGATCATGACAATGGTGGTGGAGATCATGACAAATGGTTGTGGAGATCATGACAATGGTGGTGGAGATCATGACAATGGTGGTGGAGATCATGACAATGGTTGTGGAGATCATGACAATGGTGGTGGAGATCATGACAATGGTGGTGGAGATCATGACAATGGTGGTGGAGATCATGACAATGGTGGTGGAGATCATGACAATGGTGGTGGAGATCATGACAATGGTGGTGGAGATCATGACAATGGTTGTGGAGATCATGACAATGGTGGTGGAGATCATGACAATGGTTGTGGAGATCATGACAATGGTTGTGGAGATCATGACAATGGTGGTGGAGATCATGACAATGGTTGTGGAGATCATGACAATGGTTGTGGAGATCATGACAATGGTGGTGGAGATCATGACAATGGTTGTGGAGATCATGACAATGGTTGTGGAGATCATGACAATGGTTGTGGAGATCATGACAATGGTGGTGGAGATCATGACAATGGTTGTGGAGATCATGACAATGGTGGTGGAGATCATGACAATGGTGGTGGAGATCATGACAATGGTGGTGGAGATCATGACAATGGTGGTGGAGATCATGACAATGGTGGTGGAGATCATGACAATGGTGGTGGAGATCATGACAATGGTTGTGGAGATCATGACAATGGTGGTGGAGATCATGACAATGGTGGTGGAGATCATGACAATGGTGGTGGAGATCATGACAATGGTAGTGGAGATCATGACAATGGTTGTGGAGATCATGACAATGGTGGTGGAGATCATGACAATGGTGGTGGAGATCATGACAATGGTGGAGATCATGACAATGGTGGTGGAGATCATGACAATGGTGGTGGAGATCATGACAATGGTGGAGATCATGACAATGGTTGTGGAGATCATGACAATGGTGGTGGAGATCATGACAATGGTGGTGGAGATCATGACAATGGTGGTGGAGATCATGACAATGGTTGTGGAGATCATGACAATGGTGGTGGAGATCATGACAATGGTGGTGGAGATCATGACAATGGTGGTGGAGATCATGACAATGGTTGTGGAGATCATGACAATGGTTGTGGAGATCATGACAATGGTTGTGGAGATCATGACAATGGTGGTGGAGATCATGACAATGGTTGTGGAGATCATGACAATGGTTGTGGAGATCATGACAATGGTGGTGGAGATCATGACAATGGTGGAGATCATGACAATGTTGTGGAGATCATGACAATGGTTGTGGAGATCATGACAATGGTTGTGGAGATCATGACAATGGTGGTGGAGATCATGACAATGGTGGTGGAGATCATGACAATGGTGGTGGAGATCATGACAATGGTTGTGGAGATCATGACAATGGTTGTGGAGATCATGACAATGGTGGTGGAGATCATGACAATGGTGGAGATCATGACAATGGTTGTGGAGATCATGACAATGGTTGTGGAGATCATGACAATGGTTGTGGAGATCATGACAATGGTGGTGGAGATCATGACAATGGTGGTGGAGATCATGACAATGGTTGTGGAGATCATGACAATGGTTGTGGAGATCATGACAATGGTGGTGGAGATCATGACAATGGTGGTGGAGATCATGACAATGGTGGAGATCATGACAATGGTGGTGGAGATCATGACAATGGTGGTGGAGATCATGACAATGGTTGTGGAGATCATGACAATGGTGGTGGAGATCATGACAATGGTGGTGGAGATCATGACAATGGTGGTGGAGATCATGACAATGGTGGTGGAGATCATGACAATGGTTGGAGATCATGACAATGGTTGTGGAGATCATGACAATGGTGGTGGAGATCATGACAATGGTTGTGGAGATCATGACAATGGTGGTGGAGATCATGACAATGGTGGAGATCATGACAATGGTTGTGGAGATCATGACAATGGTGGTGGAGATCATGACAATGGTTGTGGAGATCATGACAATGGTTGTGGAGATCATGACAATGGTGGTGGAGATCATGACAATGGTGGAGATCATGACAATGGTTGTGGAGATCATGACAATGGTGTGGAGATCATGACAATGGTTGTGGAGATCATGACAATGGTGGTGGAGATCATGACAATGGTGGTGGAGATCATGACAATGGTGGTGGAGATCATGACAATGGTGGTGGAGATCATGACAATGGTGGAGATCATGACAATGGTTGTGGAGATCATGACAATGGTGTGGAGATCATGACAATGGTGGTGGAGATCATGACAATGGTGGTGGAGATCATGACAATGGTGGTGGAGATCATGACAATGGTGGTGGAGATCATGACAATGGTGGTGGAGATCATGACAATGGTTGTGGAGATCATGACAATGGTTGTGGAGATCATGACAATGGTTGTGGAGATCATGACAATGGTGGTGGAGATCATGACAATGGTGGTGGAGATCATGACAATGGTTGTGGAGATCATGACAATGGTTGTGGAGATCATGACAATGGTGGTGGAGATCATGACAATGGTGGTGAGAGATCATGACAATGGTGGTGGAGATCATGACAATGGTTGTGGAGATCATGACAATGGTGGTGGAGATCATGACAATGGTGGTGGAGATCATGACAATGGTGGTGGAGATCATGACAATGGTGGTGGAGATCATGACAATGGTGGTGGAGATCATGACAATGGTGGTGGAGATCATGACAATGGTGGTGGAGATCATGACAATGGTGGTGGAGATCATGACAATGGTGGTGGAGATCATGACAATGGTGGTGGAGATCATGACAATGGTTGTGGAGATCATGACAATGGTGGTGGAGATCATGACAATGGTGGAGATCATGACAATGGTTGTGGAGATCATGACAATGGTGGTGGAGATCATGACAATGGTGGTGGAGATCATGACAATGGTTGTGGAGATCATGACAATGGTGGTGGAGATCATGACAATGGTGGTGGAGATCATGACAATGGTGGTGGAGATCATGACAATGGTGGTGGAGATCATGACAATGGTTGTGGAGATCATGACAATGGTGGTGGAGATCATGACAATGGTGGTGGAGATCATGACAATGGTGGTGGAGATCATGACAATGGTGGTGGAGATCATGACAATGGTGGTGGAGATCATGACAATGGTGGTGGAGATCATGACAATGGTGGTGGAGATCATGACAATGGTTGTGGAGATCATGACAATGGTGGTGGAGATCATGACAATGGTGGTGGAGATCATGACAATGGTGGTGGAGATCATGACAATGGTGGTGGAGATCATGACAATGGTGGTGGAGATCATGACAATGGTGGTGGAGATCATGACAATGGTGGTGGAGATCATGACAATGGTGGTGGAGATCATGACAATGGTGGTGGAGATCATGACAATGGTGGTGGAGATCATGACAATGGTGGTGGAGATCATGACAATGGTGGTGGAGATCATGACAATGGTGGTGGAGATCATGACAATGGTGGTGGAGATCATGACAATGGTTGTGGAGATCATGACAATGGTGGTGGAGATCATGACAATGGTGGTGGAGATCATGACAATGGTGGTGGAGATCATGACAATGGTTGTGGAGATCATGACAATGGTGGTGGAGATCATGACAATGGTGGTGGAGATCATGACAATGGTGGTGGAGATCATGACAATGGTTGTGGAGATCATGACAATGGTGGTGGAGATCATGACAATGGTTGTGGAGATCATGACAATGGTGGTGGAGATCATGACAATGGTGGTGGAGATCATGACAATGGTGGATATGAGTGGTGGAGATCATGACAATGGTGGTGGAGATCATGACAATGGTGGTGGAGATCATGACAATGGTGGTGGAGATCATGACAATGGTGGTGGAGATCATGACAATGGTGGTGGAGATCATGACAATGGTGGTGGAGATCATGACAATGGTGGTGAGATCATGACAATGGTGGTGGAGATCATGACAATGGTGGTGGAGATCATGACAATGGTGGTGGAGATCATGACAATGGTGGTGGAGATCATGACAATGGTTGTGGAGATCATGACAATGGTGGAGATCATGACAATGGTGGTGGAGATCATGACAATGGTGGTGGAGATCATGACAATGGTGGTGGAGATCATGACAATGGTGGTGGAGATCATGACAATGGTGGTGGAGATCATGACAATGGTGTGGAGATCATGACAATGGTGGTGGAGATCATGACAATGGTGGTGGAGATCATGACAATGGTGGTGGAGATCATGACAATGGTGGTGGAGATCATGACAATGGTGGTGGAGATCATGACAATGGTGGTGGAGATCATGACAATGGTGGTGGAGATCATGACAATGGTGGTGGAGATCATGACAATGGTTGTGGAGATCATGACAATGGTGGTGGAGATCATGACAATGGTGGTGGAGATCATGACAATGGTGGTGGAGATCATGACAATGGTTGTGGAGATCATGACAATGGTGGTGGAGATCATGACAATGGTGGTGGAGATCATGACAATGGTTGTGGAGATCATGACAATGGTGGTGGAGATCATGACAATGGTGGGAGATCATGACAATGGTGTGGAGATCATGACAATGGTGGTGGAGATCATGACAATGGTTGTGGAGATCATGACAATGGTGGGGAGATCATGACAATGGTGGTGGAGATCATGACAATGGTGGTGGAGATCATGACAATGGTGGTGGAGATCATGACAATGGTGGAGATCATGACAATGGTGGTGGAGATCATGACAATGGTGGTGGAGATCATGACAATGTGGTGGAGATCATGACAATGGTGTGAGATCATGACAATGGTGGTGGAGATCATGACAATGGTGGTGGAGATCATGACAATGGTGGTGGAGATCATGACAATGGTGGTGGAGATCATGACAATGGTGGTGGAGATCATGACAATGGTGGTGGAGATCATGACAATGGTGGTGGAGATCATGACAATGGTGGTGGAGATCATGACAATGGTGGTGGAGATCATGACAATGGTGGTGGAGATCATGACAATGGGTGGAGATCATGACAATGGTGGTGGAGATCATGACAATGGTGGTGGAGATCATGACAATGGTGTGGAGATCATGACAATGGTGGTGGAGATCATGACAATGGTGGAGATCATGACACTGGTGGTGGAGATCATGACAATGGTGGTGGAGATCATGACAATGGTGTGGAGATCATGACAATGGTGGTGGAGATCATGACAATGGTGGTGGAGATCATGACAATGGTGGTGGAGATCATGACAATGGTGGGAGATCATGACAATGGTTGTGGAGATCATGACAATGGTGGTGGAGATCATGACAATGGTGGTGGAGATCATGACAATGGTGGAGATCATGACAATGGTGGTGGAGATCATGACAATGGTGGTGGAGATCATGACAATGGTGGTGGAGATCATGACAATGGTGGTGGAGATCATGACAATGGTGGAGATCATGACAATGGTGGTGGAGATCATGACAATGGTGGTGGAGATCATGACAATGGTGGGATGACAATGGTGGGAGATCATGACAATGGTGGTGGAGATCATGACAATGGTGGTGGAGATCATGACAATGGTTTGTGGAGAT
>OZ038316.1:22376929-22404429 GCA_964035775.1 Osedax frankpressi
ATAATAATAATAATAATAATAATAATAATGATGATGATGATGATGATGATGATGATGATGATGATGATGATGATGATGATGATGATGATGATGATGATGATGATGATGATGATGATGATGATGATGATGATGATGATGATGATGATGATGATGATGATGATGATGATGATGATGATGATGATGATGATGATGATGATGATGATGATGATGATGATGATGATGATGATGATGATGATGATGATGATGATGATGATGATGATGATGATGATGATGATGATGATGATGATGATGATGATGATGATGATGATGATGATGATGATGATGATGATGATGATGATGATGATGATGATGATGATGATGATGATGATGATGATGATGATGATGATGATGATGATGATGATGATGATGATGATGATGATGATGATGATGATGATGATGATGATGATGATGATGATGATGATGATGATGATGATGATGATGATGATGATGATGATGATGATGATGATGATGATGATGATGATGATGATGATGATGATGATGATGATGATGATGATGATGATGATGATAATAATAATAATAATAATAATAATAATAATAATAATAATAATAATAATAATAATAATAATAATAATAATAATAATAATAATAATAATAATAATAATAATAATAATAATAATAATAATAATAATAATAATAATAATAATAATAATAATAATAATAATAACGACTAGGATTATGACGATTATGACGATTATGATGATGATGATGATGATGATGATTATGATGATGATAATGATGGTGACTAGGATGAAGGCGACGACGGCGACGGCGAAGATGATAATATTATACTAAAACGATAACTTGATTTCAAGATATTTCCAGTTATTGTTTTTTTAATTAAATTTAATTTCAATATATTAGTTTTCTTTATGTGTTATCCAATGGATTGTAAAGATCATTACGTCGTTCGTCTTACACTATGTTATAAGTTATATTTAATTATAATTATATATGATCACAATTAATTATGTTATAACATACGTATACACCTAATAGGACATGATATGTATACAGATTGAATGTTTTATAAAATTATATCATTATTGTATATATTATAAACTTAAATTACACAAATTAATAATTATTTAATTAATATTATTATCTTTCTGTATTTACTGTTATTGCAAATAACGATGTAAATTAAAATATGAATATTATCAACTACTAAATCATAAGAAATAGTTTTAATACGTGATTCTCAGTCATTATTTATTGTAATATTAAGGATAATAATTATTTAATTGTATTTTCTAGACTATATATCGAATCCGGGTTTTTATTTTATTTCGGTGCATTTTAGAATTGCATATTAATACGAACAATTCAAACAATACCAAGAGGGTTTTATTTGCATTACGAATTCTCTTAATCATTCTCTTAATCTTAATCATTCTCTTGGAATGTGTTTCTATTTAAATATATTTGTTATTTCGATTACGATGAATATCAATTTGTTCTATTACGAGGGTAAAGTAATTATCGATCTGGCATGACATAGCATAGGCGCATTATATAAAGATTGTGGTTAATTCAGCGGATTTTAACCATAACACCATTCACCTATTGAGTGACATATAACAGTTTAAATGATTCTAAGGGATTATATGTTAATACTTATAACTTTCTTAAAGTTTATAGTGTAATGGATTTCAATAGTTCATTGAAAGTGTATAATGTACATATACATACATATATATATATATATATATATATATATATATATATATATGTATGTATATACTCCCTCTCCCTCTCCCTCCCCCTCTCCCTCTCCCTCTCCCTCTCCCTCTCCCTCTCCCTCTCCCTCTCCCTCTCCCTCTCCCTCTCCCTCTCCCTCTCCCTCTCCCTCTCCCTCTCCCTCTCCCTCTCCCTCTCCCTCTCCCTCTCCCTCTCCCTCTCCCTCTCCATATCACGCTCAATATCCCTCTCCTTCTCACTCTCCTTCTCATTCTCCATCTCCCTCTTCCCTCACTCCCCTTCATTTTGTTTCTATATTTAATATATTTGTATATATTATTAAATAATAAATGTATACAATTGTATGGATTATTAGTTCATTATGTAGGATATTGTAATCTATCCGGGTACATTATGTAATATAAATTAGGGTACAAAGCTTTTGCATTGAATATTCATGTTATGTAAAGTTATCGAAATGTCAAAAAGCTATTACGCTAATGATAAATTTCAAGAAAAATTCTCAAATTAAAATTTATATAATTGAATTCAAAACATACTAACATCAATTCAATTATTAGCTGGTAAAAACATATGTTGTGATGAAATGAAAACAAGGATGAAAATTTAAAAGATTTAATAAATTTTGATGAAATTATTTTCACGAATTGATTTATTGGTAAGAATTAATGAGAATATATTCTTCTATATGATAATTCTATTTTCTCTTACAACGCAATATGAGCTTATTTTGTCATATTTTAATAAAACAAAAAATAATATTAGTTAATATTTTTGGTTAATATAATTTCCAATGCAAGGGTTTACAAGATATATCTAACATCCAATAAGAATTTATATATATTCGATATTAAAATTATAATCCAATTACAGAAACCATTAGTTTATTATACCAACTTATAGTTTCTGTAATTGGGTTAAAAGTAGAACAAAAAGTAGGAACTTCAGATGCAATTAACGATGAACTAACATTAATTAATAGAATTGATGTTATCTTTAGCAATAATAGAACATTTAGAAATATACATTCTTAATATCAACAAATAAATTAATATCGCTGTAACCAATTACATGGTCAGTAAATAAGGACACAATTTATAATATTTTAATAAATTATGTTACTATACTATGTTACTAAACTCATTATAATTTAATAGTGTATCGACGCATGGCGAGCCTGGTGATAGGATTATTATTGGATATGATATTGTAGGATATGGTTTATTTAACTTATTTCTTGAAATTTATGAATTGTTTAGACTATCTTTTACGAACTGTTAAAGTTGGATGCGGTTTGCTTTGGCTGGACAATACCAGACATCATCGTTAACGAAGGTTATTTTGTTTTCATCAGATATATGTTGATGAAAACAAACTTACGATATTGATGTATACTGTACAGCCTGTGCATGTCGCATATCAATACAGTGATTAGCTCCCTTAGAACTGTATCTGTTAACATATAATGCATCCTTTTTTACCGGATAATATGTTAAGTGTCAAACCCTAAACCTTAATCTATAGTTTATCTCATCTGACTCAGCTAAACTACGAATAGCTTGGTGATTATGTAAGTATATATGCAGAGCTCTGGCAACTAATCATATTTAGACAGTATATAGCGTGTTTACCTTTTAGAAGAGACAGTTTGCAGTACTAAGAGCCGATTACATTCCAATCCAATATTAGAAACAATATTCCAAGCAGAATCTAGGATGGATTGTATTTGCAGTTTGTTAAAAGAGCCGAGTCATTATCATATACTGTAACTTTAACATTCATTTCCACTAATTTATAGCAATTCAATTCTTTGATTTTTTAAGCAAACGGTTAAATAGAATCCTCCCCTTTCCTAACTCCTTTTATAACTAAAGATTTAATGTAGGAATATTTGCAGATTGCCGCTGCATAATACATAAATCTCTTAGGATCGACACCACTTTATTAGAGAAATGCAGAGTCAATTATTCTGAAAAATTGTATGTAACAAATATTGCTAAAGGCATATGTTGAGTCTAATCAGGTATTTACAAGGTCTTTGTTATTATATATATTCGAGTATTGAATTATGATTACAAGTATCAAAGTGTGCAGCTTGATTCCATGAACGTTAGGCATAAATTGCTTCTGTTTTTTTCTAAGATCGAGTTATATTGCCGGGCTACACTAATTAATCCGCTTGCCATGATTTCAGAATATAATTTATATAAGACGAAATAGGCTGATTGATCGAACATTTGCCGGATTATAACTTATTGTATATTATAATTTTAATGTCGAAAATGTACTTATGAGGATTCCACCTTATGAACTGCTTTAGAAGTCACTGGGGAAGTGTTCGAAGCTTTTTCATTTTATTAGAAATTTAATAATAGTATCCGATTGAGACAATCTTTATTCGTCTTCATTAGATAATGCCATTGTATAGATTCATAAATATTGAATTCTTCATACCGATTTCCGATGATTTACAGATTTTCTATGCATCTTTACAATGTTTCATTAGTTCCTGTGTATTTTACCTCGTATGTTACTTAGAGAATTTTGACTGCTCTTTTAAAATAACATCTAAACAACTTTTGGATTTTTATTGATTCATTTAAATTATATTTTTTAATCTTTTAGCTCTTTGTTGCTGTCGCGGCTGCTCCTATTACCGAGTGTAATATTTGTTAAGATATTTGATGATCATATCTTTATAATTTCCAATTGTGTCTTTGATTGATATAATTTCTACATATCTTAATTTAATATTTTAGAGGATTTAATGTTTCAGTCCATACGATGTGGCAGGGATCACTGTATTATTTAATTGTTAATGTAAGGATACTTGATTCAGCCGTCAGAAGAGTCAATTTTAAAAGGTGATGTATTAGTTAGAGTGTTATTTGAAATTATATTATTTAATGGTAAATTTTCATATATACTATTTAGGTGAGTTTAGGTGAGTTATTATTAATCTCACTAGTTAAGTAAGCTTTATTGTTAAACGCTTCAGTAGTGGGATTAGTATTAACCTGTATTAACCCGTTTGACAAATTACTAGCATGGTTAGTAGTATATGTTGGTGACTCAGTAACTTCTTGCCTGACAAATTAGTAGTATATTAAACGTGGGGTAGTAATTGTTAGTCTCGTATGTAAAATTAATGGTATCGTTTAAAGTGATTATAGTGGATTATTATAGTCTGTATTAATTATATCTGTTAAATTATATCTGTTAAATTAAGTAATTATAAGTTTTAGGAAAATCAATCGTTAATGATGTTGGATTAGTAATATATAAAATAATTAAACTAACAATCGTGGTAATTTCATTATTTTAATTTCATAATTTCTTTATAATACTATATTATTTGTTAAAAACATGAAAGGGTGTAGTTTTTTCGGTTTGATATTTAATTTTTTTTAAATATATAATTTTTATATATAAAAAGTACATAACAATTTGTAATAGTTATATCATTTTTTACCTTTCCCAAGAAACGATCTAAATTATTTATGTTATTTTATAATTTAGTAAAGACGAAAATATATTTTATTTGTATAAAATATTAAAAATACTCAAGGAGCCAGAGATGTAACCATTATACAATCTTAAATAATTATTTTCCTGTAGAAACCTAAACCCTAATCCAAATATATTCATTTTTTAAATAAAAAATACATTACATATATATTTTTTTAATGCAAATAAAATATATTTGCGCCTTTATTGAATACTAAAAAAAAGTAAAAATGACCTAGATGGTTTTCTGGGTTCATTTATAATTATAATATATATTGACGAAAACAAAATACAAAATAATATAAAAGAAATTATGCAATACAAATTTTTTTTAATTACCTGATTGTTTGTGAAGCCATCCACAGTTCATCGTATTTTTTATGTTATATAATAAAAGTGAAAATATATTTAACTTGCATTAAAATATTATGTTTATTTTTACTTAAAATAAATATATAAGATTGTATAATAGTTACATCGTGTGGTTTCTTGTGTATGTAATACAATATATATTGTACTGAGATTCACCAGGGTACAATACAGACATGTACACTTGTCCTATATATATTATACACACAATATTTAAACTATGATTTATTATAAATTATTTTATATAATATTATTCATTTTCAAAATCTAACTAATTATTATTAATAACTAATTGTTTATTTTCAATTAGATTCGTTCTAAAAAATTGGCTATGTGAATACGTGAATCTAATTTACAGAATGAATCAACAGTCAACTGAAATAAACTTCCGAGCGGTAACATATGTAAGCTATACATATACGACGAACAATGTACGACGTACATTGTATATATATATTAAAATATAGCATACTTGCATTATAGCAGGTGTAGTATATAAACTCGTATGCATACATAATATACTTAGCAGATGCCAGATACCAGATATTTACAAGTGCAGTACAGAATATAGTTATGATAGTCAAATATGAAATGGATACTTTTCTTTTGACAAACTATAGTTTGAATAAAAGTCTGACTGACCTTTTGTATTGTAATATAGTTTATTAATAAATTAGATGTAATATCATTCAATTTTATCATAAGTATAATTCTTACTAATGAATAAAAATAACTGGTTCTAATTATGATATTTGTTATTACGGAGTACATTTTAATAATCTATATGACCACATTATATTAAGTGACGGAAACTCTTATATCAGAGATGGATTGAGAAGAAATTCAGATGACCGATAATCGTAACACCATAAGATAAAGTAACAGCTACGGTAGTCTATATGAAAATATAGTAGCCACTGGGAAATCATTAGTTATATGTACGATAGTAAGATAGTATATAATCAACTAGATTTGATAAAATCGTAGATTTATCTATAAATTACAGTATACTGTTACAGACGGTTGAGTGAATTTAAAAATCTAGATTTAATATATTAATGGAATTAATATGAGATATTTAAAGAGAGGTAGTTAGTATTGAACAATAAACAATATCCACAACTACATAATTATATATTGAATAATTTTTGAATATTTTCTGAACAGGGTAGAAATTAATGAGCTGGTATTGAGTTATAATATATTTACGTAGGAAAGGAGTGGCTATTTTATTGTTTAATTTATTTTAATTGATTACATTAATTTAATTTATTGATTAATATCTAGAAGTAAATAATTGCATAAACCAAATGTGAACCTATCCATGATATTAACACGATTTTATAGTTTTAAGATATCATATTCTACTAATATTATATAAATTTGCAGAGTATTTGTATATCTTTGTTATGTAGGTCTAGTATATATTATTACATTTGGTAATTACTATAATTTATACTAATTATGTTTTTCCTTACTTATCGTTCTTTGTACAAAGGGTCTACTAGTGTTAACTCATCAGATATTTCTTCTACCAATCACCATGCTCATTAATAGACACATAATATATAACTGCTATACAAATAACATTGATGGTGGATGTTTTTAATTAATATACTAGAAAAACATAATAAGATAATTAAGATATTAATAATTACTAGACTGATGATAAATTCCACGTTATTTCTTATTTTCTATTCGGATTCTTTAAAAAATATCATAGAAGAAAGCAAATAATAATAATTAATGACAATATTATTATTCCGTATAGTAAAAAACTTAATTATTAAAAAAGATATATAAATTCTTGATCATTAAAATAGTTAACTAAAAAAAATAATATTTATTAATTTAGAAATTAAAAGCGACAAATGTTAAAAATGATCCACAAATAGAAAAATACTGTCTTTGAAATAAATATATTTATTCATGTCAAACATTATTTATTTCTATCAGAAACAATTTAATATTTATACATCACAAATGTATCCTTAAATAATTTCTTATATTTAAATACATTCTAACATAAATTATATAATTAATCTGGCAAGTAATTACCATTTTTACATATCTTTCATTTATACTTCGATATTGTATTTGATAATTTTATTGTTATTACATAACACTAATTAATTTTTTTATATTTATACAACTAGGCAACAATTTTAAACTGATATAATGAGAGATGGCAAAAAATATGTAAAACTTCAATTTATTAAACATGAAATTAATCGGCGAACAAATAAATAAAAACTCATAATACAAATATTATGTGATTTTCAAAGAATTTAAAAATACAATGCTATCACATGTACATATCATACTATAAATATTTGCATGTAAATATATGCACGGTATTATATAAGAATGGAAATCACATTAAAAATTATTGTAGAGAAATAAATTTAAATTATTAAAATTTACAATCACAACGCATATCTGGTTTGTATTTTCTTAAAAGGCAAATCGCTCGTCTCATTTAATAAAACCACCTCACGTTCGGTTCACCCAAGCGTATCACTACGCACTGTCCTCACAACAACCTCACAGCACCTTCTCACAGCACCTTCTCACAGCATCTCCTCACAGCGTCTCCTCACTCGTCAGTTCATTGCGGTGAAATCACTGCATGTCGAGTTTCGCCCTTCGAATGAGTTCGGTTGCGAGAAGACCTATCGATGAGCAGGTCGATTACAGCTAATTGTAAGGTGGTCGTAGCGTAAAGCGCGACCACCAGTCCGCGACCACCAGACCACCAAACCGCGACCTCGACCACCAGACCGCGACCTCGACCACCAGACCGCGACCTTCAGACCGCGACCCCCAGACAGCGACCTCCAGACCGTGACCTCCAGACCGCAACCTCCAGACCGCAACCTCGATCTTCAGACCGCGACCTCCAGACAGCAACCTCGACCACCAGACCGAGACCTCCAGACCGCAACCTCGACCACCAGACCGTGACCTCCAGACCGCGACCTCGACCTCCAGACCGCGACTACCAGACCACTACCACCAGACCGCGACCACCAGACCACTACCACAAGACCGCGACCTCCAGACCGCGACCTCCAGACAGCAACCTCGACCACCAGACCGAGACCTCCAGACCGCAACCTCGACCACCAGACCGTGACCTCCAGACCGCGACCTCGACC
Organism: Osedax frankpressi; assembly: GCA_964035775.1. Lineage (NCBI taxonomy): Eukaryota > Metazoa > Annelida > Polychaeta > Sabellida > Siboglinidae > Osedax > Osedax frankpressi. Next base: position 22,385,722 of record OZ038316.1, read on the forward strand.
TCCAGACCGCGACTACCAGACCACTACCACCAGACCGCGACCACCAGACCACTACCACAAGACCGCGACCTCCAGACCGCGACCTCGACCACCAGACCTCGACCACCAGACCGCGACTACCAGACCACTACCACCAGACCGCGACCACCAGACCACTACCACAAGACCGCGACCTCCAGACCGCGACCTCGACCACCAGACCTCGACCACCAGACCGCGACCACCAGACCTCCAGATCTCGAATGGGTCGCTAGCGAGCGTAACTACAAAGCAGTCTACCCCTAGCGTCACTAACTTGAACTATAGGTGTCACCGGTAGGTAACGGGACATCTGTGAAGTAGTGTTCTCCTGTCGTAGTACAGCATGATCAATATATAATTTGTATCTCATGTTATAGATACACTTTACACGTAATAAAACATATATATATATATATATACATATATATATATATATATATATATTTACATCGAGATATTAATAATTCAAGTATAAATATACTTAAATGGAAAATATACTTCTTGGATTTTTAAATCAAATTATATTTAATAAATACTCTTTTTTAACAATAGATACATAATGGAAATAATCTTTCAAATATATATATATAAGAAATGATTAGATATTAAATCCAATATTTTATTCTTTTTAAACACTTTCTTACAGCTGTTGCAGATTTTAAAGATTTACTTAATAATGATAGAATGAAAAATACTTTTTTATATTTATAATAAATATAAATAGAAATATGAAATGTATTTTTGTTATAATATTATATTTATATTCATTATTTTTTAAGATTTTTCATAACATAAGATTCATATATGTAAAGTTTGTATGTTTCATTAATCAAAAACACAAACTAAATAAAAATTAACATATGATATATAATTTGTTACAATTTGTCACGCAACAATAATATTCCATTGTAAAGAAAGTAAAAGAAAGTAAATTGAAAAATTAATTTGAAAACAAATATTTATTATTTACAAATTGGAATATTTTTTAATAAACTTAAAAAAATAGATTGTTTTTATTAATATTTTTTAAATATATATTTTTTATATCCTCTTTATCATGTATTAACTAATCATTATATATTTGTATATAATTATATTTTTTATATAATTATTATAGTAGTTTGGAAAAAGATAGCAAACGGCCAGACGATTATTAATTTCAATTGTCCGTCGAAAACCTATGCAGGCTTGACGGGTTCAATATGCCTATATACCATTACACCATGATAGAAACAAATATTAGGAACATCTCAATAAACTCAAGTTCGTCGAAAGAAAGAAAACGCGAGCTACGAGGGCACGGACCATATTTCATTCGTTTTCGCGTGAGGCCACAATCCGTGGGCGACACCATCTGACCGCCGCGGTCTTGAGCTACGGCCGAGACGTCGTCGACGTCGTCTACTCCCGTTGATTCTCCTCCTAGTCCGACGGGAAGCTCATCAAACTTAGTGGTCAGGCTGACCGAGTGGTCGGAAGCGCTCGTTGTGGACACGCCTCCTGCGGCTGAAACTCCGCCTCCGTATAGCAGACTGATGCCGCCACTCTCGAAGCCGGTATCGTGATCTTGAGTGAAGAAGGCCGATGTTCCGATTGAGGTAGTATGGTCTACAAGATGATAATTAATAAGTAAATGTTAATATCAGTAATAAAGTTAATGGTTATATTAGTAATAAAGTGAATTTGAAAATTAGTAATAAAGTGATTGTTGTTCGAGACCATCAAATTCTATAAATACTCACAAATATGAGATATAAATAAATCGGAAACAAAGAATTTTAATAATGAATAATTTAACTTTTAAATACAAATTTTCGAATAAATTAAATTACATATCAATTATTAGAAACTATTAGATTGCAAACCTACAAATAAAGGCAAAGAAAGTTAAAACTTACGGATATTTTGATTCTCTTCGAAACCGCAGTTATTAAAGTATTTAAAAATTACATTTAAATGACTTCACAGAATTATTTGAAACTCATTTTTAGCATGAATATATCACCTCTGATAACTTCCTGTTTATCAAATGCATCAACTTCCTCATTAATTTCGTCCGTCGTCTGATGGTTAAACAGTGACCTTCGAATGACTTCACAAATATGGAATGGTAGAAAGCAAATTAGATTAGAATAGAATAAACTTGTACATATGAAACGGGTGATCAGTGTGTAATAGTTTTAATTAAACTTATATATAAATAAATATATATCTTCATTGTTATGATTATTAATGAATTTAGAAATAGAATTATTACGTTTTAGATGGAAAATCAACACAGAACTACTATTCGAATCGCCATTGAAAGCGTGTACCTTCTAAGCCTTTTGAGTTGTCGCCAGGGTCCCTGGAGATCGGCGAAAGCTGCGGCGACGTCATCTCTTGACCGTAGATAGGAGAAAGGGCGATATCGGGCGGGGACGACGAGGAGGCGGGTCCAAAGTAGCCACCGTCGCCACTACCGCAACCGCTGAGGCGCGAAGGCGGAAATGACGGCGAAGCGAGGCGATCATCCGATAACATTGCGTCATAGATGTCATCTTTGAAACCTGTGAAATATAGCTGGAGAATTAAAGGGAGGGGGAGGGGGAGGGGAAGAGGGAGAGGGGGTAATCAATAATAATAAACCTTTATCCGAATTGAAGTTCATAGCAGTCCTTGAGCGAATTATTGGAGATGATGACATCTAGTGAAATAAACGTTGTTTCAGCATTTCAATTAACGTATCACTATTATTAAGATTAAGATTATTATTTCCATCTATAATAAAATCTCGATAATTACATCCATAATTCAAATATTACGAAAAATTATAAAAATATAATTTTACCATTTAGTCAAATATTTAAGAGATTCTGTACGAATAGATAAAGATTCTTTTGCACAAAACATTGCATATTCTATTGGTCTACTATCTACTATCTTTGTAACTTCAATTGATATTCCTACTGATTATATAATTAAGTCATAAAATCAATGCTCAAGTTTTTTAGATTTATCCGATTATTATAATTATTGAATAGATTATATAATAATGACTCACATTTACCGAAAATATAAACTTACGATACAACATACTTGCACACTAACACTATATTCAGATGATATAACAATTAGCAAATAGCAAAACGGGTATCATATTGTATATACTTTATTTAAATTGTTTGAAAAATTCAATAATACAAATTTTCTTATACAAAAAAAAAGATTTAACATTTAGATGTATAGTTTAATGAAAAGTGTAATAGTCAACCACACTATAACAGTAATATCACTGAGGTCGACATTATCATATCTAGATGATAAACTCAATTAGAAATAACATGTGTAATAAAAAAATATGTAAATCAAGATATTTATTAATATAATATTTATTAAATTATCAAACTTATTAAACCTTAATCCTTAAATTACAACACAGAAATAAACTAAATAAATATATAATAAAAAGTGTTATATTGAGATTAAATACAATATTTACATAGAATAAATAATATCAAGATTGTAGATTTAATATAAAAACTTAATGTATCCACATTATCACATACCATATAATACAAGGAAAACAGATACATCTGTAATATATAGTTAAATATAATTACCACCAGGAAATGTGAGAGAAATCAGATAAAAGGAACACTAATATACTATTTGCATTAGTATCATATAAAAACAAAATATTATTATATGTCACTGTTTCTAAAGTATAAACAAAACTACACCTTTATTATCTATCATCTATCTATTTAATTATTTCTCTATTTATATCTGGAAAATTAAATTTTATTTCAAAAATAGTGTCATTCTTGTTATTATTTATTTTCTTAATTATTCACATAAACTTTTGTATTTTACTCTGTTGTTATTATTATTAAATTATTCTTAAACCAAAATAAAAGATTTATTAACAATAATAATATTTACCAAAAAATTATATTTCAGTATATTTCAAAAAAAGGAAACAGAAATAAAGAATAAATTACTTTTATAAAATACCCACTAACTTCTTGTTTGAACATAAAGAGTCGTCCGGCGAAATGATCAATGGTAGGCGTTGTTCCGAGATCATAGGTCGGCGGTTGCAGTTCAACTGGAGAAGTTGCGGTCTCGACAACAACAGCGACTCTATTGAATAGTTTACGTCGCAAGCCGGTAATGTCACCCTCTTCGACATCGTCTTCTAAATAGGTGTTAAAAGGGTGTTAGTAGGGTTATTCTGAGTTAGTAGGGTTATTATGAGTTAGTAGGGTTATCCTGAGTTAGTAGGGTTATTCTGAGTTAGTAGGGTTATCCTGAGTTAGTAGGGTTATTCTGAGTTAGTAGGGTTATTATGAGTTAGTAGGGTTATCCTGAGTTAGTAGGGTTATTATGAGTTAGTAGGGTTATTATGAGTTAGTAGGGTTATTCTGAGTTAGTAGGGTTATTCTGAGTTAGTAGGGTTATTATGAGTTAGTAGGGTTATTCTGAGTTAGTAGGGTTATTCTGAGTTAGTAGGGTTATTATGAGTTAGTAGGGTTATTCTGAGTTAGTAGGGTTATTATGAGTTAGTAGGGTTATTATGAGTTAGTAGGGTTATTATGAGTTAGTAGGGTTATTCTGAGTTAGTAGGGTTATTATGAGTTAGTAGGGTTATTCTGAGTTAGTAGGGTTATTGTGAGTTAGTAGGGTTATTCTGAGTTAGTAGGGTTATTCTGAGTTAGTAGGGTTATTATGAGTTAGTAGGGTTATTCTGAGTTAGTAGGGTTATTATGAGTTAGTAGGGTTATTATGAGTTAGTAGGGTTATTCTGAGTTAGTAGGGTTATTATGAGTTAGTAGGGTTATTATGAGTTAGTAGGGTTATTCTGAGTTAGTAGGGTTATTGTGAGTTAGTAGAGTTATTCTGAGTTAGTAGGGTTATTCTGAGTTAGTAGGGTTATTATGAGTTAGTAGGGTTATCCTGAGTTAGTAGGGTTATTCTGAGTTAGTAGGGTTATTCTGAGTTAGTAGGGTTATTATGAGTTAGTAGGGTTATCCTGAGTTAGTAGGGTTATTCTGAGTTAGTAGGGTTATTCTGAGTTAGTAGGGTTATTCTGAGTTAGTAGGGTTATTATGAGTTAGTAGGATTATCCTGAGTTAGTAGGGTTATTCTGAGTTAGTAGGGTTATTATGAGTTAGTAGGGTTATTATGAGTTAGTAGGGTTATTCTGAATTAGTAGGGTTATTGTGTGTTAGTAGGGTTATTCTGAATTAGTAGGGTTATTCTGAGTTAGTAGGGTTATTATGAGTTAGTAGGGTTATTCTGAGTTAGTAGGGTTATTCTGAGTTAGTAGGGTTATTATGAGTTAGTAGGGTTATCCTGAGTTAGTAGGGTTATTCTGAGTTAGTAGGTTTATTCTGAGTTAGTAGGGTTATTATGAGTTAGTAGGGTTATCCTGAGTTAGTAGGGTTATTCTGAGTTAGTAGGGTTATTCTGAGTTAGTAGGGTTATTCTGAGTTAGTAGGGTTATTATGAGTTAGTAGGGTTATCCTGAGTTAGTAGGGTTATTCTGAGTTAGTAGGGTTATTCTGAGTTAGTAGGGTTATTCTGAGTTAGTAGGGTTATTCTGAGTTAGTAGGGTTATTCTGAGTTAGTAGGGTTATTATGAGTTAGTAGGGTTATTCTGAGTTAGTAGGGTTATTCTGAGTTAGTAGGGTTATTATGAGTTAGTAGGGTTATTCTGAGTTAGTAGGGTTATTATGAGTTAGTAGGGTTATTATGAGTTAGTAGGGTTATTCTGAGTTAGTAGGGTTATTATGAGTGAGTAGGGTTATTATGAGTTAGTAGGGTTATTCTGAGTTAGTAGGGTTATTGTGAGTTAGTAGGGTTATTCTGAGTTAGTAGGGTTATTCTGAGTTAGTAGGGTTATTATGAGTTAGTAGGGTTATCCTGAGTTAGTAGGGTTATTCTGAGTTAGTAGGGTTATTCTGAGTTAGTAGGGTTATTATGAGTTAGTAGGGTTATCCTGAGTTAGTAGGGTTATTCTGAGTTAGTAGGGTTATTCTGAGTTAGTAGGGTTATTCTGAGTTAGTAGGGTTATTATGAGTTAGTAGGGTTATCCTGAGTTAGTAGGGTTATTCTGAGTTAGTAGGGTTATTCTGAGTTAGTAGGGTTATTCTGAGTTAGTAGGGTTATTCTGAGTTAGTAAGGTTATTCTGAGTTAGTAGGGTTATTCTGAGTTAGTAGGGTTATTATGAGTTAGTAGGGTTATTCTGAGTTAGTAGGGTTATTCTGAGTTAGTAGGGTTATTCTGAGTTAGTAAGGTTATTCTGAGTTAGTAGGGTTATTCTGAGTTAGTAGGGTTATCCTGAGTTAGTAGGGTTATCCTGAGTTAGTAGGGTTATTCTGAGTTAGTAGGGTTATTATGAGTTAGTAGGGTTATTCTGAGTTAGTAGGGTTATTATGAGTTAGTAGGGTTATTCTGAGTTAGTAGGGTTATTCTGAGTTAGTAAGGTTATTCTGAGTTAGTAGGGTTATTCTGAGTTAGTAGGGTTATTCTGAGTTAGTAGGGTTATTCTGAGTTAGTAGGGTTATTATGAGTTAGTAGGGTTATTCTGAGTTAGAAGGGTTATTCTGAGTTAGTAGGGTTATTCTGAGTTAGTAGGGTTATTCTGAGTTAGTAGGGTTATTCTGAGTTAGAAGGGTTATTCTGAGTTAGTAGGGTTATTCTGAGTTAGTAGAGTTATTCTGAGTTAGTAGGGTTATTCTGAGTTAGTAGGGTTATTCTGAGTTAGTAGGGTTATTCTGAGTTAGTAGGGTTATTCTGAGTTAGTAGGGTTATTCTGAGTTAGTAGGGTTATTCTGAGTTAGTAGGGTTATTCTGAGTTAGTAGGGTTATTCTGAGTTAGTAGGGTTATTATGAGTTAGTAGGGTTATTCTGAGTTAGTAGGGTTATTCTGAGTTAGTAGGGTTATTCTGAGTTAGTAGGGTTATTCTGAGTTAGTAGGGTTATTCTGAGTTAGTAGGGTTATCCTGAGTTAGTAGGGTTATTCTGAATTAGTAGGGTTATTATGAGTTAGTAGGGTTATTCTGAGTTATTAGGGTTATTCTAGGTAGTATTAGTAGAGAAAAGCAGTATCCGTGAGCAATTATCAAAGGAAATCAATGTTAAAATATATATTAGAGTTTACTATAAACTACTAAATCAATTCTAGATAAATCAATGCAATATATAAAATATGATTTCTATTAATAATTTCTTTAAACAAATTCAATAATATTAAAAAAAATAATTTCCTATAGATTTAAGATTACCTATTACTGATTTAATGTATCTTTTCGGAGTGCAGTTAACCATTTTTCCTGAAATCGATGAACCACAATCTTTAAAAATGTAGTAAATATTTGATTTTAAGATATATTTTTTCTAAGTTTCACTGATACAAATTTTAAAAGTTATTAAAGGTTGTAAGCAGTGGAAATGATTACGCGAAATGAGGGGTTTGGTGGAGTGGTATGGCAGAGTGGGATGGCGGAGTGGAATGGCTAGACAGAGCGGGAGGAATCGCGGAGAACGAGGGCTGGCCAGAGCGATAGGCCACTCGCGTGTTTAGAACGGGCGTCAGCCTACCGGTGGGAGTCTGCGGGATCTTGAAGACGGGAGATGAGGCAGCGGCGACAGGAGGTGCAACTGATACCGGCGTGTGTATGGACTCGTGCTCCTCGAAGAACTTGTCAATCATGCGTTGGTTTTCTTCCTCCTGTTCGTGGTTGAACCTGCAACGGAAAGCGAAAGTTCAGAATCGCAGGTTTTCTTCATGAAATCGACAATTCAGACACTTACAGCGTTTACACTTTAGATGTTTATGATATTTAACAATCAGTTTAATAAAAAGAATAAAGAACATAGATATATATATATATACTATACCTACTATACTATACCTACTAAAGAATAGTAAATAAGAAATAATAATAAGATATATTTATCATAAATAATTAGTGTTTGAGGGTAAGGAGGAGAAAAGGAATGGAAATGAAGAGGAAGAGGGGAGGATAGAGGAAGCGAGAGAGAGGAAGAGATAGAGGAAGAGAGAGAGGAATAGAGAGAGGAAGAGAGAGAGGAAGAGAGAGAGGAAGAGAGAGAGGAAGAGAGAGAGGAAGAGAGAGAGGAAGAGAGAGAGGAAGAGAGAGAGGAAGAGAGAGAGGAAGAGAGAGAGGAAGAGAGAGAGGAAGAGAGAGAGGAAGAGAGAGAGGAAGAGAGAGAGGAAGAGAGAGAGGAAGAGAGAGAGGAAGAGAGAGAGGAAGAGAGAGAGGAAGAGAGAGAGGAAGAGAGAGAGGAAGAGAGAGAGGAAGAGAGAGAGGAAGAGAGAGAGGAAGAGAGAGAGGAAGAGAGAGAGGAAGAGAGAGAGGAAGAGAGAGAGGAAGAGAGAGAGGAAGAGAGAGAGGAAGAGAGAGAGGAAGAGAGATAGGAATAGAGAGATAGGAATAGAGAGATAGGAAGAGAGAGATAGGAAGAGAGAGGGAGAGGGAGAGGGAGAGATAGTAATACCTTATTATTGGTTGAAGAGGATGGAGAGTTGGAGACTATGGGGAAGGACAGCAGGAGGAAGCGGAGGACAGCGGGTAGAAGGGTGAAGGAATGCAGAAACAGGGTTTTAGGGAGAAGGAAAACATGGGGAATGACAGCAGGGGGAAGGTGAAAGAGGTAGTTGATTGCAATTTCAGTAATGGAGTAAAGAACAATGTCATAGTTACCCTCTGCACAAGTGCGATTGTTTGAATGGTTTCTCGTTTATATCAGCCGGATGCATTATGGCCAATTGATCGACTGACCAGCGAAATGTTTTGGGAGTCTGGAGGCGTTAATGTAGTATTGAATATCTTGATAAATAGTAACCGATTCCTTATAATCAACAATTAAAAAACTATGTAAAGAAAATCTTGATCTCGGTATTAGGTAATAATCATTAATACAGAATAAATATGAACTGTATCTTTAAAGTAGGCTACCTTATCAAATTATGGCATAAGCCAAAGGAGGGAGAGGAGTTAATGTGGGAGTGGGAGAGGAGTTAATGAGGGAGAGGAGTTAATGAGGGAGTGGGATAGGAGTTAATGAGGTAAAGGGAGAGGAGTTAAAGAGGTAGAGGGAGAGGAGTTAAAGAGGGAGAGGAGTTAATGAGGGAGATGAGTTAATGAGGGAGAGGGAGAGGTAGAGGAGTTAATGAGGGAGAGGAGAGGAGTTAATGAGGGAGAGGGAGAGGAGTTAATGAGGAAGAGGGAGAGGTAGATAAGGTAAGGTAAGTAGGTCTAATGTAGAACATACCTTCTCTGCACTACCGGGTGTACTAGGTATATCAAACGTATGCGGGTCCCAGATTGGGTTCTGAAGTCTGTAAGGAAGGTATTCATCGAAAGGATTACCTACCACAGGCACATTGTCGTATTCTGTCCATTTACTGGGAGTCTGCGGGAGGAGAGGGGGGGGGGCAGGTTATGGGGTTAGTAACGAGTTACAGGAGGATATTAATGGGGTTAATGATTAGTTCAGGAGGGTAGTAATGGGGTCCTTGGGTATCTGCAATGGGAAGAATGCGAGGTTTCGGGTTTATATGAGGGAGGTAGCATAAGGAAACTTAAAGGGTTAATGAGGGTATTTGGAAGAGTAAGTGAGGTTAATAGGTATGTGAGGAGGGAGATAATGGAGAAGTGTAGGGTGAACCGAGGAGGGATAATTGGTTTATAGGGAGTGTTAAGGGAAGGAAAGGTTTATTGAAGATCTACTGGTCAGGGTTGTTGGAAATTGGGAGATGAAATTGGGACCTATTGAAGATGAACGAAGTATTTAGTGAGAGCAAATGTGACAAATTAAAGTTAAAGGCACAATTATATACAATATAGTTTAGGGATTAGTAGATATCTATATCTATCTTATTAATATACTATATATATACATATATATATACATATATATACATATATATATATGTATATATATGTATATATATGTATATATATGTATATATATACACATATATGTATATATATATATTCATATATATATATATATATACATATATATGTATATATATATATATATATATATACTATAGTTATACCCCATAATATATTATTATATACGATAAATACATTAATATATAAATAATTAAGTACAATAATCAGGTGGGATATAGTTTTTACTCGTAGTAGTAGGAAAAACCTTAAACTGAGAAGCAAAGTAGTGTACCGACGAAGGAGTGATCGCGGAGACATCCGGTTTCACAGATGCAATCGGCGTGGTTTCCATGGTGACGAGGTACTGTGAAATCAATAGCGACGGCGTCAATAGCGTTTAACGACGGCGTAGTCTGCGAGACTTGCCAGTTTGAGGAGACCTATGGTTACTAATGCACTATGCGCTAACCATACGCTAGTCATGTCAGGTAAACCTGGTGACTAGACAAAGCCTTAATTAAATGCAAGTTGTAAACAAGTTGCAATTTATATTAAACACCCTAAACACCCTAAACACCCTAAACACCCTATTACACACCCTAAACACCCTAAACACCCTAAACACCCTAAACACCCTAATCCACTTCACCATATCTTGTATCATTATACTACACAAATTTCAGATACATAATACATGTATTATAATTTGATGGAATAAAGTATATTAATATATAAATATAATATACAATTAAAGTAATAATAATAAAATAATAACTATTATAATAATAAATATAATAATAATATCTGTATCATGTCAGTGATATTATGGTCAGTTTATCTGATTTAATGGTAAACAAAAAAGTTTACTTTTTAACACAAATCTGGATTTAGTAAAAATCTTTGTAATTTAAGTGGAAAATGACGAAGATACACAAAATTACGCAATATTTCCTCTGGCATAAAACTAAATCATACTTTAATTACTTTAATATTTTTAATTTGCATGAATAAAAAGCATGCATAATGAACCCTGACCTTCCATGGGATACAATTATAAACTCTAAACTTAAATTCAAATTAATATTCAGTGAATTAACATTTTTATTATTTAAATATCATATCATATATCATATAGTAAGATTGTGCCAATCAGAAAATGCTTATCATTATCGCTTTGCAAATTAATTGCATTTATATTGTTATATCTAGACTTTACTATTGTAATTCTCTATCGATACAACTCCCCATTAAACTAATACAAATAATTAAATACATATAGAAACAAGCAATGAAACTAACATCTTACCTGCATATGGAAATTAAAGTTTCTAAATTAAAGAAATATTTGTACAGGTTTGTAAAATGTAACTAAAAATAATCTACAAAATGATGTCAATAATTCGTGCCCTGTATTAATTCCCTACTTACTTATGTAACTGGCTGGATTTCTACAAAACCATCAGAATTAGGATGTACTAAAGAAAACAAATTAATAAACATGCGTTCAATGAAAACTTATTGGATCCCCGAGTGTGTTTAAAAAGAATTCGATGGTGTTTTTTATTTTCTATCGAACAAAGTAAATCGACTCCTTAATAAGGAGAGTCTTTACCCCTATTATTATCACTAACAACAATATAACATGTTATTATTATTATTATTGTTAATAAGTTAATTTATTTACTATAATTATAATCTTTGTAATTTGTATTCTTGTCCTTGTTTTAATATCATATTCGATCAATCTTTAACAAATTGAATTGTGTTTACAGAAATACTTAATATGATCTGGTAGTTGCGATTGAACAGCTGATTATAGCCAGTCATTATAGCTATGCATACTACAACTAATAGTATAGTTTAGGTGATGTTGTAACCAGTACATAGCAGTAATCCTATTGTATAATATATATATATAGAATATATACATATTTAATAAACTATACAATTTAACAACATTTACTCAATACAATTTAAATAAATTACTATACTTGATATTAGTATGTAATTCCTTATAATCTATGTAGTAGTAGTACAAATCATCTAATTAAAAATATGACAACATACAAATGGTATTAAAAGACGAATACTGGTATAACATATCCACACATTATATTATATAAGCGATATATTATTACATAGACATGCTATATAAATCTATACAACGAAAATATATTTTAAAATATATTATAAAATATATAAAAAACATCAAGTAAATTAGTTCCCCTGTTAGAATATAAATAGAATATAGGATTTTGAATTACTTCGTGAATTACTGAATAATATATATATATATTTAAATCAAGTATTATATATAAACTAACTTTTATACCATATAGTTAATCAAAAAATGTTAAATGATATTAAAAAAATTTAATTCAAAATTTAATTTTATTTCATTAAAATTCAAATATCAAGAATGGTAACTTGTAAACAAAAGTTGAAAATAAATTCGTATATACTTTAACTGAAAATATTAAATAAAAATAATAATATATAAAGACGTTATTTATTATAACCTTTATTATTATTTATAATTATATAATGGTAATGATATATTTAAAATATCCATCAATACTAATGAATTAATATACAATAAGTTGCTATTTTAACCAATAAATATAGAAATTAAAATAAAATATTTTTTAATATTTTGTTATTCAAAATTAAATAAAAATTTTTAAAATGTCAATAAATGAAAAAGAAATCATAAAAACTAAAGAATTATTAGATAGTTAGTATATTATATTGGGCATCAAGTCAATTGGCGTGATAAAATTACGCAGCGTATTTTCAAGACCACTATCGATTATATATATATAATTTAATTTATTTGATTATAAATAATATGTATTTACTATATACAATGTAGAGTACTGTATACAGGACTTATTTATATATTAATAGTATATATAGTATATATATTGTAATAATTAATCGATTATTACTATATTAACCTGAAGTCTATTGGTCAATTGTATATCTATTGATATCACTCCTTTAGCAAGCAAAAGTCTTGATCTCGCTGGAATAATATGTCAAAGTTATTGATATTGCTGGGATAATATTTAGAAATCATTGATATTGCTGGGATATCATGTCAAAGTCTATTACTACGATTCCTTTAGCAAGTCAAAGTCTATTTATATCACAGAGATATTTCTTTAAATGGTTAATTTATATATTATAATTAATATTATTGGAAATTTTCAATATATTATAAAAAAACAATTAGAATATAATATATAATTATATATTTATTTCATTTAAATAATATCAACTGAAATATATATATTATCTTAAACGACTTTTTTCTGTGTTTTATTAAGAACCTTTTTATATAAATTATATCATTAAAAACGTGTTATTACATTTCTTTTAAATTTGGATAATCTGTGGCCATGCGATAGTAATTTTAAATACCATGAAAAACATAGAAATTAACAGACATCTTTAAATTAAACATTAATCTATTTTTAACATAATTATAATTTTATAATTTTAGCAAAAATATTAATTTTCAGGAAATCATGACAATTCTCTGAAATTGGTACTATCTATTTTAATATTTTTTATTAAATGATGTAAATGTATATTTTTAATATAATTTAATAATTATTTATTATTAAAGGTGTTTAATGATAAGTATATATTGATTTTACTATAAATTTACGCAAAAATATTGCCTATATTTGGTTAAATAAAAATCCTAGAAATCTTTTATTTTTATATATTATATTTGCTTTATTATATATCTATTATATATATATATATATATATATATTATTTATATATATTATATATTATTTTAAATTTAAAATAAATTTGTCAAACAATAGAATTTACAGAATTTACACAATCTAATTTGAATACATTGTTATATGAAAATATAATAAATTTAACATACAGAAAATGAATTTTTAAATTCACATAAATTAAATAAAATTATAATAAAGTGATGTATATATAACTACAAATTCTGATACATATCAATACATATTAGCAATCATTTAAAAGACATACACTGTGATGTAAAATAATCAATTAATCGTCTTTTTGTGCATTTATGTATTGTATGAAAAAAAATATAATTTAAGATCTGATTTAAACAATATTAAACAATTTGTGATTTTCTATAATACTATGCACATGCAATGGGTTTTACTTTTCCAAAAAAATATAAACATTTTATAATTAAGATTTTAACTTATATTTAAAATACCTCTGCGTCGGACAGTATTTTCAGGATTACTATCACCCTTACAGTTAACAGTGGCACTATAGAAGTTTTATAATGTTGATAGTTATACATGATCACAAAATCATATTCATCACTAATTTAACAATATTATATAACATCATTACATAATATTAAAAACTTAAATATAATTAGATACACATGCACATTGTAATACATATATACATATAGAACAACAATGCAATAATAACTTAAGATACATATTATTATATATATATATATATATATATTGTATATATTGTATATAATATGTGTATTGTATATATAATAAATTAATATAAATGATCTATAGTTTACTGATTCAACCATGAATCATTAATTTGCTATAGATCAGAATCAATCGTATTATTTTATTGTGCCCATTTAGAATTTTCTGCTAACAACTCCTGCATAATTTGAACTCGTCATATAATGGACTTGATTTTTACATTGAGTTGTATTTCATTTACATGTAAATTATGGTACAATTGACAATGTAATTATGTTATTTTGATCTTTGAAAATAAAAGTACTCGATCGATAGCAAGTACGGATATACACGATAAAGGATCCTATTAAAATATAAATGAATAAATAATTACACTCAAAATCAAAAGGAGGATCAACTGTAGATCAGATATATCGTGCTTACGTGTTCTTGAAAAAAATAACTTAAGATTAAGATTAATGAATATGTTAATTAAATATTACATATCAAGTAATATGACGGAGAGATAATAATTGTTAATGAGAATTAACTTTTACGTAATGCTAAAATATCTTTATTGTTCTTCTTATATTTATTATTTTCTACTTTCGTTATTACCCGGAGTTTACTTCACAATCTCTGTTTCTCCGAATGCTCCATACATTCAATCTACATTCAATCTACATTCAATCTACATTCGATCTACATTCAATCTACATTCAATCTACATTCAATCTACATTCAATCTACATTCGATCTACATTCGATCTACATTCGATCTACATTCGATCTACATTCGATCTACATTCGATCTACATTCGATCTACATTCGATCTACATTCGATCTACATTCGATCTACATTCAATCTACATTCAATCTACATTCAATCTACATTCAATCTACATTCAATCTACATTCAATCTACATTCAATCTACATTCAATCTACATTCAATCTACATTCAATCTACATTCAATCTACATTCAATCTACATTCAATCTACATTCAATCTACATTCAATCTACATTCAATCTACATTCAATCTACATTCAATCTACATTCAATCTACATTCAATCTACATTTGATCCTGCTTTTGATTATGAGTTTGCTCAATTGTTTATTTATATTTTAGCATACTCCTTTCGTTTGAAATCCACTACTAGGTAATACCTCGCACCAACAGGATTATAGAAGGTAATGGCGAATACATGTAAGTCATTCTATTATTGACTGGGGAAGGCGGAGTGTTTTCGATTTTTACATTTTGTACTATCTTCTAGATTTAAGGCCTACTTTATATTATCTCTTCGTAGCGTTCACAACTGCAATCGAGTAGATTTTAACTGCATTGCGATCATGACCACGCCCATTATACTTAATGTGCAAAAGGTGATATGAGCCACTTAATTGAAAAATATCTTCTGCCATTATATTTGCTTTATTATTATTTACTTTGATCTATAATTTAACAGCATATATACTAATAAATAAGTAAACGATATGTTTATTAACATAAACATATGGTTTAAATATCTAGACGAAGTATGCACATTTATAATTAGTATATTAGTGTATATTAGTGCAATGTCAAAATCGCAATATAAAAACAGACACCATAATTAGTATAATTAATTAACTGAGCTATTATTACATCACAGATCTAATCACATGCATTATCTAGGCATAATATTTTCATTGGTATAATTGAATCTCATTTCCATAATTATAATACCTCGCAAATAATAATTTCGCAGTGTAATTAGCTTTTGTAATTTATATTTTATAAAATTGTATGGCAGATTTTATTATTTATTATATGTTGATACAGTATTACATTATTTAATGTTCTATTCGATATTAATACAATTTGTTCTCTTACTAATTGATAAACATTCCTACCTTTACTCATACGTAAGTCGACCTTCAACTTACTAATTATCTACTATCCGCCGACAGCTCTGATGAAAATCTCTAATTTGCTGAACACTGGCCTAGATCAGAATCTCGTCATAAAATGTTATAAACTTCTGGAGATGGGTGCCGACCACTCTACGCTCGCTTACGTGATCCGCGAACTCCGCGAAATATCTGATTGACGATGTAGTGTTGGCATGTTCACACTCTTTCTCGTTGCAAAAAGAACACCGATTTTGCATCAACAATTAGTGTAAAATATACTTATGAATATATATATATAATACGCATAAGTATATACACTACACTTATATTTTACATTATACTTATTATTATATATGGTACTCTTGTTATTTCATTTCTAATTCAAATATTGTATGAAATATATTTGTATCCTTTTAACAATAAAAATTATTATAATTACTTATTGTTATTTATTAATTACTATATTTTAATATTTAAAGTAATTTATTATTACTATATTAAAATAATTAAATAATGAAACATTGAAATAATATGAAATAACTCATAATGTATAGATTACATCGTGAGTTAGTACATTTATAATATATTCATGAATTGCAATGATCAATAATTTAATATATCGATTATACTACTTGGTATATCTACTATATTTTGTATTCTGCCTTAGTTACTACTTATGTTTGAGAATTTTTAGTTGTCTATGTGAAGAATAACACTCTAATAATTTCACAACTTGTGTTGTATTTTTTACAAATATCTAAACCGAATGTCACTAAAAATATTTGATATATATATATGCATTCATAAAATAATTTATAAATTATAGAAATTTAATAAATTTAATTGTATATTAATTAAATTAATATTAAAAAATTACGTGATTGAGTAATTAATTGTGGTACATAGCATGTGTCAACTACATATAAAAATTTACTTTATTTATTGTTTGACAAATATATTCTGCAAATGTCATTTATTTGTATATAATTTATATAAAATGTATATAAAATATGTATATAAAATATAAAATGTACATTTTCAGAATTTGATTGAATCTATATTATATTATCCTTAATTGTTTAAGCATATATAAAATATGTATACGTTAACCTATATCTCATTTATAAAAAAGAATCATGTTTCATATAATGTCTTTTTAGTTTTTTTGCCAAATTATAATACACCAAACTATATTCAATAAAAATTAAATACTATTAGTTTGAATAAATAAAGTTTAAATCATTTATTAATTTATATCGAATTCGTGGGTCAATTCGATCTCTATGTCTATAGTATATAATCACATAATATGAAACAGGTGTCTCAGGGATACTAAATTATATTAGGTTAGTGAATATCAAATGTATATTAACCATATTTGTATTCCACTTTCTTATATGGATTTACTAACATAATATTTGAATTAATTTCATCGATTAAATACTAGATTAAGTTAATAATGGTATCGCTATCTAATAGACAATGTGTGTCATAAGCAAACATAAATTAATTTATGAAATATCATTATAAGATTATTTTTAAAATTAGTTAAATCATTTATGTAATATATTATATAAAAGTACTAATAAGTATCTAAATAGCAAATCTTAGTTTAGCGAATTTATATTTTTTAAAAAACCTCGCATTCCAGAAAATTTTATAATAAACAATATTATAAAATAAATTATACAATTAAAAAAATGAAAATATTTGAATTGTTTACTGGATATATATTTATATACGGTTTATTATTTAATATATTATCAAAAACAACTAGACATAGTGATGTAATAGTTTTATGAAATCATTTCATGTATCAAAAATATTATTGATTTACAGAAAAACAATTATACGAAGCAAAAATAAAATTAACTTGATCAATCCAATTAATAAAAAGTTGTTTGCCAGGCATATATTATCTATTCAACATAAACTACACGCTTGTATATTTTCAATGGAACGTAATTGAAGATATATCCTCTTCGAAGATAGGATTTATAATAGATTTACTATAAGATCTGAAATCATCCAATTAAGAAAAATGTACGCTAATAATAATGTTATTTGTCTTTACTTTACCAAACTCATTATACTGATAAATAGTATTGGTACATATCCTTTAATATATTAGATATGTGGCTTGGTAATGGGAGAGTTTCGACGTGTTTGTATAGATCGTATTCGAATGTGGTATTGACCAAAAGCATTAGACAAAGTCAAGCCATACTATATGCAGATCATTATATATATATATATATATATATATATATATATATATATATATATAATATTAATATTATGTGTTAACATTGAAGTTTCTATAATAAGATACTCAGAAAATAATCCAGGTAATTTAATTTTTTGCATTGCATATTTATTTTAGATTATTTTCTATTTTTTAGAACATCAATTGATTTTCTGTACCTT
>OZ038316.1:22406929-22408465 GCA_964035775.1 Osedax frankpressi
ATCAGATTTACAAGGACGATAATAAAATTAAGCTTATCTATGATATATCATCAATATATTTAAGTTCTGATTACGTATAATACTTTAGGTATCCGAAATACAATATTTCCTAATTATGTAAATTCAATATAAATAAATTTTCAATTTCGAATGAAAATCACGTCAATATCGGATAAAACATGTACTGTCAATTGCGTCTACAGCGTCTAGTATTTCTAGTGGGCAAGGCTTAATGCGATTAGCTTGTCTGCAATATCCCCGTATGCATCGTATGAACTCTGCCTTCATCCGAATAGAGATGACCAATTAGGGGTTGGGTTTATCGAAGCGTGCTGCGGTGTCCTTCATTAGTCATTCGTACACTTGTTCTTATGCAATCGGTTATGTAATTTCGATTCTAACCAGCGCCGCCGACTATGGCCTACAGCTACCGGTCAGCGTTGATCAATGCTGACCACTGCCGGCTAATGTAGATAACCACTAAGCTATGCTTAATATAGTCATGGCAATAACTGAGCATTACGCTATTGACTACTGCATATCACTGCTGACCATAACAGATCAATGATTATCATTGCCAACTGCAACTTAGATTACCAACCTCTGTCGAATATGACAGAGTAAGTATTATGATCGCTAATGATTACTATGATAGTTATCGAGCTTTTCTTGCTGATATCGTACAATGTACAGTGTACACTGTACACTGTACACTGTACACTGTACACTGTACACTGTACAGTGTACAGTGTACAGTATACAGTGTACACTGTACAGTATACAGTGTACAATCTGCATTACTCAGTACGCTGTATGGCATACACTGACAACTGTACAGTGTACACTGTACAGTGTACACTGTACAGTGTACACTGTACAATGTACACTGTACAGTGTACAGTGTACACTGTACAGTGTACAGTGTACAGTATACAGTGTACAGTATACAGTGTACAGTGTACACATTACGTCATACTCATACGCCAGCCATGGTAATAACAGACATGTTTCTATAACAATATATTGACCATTTCACCGGAAACCACTATTCGAATATCTCAACTCAGATGCATTAGTGACCGGTAGTCAGCTAACGTTGGTGTTGTCCTGCGTAAGCCCCATTATGACATCCATTTACTACATTCAAGATAATGTACTTACTTGTATAGTAATACACATATTTACAATACTATATGAAGTATATAATATTATATTATAAGATATATGATGTAATAACATATCATGGATTATCATTATAATTGTTCCTGTTCCTGTTCATGTGCTCGTAAAATACATATTGCATGCGATTAATTTATATATATAAATTAATACATATATACTATACAATACGTATTGTACACTATGCATTATGCATAGTATAATGCTTACCTATATATACAGTATGACGAACAATTAAAATAGAATACAATACATAGTGTAATGTATATTTAGAATATATTTTACAATTTATTAAAACTATATACGATTGTCTATAGTGCGCAATAAAATATCGCATAGTGCCAAATTTAAGAAATC
>OZ038316.1:22408665-22487473 GCA_964035775.1 Osedax frankpressi
TTATCATTGCCAACTGCAACTTAGATTACCAACCTCTGTCGAATATGACAGAGTAAGTATTATGATCGCTAATGATTACTATGATAGTTATCGAGCTTTTCTTGCTGATATCGTACAATGTACAGTGTACACTGTACACTGTACAGTGTACAGTGTACAGTCTGCATTACTCAGTACGCTGTATGGCATACACTGACAACTGTACACAGTGTACACTGTACAGTGTACAGTGTACAGTATACAGTGTACAGTGTACACATTACGTCATACTCATACGCCAGCCATGGTAATAACAGACATGTTTCTATAACAATATATTGACCATTTCACCGGAAACCACTATTCGAATATCTCAACTCAGATGCATTAGTGACCGGTAGTCAGCTAACGTTGGTGTTGTCCTGCGTAAGCCCCATTATGACATCCATTTACTACATTCAAGATAATGTACTTACTTGTATAGTAATACACATATTTGCAATACTATATGAAGTATATAATATTATATTATAAGATATATGATGTAATAACATATCATGGATTATCATTATAATTGTTCCTGTTCCTGTTCCTGTTTTAATTTATATATATAAATTAATACATATATACTATACAATACGTATTGTACACTATGCATTATGCATAGTATAATGCTTACCTATATATACAGTATGACGAACAATTCAAATAGAATACAATACATAGTGTAATGTATATTTAGAATATATTTTACAATTTATTAAAACTATATACGATTGTCTATAGTGCGCAATAAAATATCGCATAGTGCCAAATTTAAGAAATCACCTCCGGACAATACTTATACATCTACAATTAGTATATGTTGTCATATATATATATATATATATATATATATATATATATACATATATATATATATATATATATATATATATATATATATATATATATATATATTCTCTATATATTTATAAAATGAAAGCCATAATAAATATAGGACTTTGATACTAAACAATGTATTTAAAATATATATCCTATAAAATAGTATATATATATATATATATATATATATATGTATATATATATATATATATATATATATATATATATATATATTCTCTATATATTTATAAAATGAAAGCCATAATAAATATAGGACTTTGATACTAAACAATGTATTTAAAATATATATCCTATAAAATAGTACACAACTATATCTATATATTTAATACCATGGTAATATAATTCTATATATTAATGTATAATGGTCTCCTATGCTGCAATAAGTTAGACAATGAGAAATGAGCAATATATATTAAATTATATACAGTATTATAATATAGTAATATACATATATAATAAGTACATATTGTTAATAATAATATATAACTATGTTACGAATATTATATACATATGAGGATAAGGTATCATAACCAAATAATGCTATTATAGAGTATAGAGTATATATCAAGTATAATATATGGTATATATTACAGTATATCTTATATACTATAATATACTCATTTATTGATTAGTTATTGATAACTTATTATTAGAAGTGATATTGAATATCTTCTCATATAGCTACACTCTCATAATGCTGTTATGATAATGTTTAATTAATAAGGATATTTATATTATAAGCTATAGCGAATCTATAATTACGAGACGATACATTCAATGCAGAGCAAAAATCTATTTTACAACTGATTTTATTAAAATCCTAATGCTCTCTAAATAATTTCATATCCTTTGTTTTTATAATTTTATAAATAATTTTTTTATTATAATTAAGAATATATAGCTTCGTAATATAGGCGACTACTTACTTTATAGTTTTACTTATTAAATATAATTATGACTATTAATTAGATAATTATAATTAACTATAAAAATCGTCAGTAAATTAAATTAGTAAAAAGTAAGTAAAAATAAGAATATTTTAATTTAAATTTTTAAAAATTAAATTCAAAAAAATAATTATTTATCACACTTCTTGAACACATTTATCTATAATAGTATATTATATTATGTAATAAATAATCAAGTTCGAATATGATATATATATAATTCATATATAATTATTTATTATTTAAAATATGATATGTAATTATAAAATCATATTTATATATGTTATTATTATTATTATTAAAGCATATGGAACATATCATTTTTATATGTTACTAGAATGTTACTACGATGTTACTAGGAACAAATGAATGCCATTAAAATATAAAAGCTATGTACGTATTAATATTGTCATTCATATATGTTTAATCGTTTTAGTTTGCCATAATAAATTATTCTAAATCAATACATGTAATTATATTATAGTAGAACTAAATAATAATAATTCGTAGTTCACATTCGTATGTTATAATTATAATTTAAATCAAATAGTGGGAATATACATATATATATATATATATATATATATATATATTCACTAATACAATATTTTTTCTCCTATATTATTATTCTTACAATGAACTCATTGTCGTATGATATAATATACGCCGTATATGTCATATACATTAACATATATGACAGTTTATGAGTATATACTATATACTATATAGTAAGAATAATAATTTCGGAGAAGAAATATTGTATAGGTATATATATATATATATATATATATATATATATATTCCCACTATTTGATTTAAATTATAATTATAATATATGAATTACGAATTAGTAACACCAGATTATTGATATACAAATACATGTAATTACATGCGTAGACGTACATTACGTTGTTTTACATAAACATTAACATGATTTTATTTATTAGATCCATATGTGATTATATAATCTAATAAAGTATAGTTTATATACTCAAATATCCACAAACAATTATAATTTATTATTTGCATGCATCATATTTAACTTTATTTTTATCTATTTATATAATAACAATGACTATTACCTATACATATAGGGTGCAATGACCATATAGGGTGCAATGACTATATACCCTATATGGTCCACTGGCCCTGTATCACCGCGAAACGTATTCAAATATAGTTTTTATAGATAATTAATTATATAAAAACAACATATGATAGTATATGATAACGTATCATATATTATGTATACAATGTATAATAACGTTATTAATACGTACGTATTATATATTATTAGAATAAAATAACCAAATAATAAACTTCAACAAATTATTTTCGCATGTCAATATTATAATGAACTTGTAAATAATAACGTAATATGAAGTTTGTATTATGACCTAATATATACGCTATATATGCACACCGTGCATTGTACCGTTATATCATTTTAAAACAAATCAAACTGAGTAGTGCAGTATCTTAATAAAATCATTTTATATTATATACAAAATAATGTATGAGAATTCAAATAAAATTAGGTAATAAGATAATAAGATTGTTTGCCTGGTATTATTTTTGCAACTGATCTGGATGTTAAAATATGCAATTTATCTAAAGTACATTATTTAATGATTTTATAATTGCTGCCCTAAATACATCCCAGAAAAGAATGCATTTATAACTATTATATCACTTTATTCGCCGAGTTGTAATATACGATTAGCACTTTATATGTATATATACATGACTGCGATTATGTCATATCTAATTAAAGTTTGTATATAATATATCTTCATTGAGTATAAGTCGATGACAGAGATATATGTCGCTGTTAAATGGGTTCTGTATGTTGAGATACTAATGAACATTATATTGACTATAGCTATATTAGTATTAACAATCTGTATACATCGACCATATCCCCGTGTTCATTACTATAGCTAATGAGGATTATTACCCACCGATGTTAGCAACTACCAACTTCTTAACTCGTGACCTATAAACTCGGTACCTCGTGCCATTGTAGATGCGGGCAGTATTAGTTTCTCTGTCGCCATTCGCCCTGACCACGGCCGGCTTTTTCGGATACAAGGCTAGACTTGCCGACTACAAAGTAGCCTACGAGTCAGACGCGATGCGTCAATCAAACTTGACTGACACTCTCCTCTCCGCGCAAGACACGCCCCTCGAGGAGTCGACGGTTTACATGGCCGCGAAGTGCGCTCCGATATTAGCCCTGATGCTGTTCGTGGCCTTGCAGGCATTCGGACCCTACCGTCTAACAAAGGACAAGGAATTCAACCGGTATAGTATTTACATCCTACTAAATATGCATGTATTTTGTAATAGTTCATACTGCTTTATTGGATCTGTAATTTTAAATTATTTTCAAATTTAAAATTATCTTAAACTTTAAATCCTAAAGTTAAAATTTGAAAATATTAACACTTGAAAATATATATCATATATTATATATATATTATATATTACATATTTATATGTAATATATAATATATAATATGCGGTATTCCCTTCTACACATTTACAAATATTCACATATACTCTAACACAACATTAAATATAGGTATTAATTAAAGAATAGCTTGTTTGGGAGTGTAATTAAGAGTTTATTGGAAAATTTGAGGATATAGTTAAATATGTGTGTTTGATTAAAAAGGTTTGTTTTGTTTACTGAACATGTATGATTAAATGGATTTCAAACTATCACTGCTAAATACATATATCTACAACATAGTAGTAAGTTCATGCTAAGAAATCCAGCTTTAGTAATGTATACTGATAATGTATTTCCTTCATTATAAGCCAACCACTATCCACCATTCTATATTTATCTGCTCACTCCGTAGTCCATCGTACAGTTGTTCGTGGCATCTCAATATTCAATTACGTAATATGAACTAGTTGTAGGAACATTCTATTTTTGCACAAACGCTGATGACGTAATGCGTATACCCGTACAGTGACGTAATCTATAATTATGTATCGCGATGTGTAGCGATAGGTCATAAATCCTTTTAATATTATTAGCGATGAAAAATAGCAATCGTATGGCTATTGGATTAATGCATCCTTTATATTATATTTAATGTCGATTCGTTAGCAGGTGTGGTTTATGGTTTACATATTGTCTACCTCGCGAGCTCTAATCTACTGAGGTCCACTTCTGCAGCATATTTCTTGTTCAACTGCTCTTTTTATAATTTAAGCCTAAAACCACCTACCGATTCACGCTCATGGACTTGGGAGTACTATTGTCCTCATACTCTACTCGTTAATCTATTACTAAGTTCGTAATTTTTATATCATATTACGTCATGCGTTACTTAATTCCCTCTCCCTCATCTCCCTCGTCTCCTTCGTCTCCCTCGTCTCCCTCATCTCCCTCGTCTCCTTCGTCTCCCTCGTCTCCCTCGTCTCCCTCTTCTCGCTTTCCTTCCACGCTGCCTGACCCGTGCTACCCACACCGCTGTTACTGTTACCATTCCGCCCTCTACACCTCTGCAGCTATTGTAAACGTATCATGGCTGGTCTGTTACTATGTGCGGTTGGCGACGCGCTGCTCGTCTACGAGATGTACTTCCTTCCCGGTCTAGTTGCCTTCGCCCTCGGACATTGCGCATACATTTATTCGTTTGGCTTCCACCCCAACCTTCACGTTAGTTTAGGGAAAAAACGGAACGATCTAGATTACGCCCCAATACGCCAAGCTCACTTCACGTTACACGGAGTTGCAGGATGTAGTTATGCCTGAATATATATATATATATATATATATATATATATATATATATATATCAAGTCCAATATAAAATCAATATCGCTTATTTTTTGATTGGCCAATAGTTGATAGTTTTTGATATTATTTTGGTTACTGTATTCTGTAGAGAATACAAAAGTGATCATTTACAGTTTGGGGAATTGTTGATTTTGCATGGTTGAAAGAGGGGTAAGTGTTTTTAGAAAAAACATTCCATCGATAACAAAATAAACTGTATATTGAATCTGGTGGTTGGGGTTGACCAATTAGGTGGATGCCCTGAAGGACGTGATTCAAAAGTATTCGAGAAGTTATTAAAAAAGGTCTTAGAGTCATTAAAGGTCTGTTTTGCACACACGATATAGAGTTCGTGGCAGGATATTTGCACTTACAAAAAGTTGTTTATATTTAGGATTATTCTTTATTTATACATTATTCCTATGTAATATGTATTCTACCTCCATGAAATTTATAATGTAGTTCTATTCAGTCCTTAGAGTATACACTGTGTACACAGTATACAATGTTCACAGTACACAGTACACTACGCAGTACACTACGCAGTACACTACGCAGTACGGTACGTAGTACGGTACGTAGTACGGTACGTAGTACGGTACGTAGTACGGTACGCAGTACACTATGTAGTACGGTACGCAGTACACTACGCAGTACACTACGCAGTACACTACGCAGTACACTACGCAGTACACTACGCAGTACACTACGCAGTACACTACGCAGTACACTACCCAGTACACTACGCAGTACACTACGCAGTACACTACGCAGTACACTACGCAGTACACTACGCAGTACACTACGCAGTACACTACGCAGTACACTACGCAGTACACTACGCAGTACACTACGCAGTACACTACGCAGTACACTACGCAGTACACTACGCAGTACACTACGTAGTACACTACGTAGTACACTACGCAGTACACTACGCAGTACACTACGCAGTACACTACGCAGTACACTACGCAGTACACTACGCAGTACACTACGCAGTACACTACGCAGTACACTACGCAGTACACTACCCAGTACACTACGCAGTACACTACCCAGTACACTACGTAGTACACTACGCAGTACACTACGCAGTACACTACGCAGTACACTACGCAGTACACTACGCAGTACACTACGCAGTACACTACGCAGTACACTACGCAGTACACTACGCAGTACACTACGCAGTACACTACGCAGTACGGTACGCAGTACACTACGCAGTACACTACGCAGTACACTACGCAGTACACTACGCAGTACACTACGCAGTACACTACGCAGTACACTACGCAGTACACTACGCAGTACACTACGCAGTACACTACGCAGTACACTACGCAGTACACTACGCAGTACACTACGCAGTACTGTACGCAGTACACTACGCAGTACACTACGCAGTACACTACGCAGTACACTACCCAGTACACTACGCAGTACACTACGCAGTACTGTACGCAGTACACTACGCAGTACACTACGCAGTACACTACGCAGTACACTACGCAGTACACTACGCAGTACACTACGCAGTACACTACGCAGTACACTACGCAGTACACTACGCAGTACGGTAGTACGGTACGCAGTACACTACGCAGTACACTACGCAGTACACTACGCAGTACGGTACACAGTACACTACGCAGTACACTACGCAGTACACTACGCAGTACACTACGCAGTACACTACCCAGTACACTACGCAGTACACTACGCAGTACACTACGCAGTACACTACCCAGTACACTACTCAGTACACTACGCAGTACACTACGCAGTACACTACGCAGTACACTACGCAGTACACTACGCAGTACACTACGCAGTACACTACGCAGTACACTACGCAGTACACTACGCAGTACACTACGCAGTACACTACGCAGTACACTACGCAGTACACTACGCAGTACACTACGCAGTACACTACGCAGTACACTACGCAGTACACTACGCAGTACACTACCCAGTACACTACTCAGTACACTACGCAGTACACTACGCAGTACACTACGCAGTACACTACGCAGTACACTACGCAGTACACTACGCAGTACACTACGCAGTACACTACTCAGTACACTACGCAGTACACTACGCAGTACACTACGCAGTACTGTACGCAGTACACTACGCAGTACACTACGCAGTACACTACGCAGTACACTACGCAGTACACTACGCAGTACACTACGCAGTACACTACGCAGTACGGTACGCAGTACGGTACACAGTACACTACGCAGTACACTACGCAGTACACTACGCAGTACACTACGCAGTACACTACGCAGTACACTACTCAGTACACTACGTAGTACACTACGCAGTACGGTACGCAGTACGGTACACAGTACAGCAATAGTGCACATAATACACAATAAGAATAATTATTTTCTAAAAATTGTGAAATAGATATAATTAAATTCTGCATTTTTTCAATGTAAAATCATTTATTTTAACAATATAAAAATTGAAATCACCTGGATATATTGATGAGTATAATTAAATAGTAATATTATAATTACAAAATTATTTATGTTATTCTATTTCTTGCTTTGTCTATTTTTAATATTTTGTATCCTTACTACACAACAAATGATTTTATAAAATAATTACAGTTAACTATCTAAATAAACAATTACATTACGTTGCATTGCATTACATATTTTAAATATAAATAAATTCGAAATATTTTTGATATAAAATCAATACATTTTATATTTTATAACCGAAACAAATACATTTTTGCTGGTAACGGAAACAAAGATTATGTAAAATATTCAATTTTTGACAAAAATTAAAAATAATATAAATTAAATTATGTATTACTAAAGTAAAATCACTGGAATATAAATATAATATTATACAATAGAATATAACAAAAGATTTATAATAAAAGCATACAAAAGAATTACATGAAAAGCATAACATCTGCGAAATATTGTTTGCTTGAGTATTTGCAATGAACGATTAACTGTGAACTCATTTCTGTCCGTGCTCAATGGTGTCCTCCTTTCTCAATGTACAGTGTACAATGTACACTGTACAATGTACAGTGTATACGTCTCTGAATGCTATTATAGAATCTGTCGTAGGCAGAATTTAAATTTTCTAAATTTCCTTTTATATATTTTATGTACATTATATAACACCGAATTTTTATTTAATTTAAAATGTAATACTTTTTTAGATTATAGATTTATATATAATACATTCTCAACTGAATTCAATTTTTATTTTGGTCATTATTTTGTGAAAGTTTATTCAAAATTTAAAAAGAACAAATACATTTCTAATTTTCTATTTTTCATATCATAATATTTCTTTATTTAATATAACTTTTCTTCAAAAAATGCAAATTTTATTAAATCACTTTGAATATTAATAATAATAGTTCTCGCGATTAGATCTCGTCGGGAGCTATCGTTGGAACCATCGCGATGTTAGCGTACATCTACATATTCTCATCACTAAAAGAAAATGGAGTTCTCACCGTGGCGGTTGCCGTTTACTGCGCGCTAATAGGAGCCATGGTATGGCGAGCTGTCGCCAGATGTGTTCACAAACCAAATCGTTAGTTTGCGGCATAATTCCATCATTTTTGTATGAGAACTTTATTGCGGGCGTCATTCGGATTCGTTATCCGCGATTCCGTCGTATAATATTTAAATATAGTTCACTTTCATATAGTACAACGTGTATATTATCATGGCAACCTGATTTTGTTTGTAAAAGCGGGGTCATTTCGGTTCGCTGAGGTAAGAGTCGCGTGGTTGTCGCCGGGTTTACCGTATAACAATAGACCAACTGTTGAGAGAGTAGATACATTGCGGGCGTCGAATCCCCTACACGACGAGGCGTTAACCTTACGTTATACGGCGTAGAATATACGAAGTATAACGTTTACTCAGCCGCTTTAGAAATAAATCTCGGGTGCGACATCTCGAGCTTATCTATGTAGTCCGTTAGAACTACTAGCACTGCACTGCATGCAAATAATATCCACTGTTGATACAAATGTACCACACATGTAATTAATGCACCCTGCGATCACCGATACTATCTATTAATCACTGTTTCCGTCCAATTTTACGGTCAATTGACCTAATCATAACCATAATCGTCGGGTAACTCTTTACAATGCCACCACCGCTAGATATCATGTGTTGAACCAGTTTGTAATACACTAGATCCATTAACCCTAATTAACCATCACTGACCTAGGCCTACCTCCCCACAAGATGATACCACTATGTTCCACTAACCTCCACTAACCATACTATAATAATTTAATCACAATGATCCATTAATTTCAATCCTCTAAATAATATCCTCATGGTGTCCACTGTACTCAACTAACCACAATACTCTATAGAGGTGTATACACTTTGTGTATATACACTTTGTGTATATACACTTTGTGTATATACACTTTGTGTATATACACTTTGTGTATCTCATCGCTCTTCACTAAACCCTACTTCTCTCCGCCTGTACGCCACCCTTTTTTTAACCCTTGTGTCCAATACCACTCTTCACGGATAATCGGGAGTAATCCGATGCCTCATCATTAACAAACTACAACACCCTACACCACCCTACACCACCCTACACCACCCTACTCCGCTATACACTACCCTACACTACCCTACACCACCCTACACTACCCTACACCACCCTACACCACCCTACACCACCCTACACCACCCTACACTACCCTACACTACCCTACACCACCCTACACCACCCTACACCACCCTACACCACCCTACACCACCCTACACCACCCTACACCACCCTACACCACCCTACACCACCCTACACCACCCTACACCACCCTACACCACCCTACTCCGCTATACACTACCCTACACTACTCTACACCACCCTACACTACCCTACACCACCCTACACCACCCTACAACACCCTACACCACCCTACACCACCCTACACTACCCTACACCACCCTACACCACCCTACACCACCCTACACCACCCTACACCACCCTACACCACCCTACACCTCCCTACACCACCCTACACCACCCCACACCACCCTACACCACCCTACACCACCCTACACCATCCCACACCACCCTACACCACCCTACACCACCCTACACCACCCTACACCACCCTACACCACCCTACACCATCACACACTACCCTACACCACCCTACACCATCACACACCACCCTACACCACCCTACACCACCCTACACCACCCTACACCACCCTACACCACCCTACACTACCCTACACCACCCTACACCACCCTACACCACTATACACCACTCTACACCACTCTACAACACCCTACACCGCTATACACCACCCTACGCCACCCTACACCACCCTACACCACCCTACACCACCCTACACCACCCTACACCACACTACACCACCATACACCACCCTACACCACCCTACACCACCCTACACCACCCTACACCACCCTACACCACCCTACACCACCCTACACCACCCTACACTACCCTACACCACCCTACACCACCCTACACCACCCTACACCACCCTACACCACCCTACACCACCCTACACCACCCTACACCACCCTACACCACCCTACACCACCCTACACCACCCTACACCACCCTACACCACCCTACACCGCTATACACCACCCTACACCACCCTACACCACCCTACAACACCCTACACCACCCTACACCACCCTACACCACCCTACACCACCCTACACCACCCTACACCACCCTACACCACCCTACACTACCCTACACCACCCTACACCACCCTACACCACCCTACACCACCCTACACCACCCTACACCACCCTACACCACCCTACACCACCCTACACCACCCTACACCACCCTACACCACCCTACACCACCCTACACCACCCTACACCACCCTACGCCACCCTACGCCACCCTACGCCACCCTACGCCACCCTACACCACCCTACACCACCCTACACCACCCTACACCACCCTACACCACCCTACACCACCCTACACCACTCTACACCACACTACAACACCCTACACCACTCTACACCACACTACAACACCCTACACCACCCTACACTACTTCCCCTGTTATTGGCCTACCTCACCACTTTAGCTCTACGGTATGTTGCGGTATTCGGAGCCATCACTTTCGCCGTTAGCGACATGACTCTGGCGATTAACCGTTTCGTGCGTCCACTAGAAGGTGCCGGAACTGTTGTCATGGTTACATACTACGTTGCCCAGCTTGCCATCTCGGTATCGGTAATTGAAAGCACCTTCGTGTTTCGTTCAAGTTGCGATATGCCTGCAACTGCGTCAACTAAAAAGAGTAAGAAGACGTCTAAGGGAGATATATCTTATGGTTGCGCATTTACCAATAATTCTATGATCCGACGTGCTCTGTGAAGTGATCTTTATTTCTATCCCATTCTCCCTCTCTCTCTTTCTATCTTACATATATGCATACACCCACGCACGCACGCACATACATACACATACACCCACAACAAACACATACACACACACAAATACACACACTCTCTCTCTCCCTCTCCCCCTCCCCCCTCTCTCTCTCTCTCTCTCTCTCTCTCTCTCTCTCTCTCTCTCTCTCTCTCTCTCTCAATTGGTTCTCTTTCTTTTCCTACTCCTTACTTTACTTCTTCTCTCTATCTCTCTCTGATGTATAAATACCATCACTCTTTCGCAATATACATCATCATTTTCCAGGCCAAATTATCATTCACTCGATCACTTCGTTATCGTAATTTCCTTAACTTAAACTTGTTCAAGTATATCGTTACATATCATAAGATGGATTAGCAAATTAAACAATAGTTAACTGGTCATTTTTGTACCAATCTCGAATGTTTATCGGCCAATGTTTATAATAAAATATTAAACGTTAAAATTTCATTTATTATAATTAATTGCAAGCGCATTGCATTAAAACACTATATAATTATGTATTACTATATTGCCGTTCCATTTATTATTTTAATAAATAGTCATTCATTATTATTTGCGATACATTCGCATTTTGTAAAATCCAAATAAAAAGGTGTATATTTATAATATATCTTTAATATTAACTTCTTAGACTGATATATATATATATATATATATATATACTGATAATACTATATATGCATCATTTCAATATATTTCACTCTATAGTTCTTCATTGTTAATTATTCTTATTAATTTAATGAATTTTAATTAAGTTTAATATTTAGCGAATATTCGCTTTATTAAAAAAGTATCCGATAAATAATACAATAACAATAACTGAAAGATATCTGATAACAATTACAATATATGTTCTGTAATGGATTATTTGTTAAAATATACAGTTATATTGCTATATAGTTATTGATATCATTACATAGTTTTGTAGAACATGTATATAGTTCGCGTGACATAATTGTGTATAATTCTGATCTAAAATAGCATTTCGAGTTTAGAATTTAAATACCTTTAAATTACTGTGTTTTTTAATATCTATGAACAATTATAAAAAATATACAATAACTTATTTGAAATTAGTAACATAACTGAGTATAATATATCTAGGAATTGATTTAGAATATTTTGATATCTCCGTATACAATCCAGGTATGCTATTTATTTTATTAAGCAGTAATATTCTTTATAATTTAAAATATCAGCAATATATATATATATATATATATATATATATATATTACATTTTAAATCTATAATATAATTAAGTGGATTACTCTGTTAAGATTACTCTACCAAGAGGCTGTATTATACGTATATGTAGCCATGCTATACAACACATGAGGTAACTTCTTTATTACTACAATGAATTCCGTACATGGTCTGTAGGTGATTCTTATTTTATATACATAACTCTAAAAATACCATACAACGAAATATATCAGAATTGTTCTATGTATGCACATTAACTATGATTATGATATATATATATAATATATATTTTATAATATATAATATATATTTAT
Organism: Osedax frankpressi; assembly: GCA_964035775.1. Lineage (NCBI taxonomy): Eukaryota > Metazoa > Annelida > Polychaeta > Sabellida > Siboglinidae > Osedax > Osedax frankpressi. The sequence continues at coordinate 22,422,292 of OZ038316.1, forward strand.
ATATATTATATATATATATATATATATATATATATATTAATCACCGGAATAACATGTTATTGTAACATAATATTATAATTGATAAGATAAATACAGCTATGGAAGAACTACTAACAATAGTATATCTATATGCTATATAACGGTATATGTTACACATCAATTATCGACAACAATTAAGACTACAAACTTATATAATCGTGATTATTGGATTTGAGTTTAATTAGACCTAAATATATCCATGTTTTTAAAATGCAATTTAAAATATATAAGGATAAAAAATTAAATTTTTTAAATATTTATAATTTCATGGGTACATTTATAAATACTGTAGATTGACATCTCAAAAATCATAAAAATAAACGATCTAGTGATGCAAATTTCAAGATAAATATCTTGAAAAAATATAAAATGAAGTTTTATAAATTAGGTAGCTATATAAATAGTCTTCTAATAGTTGAATTGAAATATATATATGCATGTGATATTAACAATTTTACAAAGAGACGAAAATAGAGAAATGTATAGAAATATTTATTGTGATTAATATTTAAAATAAATGGACAAGTAAAAATGAGTATTTTCATCTTAAATTAATATTCATAATATATAGTCATTTTCATTATTATTGTTGATGAGATCACAATAAAATAAATTTCATATAATTTTGTAAAATATAAATTCCAGTAGTAAACAAAACAATAATTAATAATAATAATATTGATTTTGTTTAATTTAAATTTAAATTTATTTTTATATCTTAATTTTTAAACTTAAAAGTAATTAAAGATAAAAATATATCGTATGGCTACGTAAATATAAATGCCGATATAAATTCGCAAGAAAACAATATAGAATTAAGTTTTCATTTTTTACATAGGTAGCCGTTACGAAACATGATAACTATTGACTTTAAATACGAAATGCAAGGTTAATGCTATAAATAGTTAATTATTCATATTTATCATAGTTTAAATATAGCGAAAGTTCCGAGTATGCCTATAGGCATATATTATATAGATATATATATATATATATATATATATATATATATATATATATATATACATATATATATATAATTATTGTAAACGTTATTTACAAATCGAAAAATTCTCCTGTAACAGAACAAAATGTTTTCGAAATTGATTTCGTCATTGTCTGACTTGCTGAAGAGTCCGGAGATATTATTTAAATATAGACTAGATAACGTATCGGAAACCTACCCATTCGAAGAGGTTGGCTGATTCGACTCGAGATTACGCAATCGCAGAACTATCCCGTACATTTTATAGTTAAGATAGTTTTACATAATATACTACTACTATAACATATAATATAACTGCGATAGTTACCAGAATGGTTCAAAGAGAATATTCTATACATTTTCATATTGCTACTAATAGGTTAGTGTTAATCTAAAATTGTTCGTAGATAGAACGCGATCTCTTTGTCTGCATGTACAGACCAATTAAGTTTTGGTGGTCACTTTTGGCATTCATCATGACTTCGATATCCGTGATAATCTATAAGGTTATATGCTATCCATTATCTATATATCCAGCTATTATTTATATTAATAGAAAATAAGAAACCATTCTAATATTATTAATTATAACTATTTATTAGCGCATTTATTAATTTTTCTTTAATTGATGATTTCATAAAATATTTATAATAAAAATATATATAATATGGAATAAAACAGAATATTACAATACAAGAATATATTCTTTCTAATTTAATCAATTATCTTAAATAGATTATATGGTTATATATTAGAGTAATGTATAATCTCAATCTAGTTTACTTACATTAGTAGTACACGTGTTATACAATCAGATTACAAGTATTAACACTTTAATTAAATTAGAATTTTCTAATATATAATTATTTTCTATCCGTGACCATATACATTTTTAGAAACGACTATATTGTACGATATGCTACTTAAAACTACTGTACTAGTATTACATTAGATTAATTTTAATATAATAATTTCAAAATACCGGGAAAACTAACAAAGATTGTATTTGTTAATATATACAACTCTATTGAATACACATACTATATAGTATATCTATTCAAGTAGCCTATAGGTTAATTACTTTTTGACTTTATGTATTTTTTATACTAAGAATGTAAATCTATTATTTAATTCATATATTATTATACTAACTATATCAAACTTAAATTTTGAGTATTATTACTCAAATACCATATTGCGTTATTTTCACTGCATTTTATTTATAATACCGTTTGCAGTGCATTGCAAATTTTCTCGTGGGTGTTATATAACAACTATATTAGCATCGTTTAGTTTTAAATTCAAATACCTTATTTCCTACAAATATAATCGTTTCAATCGAGAGACCATTTACAGCGCGTTTCAAATTCAATCTCGCAGTTAAAGCAGCACAGCATAGACTCCGATATAGTTGGCATCGATGGATTGCATTTGCAGTTATCGCCACTGGTTGCGGCTGATGCTTACGTCTGTATCCATTTGGCGGCAATAATATACATGCTCATTAACATCTGGCGTTCATATTTGGTTATACGAATATCTGGATTTATACTGATTTGATTTTATATATATATATATATATGTGTGTGTGTGTTTATGTGTGTGAGTGTGTGTGTAAATGTAGGTTTATTTAGTTAATTTATGAATAATTAAAAAATGAGAATATATATTCTATATTGTAAACAAAGTAAAAGTAATAACGCACATAAAGTGTATAATAACATTCTATACAATAAGTGATCAAAACAGGAATATGGTTAACTTGGCCTTGACCAGCGAGTAAGTGAGTATGGGGGATTGTAACATGTTGGGCTAGTAGTACAGTTTTAATTGAACAATCCACCCGCAACGGTTATTGCAAGTGACATAATTGTAAGTTCGTATGAACTAAGTAGGCTAACATCATTAAGTAAACTAAGTGTAAGGTTAAAAGGTTATCCGTAGGTTAGGGCACCATATATAGTAAGTAGTGTGTAGTCAATAGAGTGTATGGTAATCACCCATTTAGTCAAATGAAGTTGAGTTTTTCTTTTTAAGTTAAGTTAATATACACTAATGTATCAGATGCATCGCTATATTGATGATTCCGTCAATTTTTAGTAAAGTTATATTAATTAGTAAGGCCTGAAGTTATTTACAGTATTATAGGCTGCAGATTATAATACTTTGAAATATAATCGTTTTCTCGCAATTCATGTATGGTCGTGAAGTTATATATTTGACGTTTATAGTTTAATTCGTGGTTTTAATTTGTTTTTCTGAGTTAAGTTTGTCTTTAATGTGGAATCCATAACTATTTCATTGAGTCTACGTTATTTGTATTTAAGTAAATTAAGTATTTATTTGTATTTAAGTAAATTAAATTTTATTTATATTTAACTAAATTAAGTATTCATGTGAATGTTGTGAAAATAAATATTTCTATCTGTTAATATAAGTTCTGTTTTGTATATGTAAATTACGTGAAATTAAATAATTTTGTCAGTTCTGTTTATATTTATAAGTTATGATTTATCTAAATAAATATCATGAAAGTAAATAATTTTGAGTTATATTTTTTTAAAGGCACGATTTTATTTAAGGTTATTATTTCTTAGCCAGTTATCTATTTACTAGGTCAATGTTGTAGTTAGGGAAGTATATTGTTTTTTAATGTATTTCTGAATGTAATTATTGCCAGCCTTTAACGTTTTGGAATAAGTTAATTATGTATTTGAAAACGAGAATGTATTTTGATAAGATCAATATGACAGAACCTTGGTTATACCGTATTGGAAATTATATGGGATTGAGATTACAGAATTTATATGTATTGGCGATACTCTCTCGTAAGAATCTTTCAACCATTTATAAGCGCTTACCCTATATAACAGATTTGTAAAACCCGTTGATGTAATATAATATAAATTATATAAAAAATGTACTATATGATATAGACTTATGTATTATTCGATATAGATTTATGAATCTATGTATATATAGCATTAATTCTAATCTAATAATTATACACATATATACACATGTATACACATACATACATACAAATATACACATATGAACATGCAAGTACACACATATACATACACTCGAAAATATACACATACACACAAAAGTACAATTAAATTATACATACTTACGCATACACGCACACTTAGAGATTTGCACACATATGCATACGCACCCACGTATACATATATACCACATACACACACACACACACCCACACACACACACATACACACACACACATATACTTACATTATGTGTGGCAATATTATGACGAACAACAATTACTCTATTAGATTTGTTATAAATATTAATTCAATAATGAATATATATATATATATATATATATATATATATATATATATCTATATATCTATATATATATATATATATATATATATCTATATATATATATATATATATATATATATATTAGCTATCTTACGACATCATATACTCTACTTAGTCTATGTGTGTCCGCTGGACATTGTTCGGTAATCTATTATATATGTTAAGGATTTTTAATATATTTGGTAAACTATATTAATTTAATATTTACTTAATTTCTAGATACGTAGATAATTTATATAATAATAATTTTATGCAGAATATTTTTTTTAATTTCCTAATAAAAAAAACAAAATATATAATAATTGGCCTCGTCGAGGCCCAGTAATTGATGTCATTTTAGAGTTAATTTGAATACATTTTTCTATTATATATTATTATATTTTATTACCCAATATCAAATCAAAAACAAAAACCAAGCTAAAAACAAAAACCAAATTCAAAACTTTGACCAAAATCATAACCAAAAATAGAACTTATAACCAAAATCTTACTCAAAATAAAATCCAATACTAAACCCTAAATAACACATTACAAAAACTCATAACCAAACCAAACCCAAATCCAAACTTAGACCCTACTCCTTGGACCCTACTCCTTAGCCCTACTCATTAGTCATACTCCTTAGCCCTACTCCTTAGACCCTACTCATTAGACCATACTTCTTACGCCCTACTCCTTAGACCATAATCCTTAGGCCCTACTCATTAGCCCTACTCCTTAGAGCCTATTCATTAGGCCCTACTTCTTAGGCCCTACTCCTTAGGCCCTACTCCGTAGGGTTATCTGTTCTCTATACTAACGACTCTGGTTTCAGAAGCGCACATACGTGATCGACGCCAAAAGGTCTATCTACGAGTTCTACATAGGTGAACGGTTTGTGCACAGAGGTCCGGGTCACAACATTTATATCCGCTTGAACTCGTACTGTACCGGAAGCGGCCCCGATGAGGTCAGTGATAATATATCCAAAAAACGGGGTGAGATAATATTTTTAAACATATATTAATTACCATACATTATTACATTATTACATTATTACATTATTACATTATATATTATTACCATACAAATAAAAAATAGTGTAAAAGAAATTGCAAAAAATAAAATTATCTGAATTATTTACTGGATTAGCTTCTCCTAGTGGATTATTATTTATATTATATATATATATATATATATATATATATATATAGACTATAGTTTACATATCTAGACTGTATACAGTATACTGCAGTATACAATATACAGTCTATACACTGTACCATTGACATGTGCCTTGATATTTAAGAAATGAACACGCGCCGTATTCCCTAGCGTTACTTCTCACTGGTTTTGAACGGCTTCAAACTGGAGAAACTAACGGTGACTGGTCTGAGTCAGCACGAATTACCTCTGCGAGCAATGGCCATCAAGTTGGCGGCCAGGTGGGTGATACAGTGACATCTGACACGGTCGCGTTAGATACGGTGACACCTGAAACTGCGATATTTCATACGGAGACCTTTATACGAACACAACTTTTTGAATAATATCAGGAATAGATAACAACGTTATCACTTCTTAGCCTAGTCTAGTGACCTCTGACACGGCGTTATTAGATACGGTAACCTCTGACACGGTGATATTAAATACGGTGACCTCTGAAAAGGTAGCCTTGCTATCGTGCAAATTTAAAACGACCTCTACACATAAACATCAATGACCGGAGAACCATTGTCTCCCATAAGAACCTATGGCTAAATAATCATTAATATGTATTGTTGTTTAGAACTTTTGTTAACCTTTACACTTTAATTTAATGTTTAAAAAATTTATATGTAGTTAAAATTATTTCATAATAACGCGTAACATAACGACACATAATGCAATAGCATCTTTTACCGTAATTAGGTTTATGTTATGTAATTTGCCAATACAAAATTAAAGTGATCTATTTTAGAATTAATTTTCTTTACAGTAAAAATATAAATATATATATATATGTATCTATATATATATATATATATATATATATATATATATATATATATATATATAATATATATATATCATATGTAAAATACATTGTATTGCTGTATGGAAAATATATCTCGAATTAATGAATTTTATCTTAATATTATATTATATAATTTAAAACTATATTATATAGTTATTATACAATTGAAATGATCTATTTGAATAGAAAATCATATTATCTACAGTAATACCATCCACCCCTAATTTATGATACATACCATATGGTATGTGTATATAATATTTAATAAATACTATATATTATAAACCATAAAGATAATACAGAATATATCCTATATAACTATGCTGACGTAGCACATTCTACTCGATACTCATGTCTAACGTCCCGTTGCAGATTGGATATCAACTACTATGATATTGAAGATAGCAGTGTGTATCACGTTGTAAGACACAGACCTTTCCGCAATATTTGTAATACGGTTTGTCGCTCCATTCACAATAATTCACAATAGCTCTCATCGGAATAATCGCTTTGTCTAAATATGTCTTTATTTCTTATTTTTTCATTTTCGACGATTACTAAAAATATTATGATTTCAGTTCACGCTGGTAATGCTCGATGGGTATGCGTACTTGACCCCTGAATCCTATTTACAATCAATATAATATCTGACCATTGTATGCGCACGTTGTTTCATAATCTAATCTTTTTATGGTCATTTTAATGTTCATCATTATTTTTATTAATTTTAAAGTAGTATACGACAATAAATAATGTTTATGCCTAAATGTGAATATACAAATCTAAATTGTAATATTTTATATTTACAAAAAATACAACCAAACACATAAATCCGTATTTTGCATCCAAAAATATGAATTCTCTATCATTTCTCACATGGGGATAGTTTCCAATTTTCTATAATAATGACTATAATATGTATATATTATAATATAATTAATTAGTAATATCAAAATGTTATATTATAATATAATTAATTAGTAATATCAATAATGTTATGTTATATTATAATATAATTAATTAGTAATATCAATAATGTTATATTATAATATAATTAATTAGTAATATCAATAATGTTATATTATAATATAATTAATTAGTAATATCAATAAAATTATATTATAATATAATTAATTAGTAATATTAATAATATTATATTATAATATAATTAATTAGTAATATTAATAATATTATATTAGTCTACAAATTTTTCTCTTTGATATTATAAAAAAATATATTATTAACATAGTTATTTAATATTTAGTTAATTAATAACATAATTATTTAATATTTAATTAATTAATAATATAGTTATTTAATATTTAGTTAATTAATAACATAATTATTTAATATTTAATTAATTAATAATATAGTTATTTAATATTTAGTTAATTAATAACATAATTATTTAATATTTAATTAATTAATAATATAGTTATTTAATATGTAGTTAATTAATAACATAATTATTTAATATTTAATTAATTAATAATATAGTTATTTAATATATTGTTAATTAATAATATAGTTATTTAGTTAATTAATAACATAGTTATTTAATATTTAGTTAATTAATAACATAGTTATTTAATATGTAACTGATTAATAATATAGTTATTTAATATTTAGTTAATTAATAACATAGTTATTTAATATTTAGTTAATTAATAACATAGTTATTTAATATATTGTTAATTAATAATATAGTTATTTAATATTTAGTTAATTAATAACATAGTTATTTAATATATTGTTAATTAATAATATAGTTATTTAATATTTAGTTAATTAATAACATAGTCATTTAATATTTAGTTAATTAATAACATAGTTATTTAATATTTAGTTAATTAATAACATAGTTATTTAATATGTAATTGATTAATAATATAGTTATTTAATATATTGTTAATTAATAACATAGTTATTTAATATTTAGTTAATTAATAACATAGTTATTTAATATTTAGTTAATTAATAACATAGTTATTTAATATATAATTGATTAATAATATAGTTATTTAATATATTGTTAATTAATAACATAGTTATTTAATATTTAGTTAATTAATAACATAGTTATTTAATATTTAGTTAATTAATAACATAGTTATTTAATATTTAGTTAATTAATAACATAGTTATTTAATATTTAGTTAATTAATAACATAGTTATTTAATATTTAGTTAATTAATAACATAGTTATTTAATATTTAGTTAATTAATAACATAGTTATTTAATATCAATTACAATAGTGTGCCCTCGTCTCATTTGAAATGGTCATTTGATATGTTCACGCGTATATTTATATTATATAACATAATTATTACACAATAGTAATTTAGTGCTATAAAGCAACACTAATGGGTTAATTCAGTAGTATACATAACTAGACACCTGCTATAGTAGGCATACCCACAGTATACGGTATATAACACCAATTATGCAATAATCTAACCTGTAATCGCATTGCCATTTAATAATAGTATAATGCGATACAAGTAAATAGAAGCTGCATGTATAAAGAACAATATATATATATATATATGATATAGATATTTAATAAATATGATGCATCACTTTCCTATTGTTACCACGCATTTTTACTTAGGATGAATACCCTGGAGTAACTGGGCTAACTGCCAGCGATCAGTTTTCTGTAACTTCAGAAGTTGGTGAATGTCCCGCAGGTTCCAAACTTCTTACGGAAGAGAAGCATTTAGACGACCTTAAACGACCACAAATCATGTCGTACAAAGATCCTAGGTTTTCCTCCGTAATGACTAATTCCGAATCAGTACAAAGTCGCTATTGTTCTACCTCCAATAGGCTTGTGGCGGAAAGTATGAATCCGGAATGCTCGCCATATGTGAAATCGGACCCGGGAAATCGGTTGCCGTCGGAGTTATTGGATGGGAAGTTATCTCAGCGATTTGATAGCGGATCGGATCCTATGAAACTGCACACGTCGAATATTTCTTCTGCGTCGAAACGCTTATCTCCCGAGAAAAAGATTCCAAAGAAAGACGAACAAACAAAATGCGACCATTTAAACATTCCGGATGAGCCGAGACCAGACAGTCGCGAAGTTAATGATTAAAGTTAAGAAATTGGAATTACGAAATCGATATCACTAATTATATTTTTTTTAAATAAATGTATAAACAACTAAATTACAACTTATATCACAGAAATTGAAAGAATATACTATTATTTAACCATTACATTATCTATAAATACCTATAGGTATTATATATATATATTGTAGGTAGCGATGTAATAGTAAGTTTGGTATTAACACACAATTGTGTGTTTGAACATATGTTATATCACATGAATATCAATCTACAATAGCACATCTATAGTTATGTATTCAGTAATTATTATTGTTGATTAGCAACAAAGTGAGGGATAATATATATTATCTATATTGATTCAAATAAGACAGTCAGCGATCAAATATATTTGATCGCTGTATACAAGCGGATAAGTAGTTTATATATATATATATATATATATATATATATATATATAGCCACTATGTAGGTTATACATACACATATACAGATGTGTAGTAACTGTTTTGTCGGTATAACAGTAGGTCAACAAATATCTGGACTTACATACAAAATTACAAAATTGGTATTAAAATAATTTGTTGGAGTGTTGAATTGATTCACCGACTCTTGTTAAATCCTGAACATCTTAAAAAAGTGCATCTTGAAATCTTGGGATGTCAATTGATAACTATGAGTTTTACTTCAGCAAATGTTCTGGTAGGAGATGAAAGTCCTCCACCAAATGTATACAATATAATACTATACAGTATATAGTATTATATATATATATATATATATATATATATATATATTACTTCTATATAATACGTATACTATAAGTATAATATATATATATATATATATATATATATATATATATATATATATATATTACAATTTAGCAGTAACAATCATATATACTTGTTTACAACGATATTATAATATATCTAAATTCAAGATAATCTATTTCTAATGAAGTAATTCAGGTCAATAATAATATTTTAGTCATCGATATGAAAGGGTATTATTGATGAAATGGCTGCGATGTAGAGATGAAAGAATTAAGATACGTATGTTATATAGTAAGGTTGTTAGATCAGCATTCTCGGTGGCGATGGTTGTTGAAAATTTCGCGATTAGGTATTGACAGGTTCAATTTGAATATCGTTCACGAGTACTTTGATTAGGAAAAGCGTATAGTACTCATCGGAAAACTAAAATAAAACCAACAGATGATTGACGTCTAGAATTACATAAGCGAAATAGGGGCGTTATTCGTATTATGTAGGCGTGGTCATTAAGGCATTAAATCCGATGAACTAGATATGTATTGTGGAATACAAGATAATACACTAGAGTACCATTATTAATAGTAAATGGTCTTCTATTTAAAAAACCCTCTTTCACTATAGTAATATTTAGAAATAACATCCTACTTTGAATGGTAAATGATCTAAGGAATTAAAGAAAGTGCATTCACCTTTTTCTAGGTCCACTATGTGTCGTCGACATACGTTATTATAATGAAACGTATCTTCCTTCGACGTTCAGTAGAAACACTAATATCCGAGCAGAAGTTCATATCCCTTAACCATGGGTACAACCAATTGTAAACCAGAGTATAGACGAGGTTGCCGTCATTCCAACCTCCCCGTCGATATCGTGCCATACATCGGAGCCAAACAATGCTATTGTTTCCTGGATTATAATGTAGCATACGACGTGATAGGTTAGTAGGTGAATATACGTAATCATTGTATATATCCATGCATTGTTGTATGTATAAATGGATGAATGGATGGACTACGATTTTCTACTTCTAGTTCCTTTGTCTTATTAAACTATTACGTGTATTTCACTTATGCCATTATTACTACTATCAAATATATTGTTTAACTTTTCTTTATCGCTATTATTACTTTATTCACGAATGAGAAAATGTTAATTTTGTTATGTTGTGTCTATAAACCGTTCAATAATAAACCGTTCAATTCAATTTAATAATGGTAGATGGATGAATGAATGGATGAAATATGTATGGATTGATGAGTAATTTAATAGTAAACAGTATTAATAAGACGCAATTGATACATTTCTATAGCGAATATTTACACTATTTTAATTTTAATTAAAAAATTGTAAATTTATAATTTTTTCAATTAAAAATGTAATACTGATAAGCGAAATGCATATTAATATATATATATATATATATATATATATATATATATATATATATATATTGATATATATTTTATTATCATTATATCTATTTATACCTAATATCGCATATGTGAGAATAAATACTAATTAAATAAACTGTTCAATTCAATTCATTTCAATGTAATGGATGGATATAATATAAACAATAATATAATATAATATGTAATATAGCTACAGATACAAGATAACATGGATACAGATACATGGATATATTGTAATAATGTTGTAAAGTTATGCACACTGTTATTTTGGTGAAACAATAAACAATTAACTTCCTTTGAAAATAATTGATGTACAAATGTTATTGCTCATATGAATAGCGAACGTCAGGTTTATTTAAATCGATTACATAATGATCTACATCGTATCTAGTCTATTTGATGACCGCGTAATCGTCCGGGATGCATTAAAAACACATGTTAACCATTGATCGTTATTTATATAGACGATTTGTTTTATGTTCCTGGTCCACCATGGCGGTATCTAGGGAAATATGCTTAGCCGCTAGCCTCACTTGTAACTTACATTTTCGTGATACCTTTAACCGTTGTTATAACCGTTATAGTGTTCCTCGTATTCTGTTTACATGCTTGTGAACATAACAGTTGAAGTGGGCGTGTTTTCTCCGTTCATTCGCGTTGGGATAACACCGTGTAACTATGTTAATGTCGGGGCATTAAACGATTAGACACCCTTTTACATTGTTTCACACTACACACTACACATTTTTCTCATTAAACTGTATTATATTACAGTAACATATAAATACAGTAATATTGTATTTATAAATACAATATTATTTTGTACGATAAGCCTCGCGTATTTCGATGCAGGTTTTGAATTGAGCGTATATTAGAAGACGAATAGACACAAGTGAGTTTAATCTTCAGGAGTCTATTCATCGTACCTGACTTTTTCTTATAGACTAGACTTATTTTAGACTAGACTTAAAAGCCCTATAATAAAATAATACCCACGTAACCGTAACGTCGTATATCACACGGCACTCGGTACACTTCTCCCTGTAGATATTCACTTTATCTGTCAGACAATCGCATCAACCTCGGTTCTCAACCTGTGGTGACACGAGCGGCGGCATACATCTCCGAGTTGCAAAGACTCTACGATCACACCGACTACCGACTTCTGTGTTTCGCCATAGCGCCGAATTGGGCTCGAGTCGCGCACACCTCTCAAGGTCACCCCGTTATTGACTCCGACCATACCACAATGTCCACTTATGGTATTACGAAGGGCAGTCGTCGTTTTGAATAAGTTTAAAGTTACAAATTGCAACCGATTCAAAGATTACGTAATCTAGAGTTTTCTCTGCCGAATATATTCATAATACAACTACGTGATCTTGTAGACTGGACTCGGCCCGCTTTGCACGTGGCTACGTTATCGAAGTGCACGGGTGTGAAACTAGGTCACATCGGAGGTAAACGTAAGCTATTGAAGTCGAATTTCGTATTCGAGGTGGACAACCGCCATGCAGATAGGAATACACTCGGAATGCAGTTCGATATACATGTTATCATTACCAAATGGTATTAACGGATTCAACTTCAAATAAGCTTAGGATGGCATTTCAATTAAAGTATTAGTTTGATAATTAAATCATGAAATATCATTTTAATGTTTTAAAACAAAACATTTCCATTTAATATATATAATAAGAATTATATATATATATATATATATATATATATATATATAATATATATAATAAAACAATAGTAACGATGTATTGTTACTGCGTCTAGATGTGTATGACGTTCTATGGAAATAATTAACAATATTATATTTGTCGCCATACATCGAGATGCTTGTTTCAGATTGAGTCAATGGTACGATTACATAATTGTCGGTTAATAGTTGGGTTCGCAGTTGGACGTATAGAGCAAGAGGCAAGTAATCCATACCCCATGACTGGTCAGTGGTCATGTTATCTAATATGCTTAATATTTAGATAAGCGGTTATAATATTGTTCAAAATAGCAGACGAAATATGGGTTCAATTCATACATTTGGATATAAGTATAGATAATCAACATCATAATCATATAAATATATAAATAGATATATATATATATATATATATATATATATATATATATATTAAATATACTATAATAGTATTACTACAATATCATTTTGTATTCTTATTTCCATATTTAATTTTGTTTTCATAATTGCATATCGTTTTTATCATTTCTATTAATTGTGACCTTTTATTTTATTATATTTACTAATCAATGTTACTTATTTGTGTAGTAGTTAAATTCATTAACTAAGCTTTTATTTGTAAATTTTGTTTTTATCTGGTTATATAATCTACTTATGATCTCATATTAATTATATATATATTTTTTAATATTTTGTAACTTTTTGTCATAGCAGTTAAATTCAATAAGAGTATAACATATAGTTATGATATCATGACTATTATGTTCCTTACATTTGGATTACTCTTTCATTTATCCTTAAATATAGTTTATTAAACCCAACAAATCATAATAATATTAATAATCATTTTTTTAGTCGATATTATTTGTAAATAATAGCGAATTTATAAATAAGATCATAATTAGTGCATAGGTCACTAATATTATTAATTGTTCAGTTTACTGATCACCTTTAGTCACTATTATCATTTATTCGTTACAAACAAATGTCGTAGTAATATTTCAAAGAATTTACGACATATATCTTGCTCACTTGCTAATGTGGTTAATAATAATACACTTCAATGGTTTAATTTTGTATTAATTTATTTTTTTAAAATTCACCTACACATACATAGAGATTAACTTTAGTTATAACTTAATTATAAGTATTGAAACATTTAAATATATCTATAAATTTAAAATGGGAACCAATGTATATATTTTTTAATTTGAACGATTGTTTTAATTTATAATAATTTCTATGCATATTTACTTTAACAAATGATTTTTGAAAACTATGTATATAATTGGATTTTTTTATATATATATGAAATTATATATACAAATTATCATTTTCATGAACAATTACCAAATAGCACACACATATACAAAATAGCGGAGATGAGTGAGAAATAAGTATGTATATAGTAAAAAATAAGAATTTACTTTCCTTTTAGTTGATTTATTAAATATAGTGTTTATTTTACACTTCATTTATATGGTATTATTATTTCACGTAATAAAGTTATATAACGAATTAAAAAACTAAACTGAATTCATAATAATTACATAATATTAATTAAATTTCAGCCACAGGTTGTCAGTTAATTTTCGAGATGGAAATCAAAAAAACAAGAAAACACGAACAATTTGTGAAAAAAGAATGCGAATACATATATCACACTTCTGTGGTAAAATATTTGTATAGCAATTTTATATATGTAAATATATATGCATATATACATACATACATATGTATATATAATATATAATATATATGTGTGTATGAAAAATGTGCATTGTATCAGAATATAATATTATAATATATAATATAAATATTTATTCATAAATAATCCTAATATGTTAAGTATACATTTACTATTCATAAATCATTATGGATAGTTGTAAGTATATCTATATTCATTAAAGTAAATTATAAAATTAAGGATCTAATTGTAATAGTTTCACTATGCATGAAATGCATTTTCAACTCGCTAGCAAAACTCCTTATTTGACTATACTTTTGTTGCTAAATATTAAAACCAAATGTACATATTAAGTATCAAATATATTCGCTACTGCCCACCTCGGTGTAACAGGTGGTACTACTCGATATAACAGGTACAGGCTCACTACTTCCGCACGTTAACTGGTAGTCACCGTTGTACGCTTGACTGGAATGTCAAGGTAGTTCCTCAATTAGCTGAATTCCTTCAGAAAGGATGGCGTCTCGTCGATATAATCATCGACTATTCACAATTTAACGGTTATAATTGCCTCCCAGTGCATTTCCTCGTGCATTTCAAAAATGCAATGAAGAGTAATTTAAATGAATACGAATGAATTATTTACAAGGTTTTCTTAAGGGCGAATGCTAGCTTATTAAATAGAATATAATACAATTTAAATATCATTTATAAAATGTAATACTTATAATTGATTACACTTTCCTAGGAAATCATCCAGTTTACTTTAGATTTTGTATTATAAAATAAAAATGAAAATATATTTTATGGGAGAGGGAGAGGTAGAGGGAGAGGGTAATGTGACTTATGTATGTTTAGTATATAAAAGTAATCCTTACATATACTATATATAGTATATTATATTTATAATATAGTACAATTATTTTCCTTTATTTTAATGAATAATGTAATCGCCAATTAACCCATGTTATTGAACTATGAAATGTATACTATATTTTTATAGCCTGGTAATAAACGAATGAATTATATGTGCCCTTCTATGAAAAAGAATTTCAATTTATTTCATGTTGCATTATATGTATGTATATAAAATCATTTATTTACTTAAACAATTTGAATTAACATTAGACAGGAGGAGAAAGGAATTCAGTGGTTTGAGTTTTTGGATATATGAAAAGAGAAGGAAGAACATAGACGATGTCGAACCGAGATATGAAGGAACTGTTATCGAATTCTTTCAAAGAATGAAAGTTATTAAATTATTACGAAATTACCTCATATTTAACTATTAGGTTCATTAAATAATTATAAATATCAGAATACAATTTTAAAATTAAGTATCATATTTTTAAACTTTTTCAATCTCCATAAAATTAAAATCATATATTTATTAAATTATTTTTTCATTTAATAAATTATTATAGTTACTAGTATCACTATATAATAATACTAATAATAATTGAATTGAATTATGTGTATTAATGACAAGAATAAGTTATTAAGATAAATATTGTCAAGCGTTCATAAGAGATAAACAAAATGACGTGTTAAGGAAGGGCAATAGTGTAAACACGATATATTAATAACATGAATGTATTATATCTACATGACAGTAATTCAGTATCGAACATAATTCATGGAGATTAGAACGAGTCCGAGGTGTACATATACTACCAGGAGGCCATAATACAAAACCCTATAGGGTTTTGTATTATGGCCTCTTGGTATAGTCACTAATACTATTGAAATTACGTGTTGTACTTCCTAGATTCAATAATAATGAGCTATATTCGAGATTAGACCAATTGGCTTATATGCCCTTTACACGTGCATTAATAAGTATTGATATATCGCTTCTATTAAACATCCACATTATTATTTAATTGATTATTTATGATTATATCTAAAGGTGACGCAATTAAAAAGTAAGTACAGATGACTGGAAATATGATTTTTAATTTTAATTAATAATTTAATGCAATAATAGTCGAAATTTGTTTTTAAAGTATAAAGAAATATTATATACACATTTATAGAAGTTATAGTGGATTGATATATTTGAGGTAATTATCTGAAGGTTATTTTAATATGCCAATTGAAATTCAACATACATATTAATAATACACATACGTATTATTACCAGTAGCATGAATATTATTATTAATTTTAAATATTATTAGGATCTATAGTTTATATAACTGTAGTTAATTAACCGACATATAGTTTAGATAATGAATACATCTATAGTTGTTATACATAATATGTATTATACGTATACATTCCATGTCATTAATGTTCATAGTACTACTATGCTATTACTATTATACGCATCTAGATCAACAACTCCTCAAGAGGGCATGACGTAGATACTGAATTCCACAACACACGTGACTGGCGAGCCCTGGTGGCAGCGATGGGTCTGAACGGCTGGAAGTTGAGCTCCGTTGTACAGGTTAAACAATTGTTGGAAATTTCATGTCAACTGAATATAAATAGTCAAATAAAAATCATCCAATGTCTGGTATATTTATTCATCGAAAATTTGCTATCGCAATATGTTCATTATGCTATACCAAGATTCATTCTATTATAATAGTGTAGTATATTTATATAGCATACTGTAGTCTAAGTTTTATTATACTCCCACCATTAGAATCATATCAACTATAAATATTAGAAATTATGTGCAATCGATTTTCAATTAAGTTTCAATATTTACATTTAGATATTCTTCAATATTTTATTTAAACCATAAATGTATTCTAAATAATACTATAGGGTATATATGTATATATATATATATATATATGTGTGTGTGTGTGTGTGTGTGTGTGTGTGTGTGTGTGTGTGTGTGTGTGTGTGTGTGTGTGTGTGTGTGTGTGTGTGTATGTGTGTGTGTTTGTGTGTGTATATGTGTGTGTGGTTGTGTGTGTTTGTATGTAAGTGTATTGGCCTGTGCATTAGCTTATATGGAAATATATACTATTTATGATATATATAATACCATATTTTCAAATTTAGCGTACATCTAGTTATGAACATATTTTTTCAATTTATAATCTACTTTTCATTTATAATATATATCAAGTATTTAGTGAAAGGGTAAATCCATTCCAAATGACGTATTTAGTTCTCGCAAAATCTATTATCATCACTCCGGTTCTAGTTTAGGGTCAATGGTAAACGCATACTCCAAACACCTTCATAAGTACTTGTATATCATTACTATAGTATGCTATCATATATTATTGTAATAGTTCTATTAATATTGTAATATATTAGAGTACTATAGTATACTATAGTGTACTATATATATTCTTATACTTAGATAGCCGTAACTTAAAATCGATATCAAACTCTATAATTTGCAATGTTCCAAGCAAGCGTATGTAAGTCGTAAATACACTTGATAGATAACGTTATCCCTAAAGGAAGGAATTATAAGAACAATAAGCTCACCCCTAAACAATATCACGATACACCTCAGACTCCCGATATCTCGCAATGTGGAGTCAGTACGTCAGCCATCAGACTTCTCTTCGTCTTCCAGGTATTCATATCTTCTAACTCGATACCATATGTTTACATTATCAATATAGTGTAAATATATATATATATATATAGTTTTTACTCAAAAAGGTGTTATTGTTGATCAATTAAACTAGTAAGTTAAAAGATGCGTTACCTCGTCATCATAGCCGTGAACAAAACAAAAACAAATATAAAATATGTATAAGTAAAAATTGGGTAAAACAGATAAATAGTTATTAATATAAAAAGTTGCGATAAAATACTAAAACCACTAAAAGATATAAACTAGTATAAAGATTAGTAAAATTTAACAATTTCTGAACGAATCTGATTGAAGCCCTCTAGATCCTTCGATGGATTATTTGATATGGGTTATTTTCAATTATTTTCAATTCTTTCAAAATTCTTTTGGGTATCCCTAAGTTTTTTTAGAATATAATTATCATTTGACCAAGAACCAAGAGAACCTATTATGTAGGGAATGACAAGTCCTAAATCGCAATATGATTCCATTTTCCTGGCATTAGCATTAGATATATTTTCTTGAAAATCAAATTCCACAATGATATCGATGATATACTTTTTATTTTCATTTTCAATAACTATGGCAGGTTTACGCTATCCTGGAAAAATAGAAGTAATTAAAAAATCAATATTTAATTGTTCTAATGTATTGTCACTATAGCTTGAAGTTTATTATGTATTTTCGTCATCCTTCTAAACATATGTGAACACGTATTAACTATGTGTATAGTGATTTCATTTTCAATGAAACATCGACGACATAACTTATCTGGTGAACCGGGGAAAGCTATTATTGGGAGAATCTGAAGTCTAGCATTGTTCCAATGCTTGAAAAGATATGGTTTATCGCTGAGATAAGAGTCGAGCTTCAGCTCCCTGTAAAGGGTAGTCCAGAAATTTGGTTTTCCATCTATTTCGCAAAGCTAACCTAAGAGATTTCATCAACTAAGAAGAAACCAAACATATATCATCGATACATATTTTTATATTTTGTGTATCGGAAATATCAATATTCATTTACAGATGTTATGAAGTAAGTCTGGTTCTGGTCCATAGATTTGTGCCTTGGCTTATATTAACTATAAGCATAGAGTCCATTTGTTGTTTGGTCTGATATAAAGTCATTTACTGGAATAGCATTATTAACTCCAGCTATATTTCAACTGATGGCTAGATATAGTTGAAATCTCTATATCAGTTGGGATAATAACTGAACAGCTTTAGTAATTATCCATATATCGGAGATATTTGCAAAATCTCTGTTTGTCGATTTCTCAAGTATAATTTTGATTTATAACTTCTAAAATTTTCTTCATAGTTTTTTTTGGATAATTCCTAAAAGAGTCTGGATATTTCCTGCGTCTTTAGTATCATTATTTTTAAAATTTGTTACTGTTGTTCAATTTACTTTTATTTGGCCTATTTTACTTCCGTGGTCTGCATTACTTTTAGTAGGAGAGTCTTCTATCTGTAGTTCCTTTTTTAAAAGTGTATTTTCTTCAATTAATATTAATTTACTTACTGATGAGATTAATGCATCAAGGTCTTCTCTATTTTCACACATACACAATTGTGCCTCGACAAATTAACCATTTCCTTGACTTCATTATTAGAGGAATATTTGTCTATTGTTGGTGGAATATTTTCTGAATCAGGGTAAGGGGAATATGTTTTAGACGGGGTGATTCAGCCATAGAGGTAAGAAGTTGTACTGGGTAATAACTAATATGAGAATACCCATACTTGCTAGGAAATAGTGAGAGTGGTAGTTAGGGATGTGATGATGGTAATATATAGTAGTGGTAATGGTGGTAGAACACTATTGTTAAGATATGGGCTGATATATGACAAAGGTTACAATAGAAGTATTAAGATGTGTTTTATCTGGACTAGTGCTTGGGTAGATATGATATGGGTGTTACAGTCTTGAATATTATGTAGATATAGGGAGTCTGAATGAGGTAATATATGAAATCTTTTGTTATGGTCAACATGTATGTGGCGTGAATAGCATTTCCAATTTCTTTTTACCCTAATGCCATGTTTAGTAAATAGTTGGACTTCGAACCTATTGGCTAATCGAGAACCAATCAATGAATTGCTTATGAATAAACAATTCTAAAAACAACATTGACTTTTTACTACTGAGTGAAGTAAAGTAAATTTTCTTGACTCATATCATTATTTACAATTTCTACTTTTGGGATGTTATCTGAATACATTGGTAATTAAATGGAGGAATAGAAAATAAAACTGAAACAGATAATGTGAATTGTATATATGTGTAAATGAATAAGTATAAATAAATGTATATGTAGTAACATCTTTCACGTAATATATTACACTATATAGAGTATACAAATAAGACAGAAACAATAAACAACAAGAAAATTGTGAATATAAATGAAAATTCGAGTGTAGATATTAAAGGGCGATAATTAAATATAAGATCTGTATATAAAATGACTACGTAATATAATACAAAGGCAGTTTGAATGGTGATAATACATAAGTATAAAAATCAATATAGTTAGGGTAATATATTAAATATAAAATAGTATATAACAGATAGTACAGGTTTAAGTAACAATAAAATATAAACATAATAAAAGAGATAAAAGTAAATGTAGTATATAAATAAAACTAAAAATCAAATATATGTATAATAAAAGCTATAAATGAATATAAATTTGTTTAAAATACTAATGGCAAAATATATAGATGATGTAAATAATACCATTGAATACAAGTTGTATAATTGAAATTATCGTTAGCCAAGAATATAATACAATAATAAATAATTACTGATGTAACATATAGAGTTAAAATTTACATAATTCTAAATAGTGAATTGTTATTTGATTATTAACTAGCGAGGTATTCTAGCGTTGCGTAAGTTTGCATTATTTATTTATAGCGATTGTTTTGAAAAATATATTTAGTATATATAAACATTTATAAAGATACATATTTAAGTTAATAATGTCACGAATAAAGTTATATACAAGAAATTAAAAAAAGAAAAAAAATTAAGTTAAAATAAAATTTATAATAAATATAAAATATAAATTACAGATACATATGAGTTATATATTACAGATGAGTATTGTAAAATATAAAAGCTCACTTTAAATATTAGTATGAATAATGTAGATGTAATAATAATTCTGATCAGTCAATTAGTTTCTTGAATAGCTGATTTTCGCATGGGATATATTTCATTTGATTGCTGTTTAGGGATTTAGAAAACTTCTATATATCTGTTTAAATTACTATCACCCTACGACGTAAGGCCTACATATCGTATCTCCCATACTGGTTACCCGCACACGATCTGCACTCAACACTTACCCTCGCTATTCGCAGAGGCGTATCCACGATAGATTCGAAAGACTGAAGAAACTTCACGACACATCAAAGGACAAGTTCTCAAACATCAAGAGGAGGCGAGAGATCTTTCAGGAGATCTACGGTTCAGCGGACACAGTTTTGCAGAAGTCGTTGGATAGTTTGTTCTGAACATTCCTAGAAACCGTTACTCCAAATCAGCGAGGGCTGAGACACGTTACCGTACGGCGTACGACTTCGCTATCGACGCTATGCCGCGATGGATTGAGTGGACAGATCGACGCTATTTACTAACCACTTACGAGAATACTTTTATATAAAATATGGTAATAAATGAAAATTGAAAAATCGAAGTGATTGAAAATCACTTGTTAAATATTTGTAGGTGAATGTAAGAAAGAAGAATGAATTGTACGCATTCGTATGTAATTCTATACTTATTCTACAAATTAGTTTTTTCATCAACATTTTATTAAAATTCAATATAATACATAACCGCATATAATATTTTATTTTATTATTAATATACTTATTTATTACGAAAAACCAAATATAAAAATAATATACAATGTATACTTGTCATGGTTATTTACTTTGAAATAATTAATTAATGACTACATAAGTATATACTGGCATGGAAACTACACCAATTTAATGAGTATATTCGCTTAGACCATATTATTAGCGGTATTATTAATGATAATAATATTAACAAGATATAAGAATATCATATTTTATATAATACAACTAATGAGCACGAGAATATTAATGAATATACGAGTTTGTTATTAATTATTGATTAATTAATCAATTGCCAAGATAATTAATTAAAATACTACTGACTTTATTGATTCAATAAAGATATATATTAATTATAAATATCATACAATCCGCGTATTGATTATTATCTGTAGAGAATATAGTGGAATTTATCAAAGTTTTCGTAAGAATTACATCAAGTGACACATTTTATTAAAATAATTTTTTTTAAAACATTGATTTTTGATGAATCTATAGATTATAGGTGAAAATAGTATAGTATATTCTTATATTACTGGGATTAGATATTAGATATAATCCTTTGTTATAATATCAAACATTGCACAATCAAACTATGGATATCAAAACATTGTTTCTAATCGAGGATGTGTTTTATATGTAAGTAGATTGTCGACCAACTTTAATAGGACGTTGGCAATCCCATAAGATTAATAGATCTTCATGGCAATGCTATTTTTAGAGAATGCAGGTAATATATGTAAAAGGATATGTATTTTTGTTTATTTTACATTTTATATATATAACTTTTGTTGGTAGAGGGAGAGAGAGATATATAAAGTAGTATGTGAGTGGTCTATACCACTGAAAGATATGCACTGCAAATCTATATGTAAAAGAGCGAATAGGAACGTATGCGATTGACGACGAACTACACGTCCGAGTCCCGCGCCGCACCGCACCACTCGCACACACCACTCACTCGTACCACACACGCTAAGTCGAGTTCGATGGTATGCTGCTCAGAGACCACGACCTCATCCGGAAACTTACTTTTATCCCCAAATTTGGCCTAGCCATAGATCTTTACTTCGACGTTTACTTCGTCCACCTCGACCTCGGTCAATACCTCTACTCGAATAGCATAAATAAAATCGAATTCAATAATAATAATAAAAATAATAATAATAATAATAATAATAATAATAATAATAATAATAATAATAAAATAGTAAGCTACTAAAAAGAAGAATTACATGATATTTTTATTCATTGATTGGATGTTTTAAATATCAAAAGAAATTCATAGTACATCCGAAGTTCTAGAAACTGCAAATTAAGGAATATCAAATGATCAACATATTGACAATAATATAATTATATCTATAGAAGAATAAGAAATATAGAGAAATAGCATATTCAGAAGTTGTTCATAATGAAAGTTCTATCTATATTTTATTAAATGAAATTAAGAATATGGTATAAGGTTATTCAAGTTGAAATATGATAGTAGATGTTGAGTTAGAATTATTATAAGGGGGCACTACACGAATACCATACGATTTGCAGCGTACATTGAAATATAACATTTCTCACATACGATAATCTCACATA
The DNA here is from genome assembly GCA_964035775.1 of Osedax frankpressi. Classification (NCBI taxonomy): domain Eukaryota; kingdom Metazoa; phylum Annelida; class Polychaeta; order Sabellida; family Siboglinidae; genus Osedax; species Osedax frankpressi. Next base: position 22,446,344 of record OZ038316.1, read on the forward strand.
CCTGCCACAAGGCAACATCGTACAGAGCGAAAACATACCTACACAATATCTACAGGTTATCGAGTAGTAAATATTAATGTAAGATCTCAATATTGCTTTTATTTGTTATACACAGATATTTCCAAAAGTATAACATATAGTATGATAAATTTTAATATTGTTAATAAATAAACATTTCTCCCATCTTATTTTATTTTGCAATATTAGAAAAATAATATGATAAATGCATATTTATAAAATCATTTATTTGAACCTGAAATATAAATAATAAATAAAATATTTTAATATTTTATTTTGATACCATTAGCCAATATTACCGAATTAAGTTAATTTTGGATTTTGATTGTTCATATATGGTTGAATTTCAGATAATTATTGAAATTTTAGTATAAATAATATATTTACTTTTTCACTAGTATGTAATTAATCTGAGTAATTATCATAGATTATGAATACATATTATTATTTAAATAAAATATGGATAATATATATTATTCTTATTGTATGACGATATATGCAAATGTAAATGTAAAATAAAAATATGTTTGAGGGATTGCAATCAGCCGACATATCTGATAAAATCGTGGAGAGCGTCTTATACTTTTTTGACGGCGACACATATTATTACAATATATATTACATAAAGATAATATGTACAATTTTAATATCTTAAACAACAAATATGCATTTTCATATTATTTTTCTATTTTTCAATGTTAAATCAATGCTAAATCAACCATATATGAACCACAAATGCATGAACATTCCTCACATTATTAAATATATTATATGTGAAGAAAATTGGCACAGTTCACAGCCTATCTAGACAATGCCGGTAAATAAAATACAATGCAAAACATATTATAACGGATCTATGTATGTTCAGACTATTATATTTATAAGTAAGTAAGTAAGGTATCTTCGTCCAGTAAGATATCTTTAGAGGATACGAGATCAATTGCAATTAATAAATATATTAAATTATCAAATTATCTACCGTATTTAATATAGCGATAACAGCATATAATATATATATATATTTATATTAGTAGTACTAATGTAGTATTAAATGAAAAGTTTATTTAAAGTAATAGTTAATAATAATAACTGAATCCATATTTTAAATGATTTTCATTTTAACGAATTTTCTATATAGATGGCGTATTTTTGGTAAATATAAATTTATGACCTATGAATTTGATAATTTAAAAATATATATTCAAATAAATTTCTTTACATTATATTTATATATTCACTCGAATAAACGAAATAGCGGTTAACTTTTGATTATCATTACTTTGTAAACATATAATCTAGGCATATTTAGTTATATATGATCAAGTCTACTGTACGCCGTACACCTTACGACATACAGCGAGTTAAAATATGAATATGCGTGAGTTTAAAGGGATGACAATTCTAAATGGGCGTATTTAAAATAAACTTATCCATATAAATAGCTCATATGATTCATTATGATAATTATATTAATACTATTTATCCAATACATTGCATTAAATAAGTTATATTTGCATAATATATATATATATATATATATATATATATATATATATATATATATAAACTGTAAATATTAATTCCTGGCTTCCATACTTGATATGTTTGAATGATTACTAAATGCATATCATTTGAAATAAATCACTTTTAAACATACAGTCAATACTTCTATATCAATAATTATATAATACTAAATATATAAAACACGTAAGCAGACTAGATTGCAAGGATACAAAATTCAATATTTTTAAGGTAAATCTGATATAGAAAAACAACTATTTCTAAAAAAAACTGCGATATAATTCACATATAATTCCATAAAATACATAATATGATTATGTATAAGCATATCAATTTTGATAATATTTTTAATTATATACAATTAAATATTATATAACTTTAAATCGTTTTTTAGAATATAAATAAAGAGTGTAAGAACACGTCATATTCATTATGATGTAAATTATTTGTCTGAAAGGGGTTTGCTATATTAAATCAATATATTCCAAAGTTGTCAATTACCTACAAATGAAACCAGCTTAGTGTTACGTACAAATGAACGTGACATTGTCAATGTTTAAACCCAAGTCCAGGCACTCTCGTATTCTTGCGTATATAACTAAATAATATAATGTAAACGTCACGTGATTGCTTGGAAGATTTTTCTCGACAAATTAAATAAATACAATAATAAAATATTTTAATTAATTATAATTTTATAATGTTTAAACCTAGTAAGGGATATAGATGTTCTGCTATTAATTGCAATGGTTATTCTGCTATAAGTGAATACCCAAAAGGTAAAGTAATTGAACTATATGATGTAGTTACATTAGCCGAGGAAATTGGGTTACATACACTACATACATATCCATGTAAATACTGCCCATTACTATTATTTAAAGAAAACATTTCAAAAGTATTTGGATGCGAACTGGTTATACGATGAATTTTAAAAAGAATAATGCAAAAAATAACATACCATCTTCAAAGTGTATAGAATTTATAAGAAAATTAGAAACTGTTTATTATAATAATATTTTAAATATATTACATAGAAAAGAAGTATGCAACACTTAATTGGCAATATTTTACACTCTAATAATATTTATTTTAATTTCTGTTGTGATTGTAATAATATTAATGATTATGTTATTTGTTTATTTTTAAATTATCAATTTAAACATTTGTTATCGAAAGAAAATTTTACTTTACGAGGAAGATACAGAGAAAAAATGTAGGAAATTATTAATAATAAAACATATAAATAATAGTTAAAAACCTTATTTAAGCTCTGCATATTTAAAGTATTTATATAATGATAAATTTTAATAACCTTTTGTTATAAAAGTAAAACAATTGTCATACTATTTTTATTATGTATGAATTCTAATTAAACTATCCAAAAATTGAAATATCATTGTATATATATTTTTATTAAACTATTTTTATTAAATTACGTACATTTACGTGATCTCATGCATGTTCATTATTGTAGAATAGTGAATCATTGAAATGATTTAAACATTGCCAATAGATAGACAAACCTCAATTGAAGAGTAACGTATGCAAGCATATGGTCCACATATAAACATATAAACCCCGCCTCCACATGGATACCCCCATCTCACATGTATACGCCCCACCCCCATATATATGCCCCGCCTCCACATGTATACCCCGCTCCCACATATACATCCCACCCCCACATGTATACGCCCCACCCCATATTTATATATCCCCACATATATGTACGAGTAAATCTATAAATCCAAATAAAAGATCTTTTATAAAATTTCATGGTTATTTATTTTCTTACAGGAGATAACAATTAAACAATTATACCTGTAATCTAAAAGTACTTATCTTTCAAAAGCGATTTACCCATTATCTATAACAAAGTATCTAAATATAGAGATTTTATGTAAATTACTGTATTACATGGTTTTTATTGTCTGTTTGGTGTAGTTTTTTTAAATTGGCAATTATTCAATCTTTACCTAGCTAAGAAACTATATTATACAATCAAACCCAAGAACATAAATGATGCAACCATTATAAAATCTTATATTATTAAATAGTTATAAATTATATATAATTTTTATTATATAACAAAAAACTAAAATAACCTTAATGATTTCTTGTGTTATTATTATAAATGATGTTAATGTTATTTAGAAAAAACAGTTACTCAGGAAACCATCCAGGAAATCATTTTAGTTTATTTTTTATATAATAAAAGTTAAAATATATTTTATATTAAATATATTGTTTATTTTTTATTTAAAATAATTATCTAAGATTGTATAATAATTACATCATCTGGTTTTTGGGTATCTAGAAAGTAATTGATTAGTAACCCATAAGTATTAATGATGATAAATATAAATATAATTTGTATTATTGTTGTAATTTAAATCATTAGTATTAGTTAGAATATATGTAGATTCATTAGCTGATACATTATTATTGAGTATTAGTAAGTAATTAGTTACAAAGTAGTTTAAGAAAGTAATTTGTTATACTCTGTATTATCAGTCATTCAATTTCTTATTTTTATATCCACTCAATGAATTATGCATTATTGAATTTACTTGAATTTCAAAAACATATTTAATTGATAATCAATTTAAAATCTAACAGATATTTTTATTTGAATTCTACTGCATCCTAATTACAAAATGATGGCTTGTACCGTTTCATGGGTATTTAGATATAGATTCGCTAAATCGCATACGAAACCCACACAGAAAACCTATCTCGCTATACACTTGCCAAATTGCGCACGATACTTGCGAAGATTTTCCCACAATGCAATGCAAATTTATAAGCAATTTAAAACTTCGTATTAATTCTACGTAAAATGATGAGTTCATTTATTTTCTATAATATTTTGCCATTTTTACAGTTTCATTAGATTTGTTATTCTCAGATGGCAGACGATATGAATACCACAGAAGCCAATCCTAATACGGTTTTCATGGAGAATGTATCGGTTTGTTGTAATTATTATTATATATATGTATATATATATATATATATATACCTTATAAGGCAAAATAAATGAATATGTATATGAATTATATAATTTGTATTGCTTAGTTCAGAATTATAATACAATTTACTTAACTTACAAGGATACTTACAAGGATACTTACTATTGTACTTATAGAGATACTTGGATTAGTAATTGGAGTAGTACTTAGAGTGGTGCATACAGTGGTACTTACTTTGGTACTTATATTGGTATTTAGTGTTTTACAGTTGTTCTCAATATTTGTCAAGTTAGATTTTGAATTTTGAATTTGTTTGTTAATTTTCTTTCTTTCTTTATTTTTTCCATATTCTTTTTTGATCAATTATCTCTCTGAATAAACTGGTGATTTTAATGTTGAAAACATTGAGCTATTCGTTAACTTTATTTAATACCTTAAATGTAAGTTCTATGACATTATTTAGCCTATTGTATAAATCTGGTAATGTTAATATGAACGTATGAAAAAAAATGCTAATAGTAATATTAAATTTGAATTTCAGGCGAGGGTTGAAAAGATAAATATCAATGGACTGGAACGAACACATAATGATATTCTCTATGCTCAATTCAAAAAGTTATTTTTGATCAAGAATTTCATGGAGGTTTGCTGAAATTTAGTTTCGGTTTAATTTCGTAACGTCTAATTCAATATTCCGTGTTGCGTTCAAAATCGCGGTCGGAAGTGTAAATTGCCGGCTATCTAGAAATTTGTTTTAATTTTCACCGCATTCATCGCCAGTTGGTGGACACATCGAACGAAGCCAAAGAAAAACTTCAGCAGATGGGAGTCTTCAAGGACATCGATATTGTGATCGACACGACGAAGGGTTAATTTCGGCTTTCAGTCGCCGCGGCCGTTTTCGGAAGTACGCCATCCTGGATTATCCTAAAGGTGAACCTCTACGTCGACGACTAATTGACCCTTGACCTTTGACCTGTTCAGGTAGTAACGCTTCGGATGACAGTTACGATGTTACCTTCGAAGTGAAAGAGCATCGGAGATTCACCGGCAAAATGTCGACCCTATTCGGAACCAATGATGGCACTATGGTTTGTAGCCTTTTAGGTGGTGAGTGACGCAATGAGTTATGTAATGAGAGATGCGATGCATGCGATCATATATGATGCAATGAGTTATGTAATGAGAGATGCGATGTATGCAATGAGTTATGTAATAAGAGATATATGGGATCATATATGATGCAATGAGTTATGTAATAAGAGATGTATGGGATCGGGGTTCCATTATATTAAATATTACATATCAAATTCTAAATCTTTTTAAATAATTTTTATGCGTGTATCACTAAAGTTTGTAAAATATTAAAATATTGTATGAATATTATATTATATTATAGCCTATCATTTATAGGTATACATTATATAATTAATAATTCCTAGTATTTTTATATCTTAGATTATTATATAATTATACCATAGGAGATATTATATAAAAATCAAAATGAACAATAATTTTGTAACTACATTAATAACTTCTATGTAGATGTCAATGTCAATATGTCAGATTAATAACTTCTATGTAGATGTCAATATGTCATATTAATAACTTATATGTAGATGTCAATGTCAATATGTCAGATTAATAACTTCTATGTAGATGTCAATGTCAATATGTCAGATTAATAACTTCTATGTAGATGTCAGATTAATAACTTCTATGTAGATGTCAATGTCAATATGTCAGATTAATAACTGCTATGTAGATGTTTAATGTCAATATGTCAGATTAATAATTGCTATGTAGATGTCAATGTCAATATATCATATTAATAACTGCTATGTAGATGTCAATGTCAATATGTCAGATTAATAACTTCTACGTAGATGTCAGATTAATAACTTCTATGTAGATGTCAATGTCAATATGTCAGATTAATAACTACTATGTAGATGTTTAATGTCAATATGCCTAATGTGCTGGGAAGAGGAGAGTCTGTTCACACTGAAGTAAAATGGGGTTTGAAAGATAAAGGTGTTGACCTCTACTTCACAAAACCTCTCTTTTCAGATGTCAATACCAAGTTAGTATAGAGGGGGTTTAGAGGGGGTTTAGAGGTGTGTAAAGGTGTGTAGATGGGGTTTATAGGTGGATAGAGGTGTGTAAAGATGTATAGCTGGGGTTTATAAGTGGGTAGAGGTTATTTGAATTTCTGAAATTATTTCTATTTATTTCTTAACGTATATAATCACATTTTCTTCCTGAATTCTGATTGGTTGACAAATAATGATCTAGCATGTTAATACCAGATATACCACCAGGTTTCAGATTGGGGCAACCATGAACACTACCGACGTACTTTGTAATAAGAACATGTTGTGTGAAAAGGGAATTGCAGCTCATATTCTAGTGAGTATCTTCTTACCTCATCTCATCTCACTTCACCTTACCTCATCTCATCTCACTTCATTTACAGATCTTATTTACTCACCTAATCACCTCACCTTATCTTCTCATTTCACCTCCTCACATCACCTCACCTCATCTCACCTCATCTCACATCATCTCATCTCACCTCACCTCAACTCACCTCAACTCAACTTACTTCACCTCACATTATTTATACACCTTATTTACTCACTTAATCACCTCACCTTATCTTCTCATTTCACCTCCTCACATCACCTCACCTCATCTCATCTCATCTCACATCATCTCATCTCACCTCACCTCAACTCACCTCACCTCAACTCAACTTACTTCACCTACCATTATTTATACACCTTATTTACTCACTTAATCACCTCACCTTATCTTCTCAATTCACCTCCTCACATCACCTCACCTCATCTCACCTCATCTCACATCATCTCATCTCACCTCACCTCAACTCACCTCAACTCAACTTACTTCACCTCACATTATTTATACACCTTATTTACTCACTTAATCACCTCACCTTATCTTCTCATTTCACCTCCTCACATCACCTCACCTCATCTCACCTCATCTCACATCATCTCATCTCACCTCACCTCAACTCACCTCACCTCAACTCAACTTACTTCACCTCACATTATTTATACATCTTATTTACTCACTTAATCACCTCACCTTATCTTCTCATTTCACATCCTCAACTCACCTCACCTCATCTCACCTCATCTCACATCATCTCACCTCATCTCACCTCACCTCAACTCACCTCACCTCAACTCAACTTACTTCACCTCAAATTATTTATACACCTTATTTACTCACTTAATCACCTCACCTTATCTTCCCACTTCACCTCCTCACCTCACCTTATTCTTTACTTCACCCTATCACCTAACCTTCAAATATTGTTCACCACCAAACCCTGTTTACTCTATATCATCGTCAGTGAGAGAACCTCATATTTCACAAAACCATGCATTCCATTTCTCTAGAACAAACGCTCCTTTCACCAAAACCGCTTTTCCTTCTCCGGAGTGTGGAGAAACCACATACCTCAAACAATTATTGAAGAGGCTCGTCAATCTGCTGGACATGACCTGAAATGCTCTGCAAAAGTTTAACTTTAGCGGTCTTAGTCTATCTTAGATGATCTTAATAAAACTTAGAAGATCTTAGTTTATCTTAGATGATCTTAATAAAACTTAGAAGATCTTAGTCTATCTTAGATGATCTTAATAAAACTTTGAAGATCTTAGTTTATCTTAGATGATCTTAATAAAACTTAGAAGATCTTAGTCTATCTTAGATGATCTTAATAAAACTTAGAAGATCTTAGTCTATCTTAGATGATCTTAATAAAACTTAGAAGATCTTAGTTTATCTTAGATGATCTTAATAAAACTTAGTAGATCTTAGTCTATCTTAGATGATCTTAATAAAACTTAGAAGATCTTAGTTTATCTTAGATGATCTTAATAAAACTTAGAAGATCTTAGTTTATCTTAGATGATCTTAATAAAACTTAGTAGATCTTAGTCTATCTTAGATGATCTTAATAAAACTTAGAAGATCTTAGTTTATCTTAGATGATCTTAATAAAACTTAGTAGATCTTAGTCTATCTTAGATGATCTTAATAAAACTTAGAAGATCTTAGTATATCTTAGATGATCTTAATAAAACTTAGAAGATCTTAGTTTATCTTAGATGATCTTAATAAAACTTAGTAGATCTTAGTCTATCTTAGATGATCTTAATAAAACTTAGAAGATCTTAGTTTATCTTAGATGATCTTAATAAAACTTAGTAGATCTTAGTCTATCTAGGATGATCTTAATAACACTTAGAAGATCTTAGTTTATCTTAGATGATCTAATTTAATTTTAGTATATGTGATCTTAATCAATCTTAGTCAATCTTAGTCGATCTTAGTCGATCTTAGTCGATCTTAGTCGATCTTAGTCGATCTTAGTCGATATTAGTCGATCTTAGTCGATATTAGTCGATCTTAGTCGATCTTAGTTGATCTTAGTCAATCTTAGTCAATCTTTGTTATCTGAATTTATCTTTGTTGATTATTTATACAAAAATAAATAAAATAATTGTGAAAATAATTCTATTACATACTAGAAATTAATTGAACTTTAAAGTTGCTCTACGATGACATAACACTACCCCTGACCCCCATCTCGTTACCAGTACACCTACACCTACGATAACAGAGATGACAAAATCCTACCCAGTCGCGGCTTATCTTTTGAGAAAACTTGGGTTAATATTATTCTGAGACTGGCGTTGAACTCGCAATTGGTTTAATTTCATCAACGTTTAGACTCTCCGATATCAACCTTAACAACAGGAAATTGCTGGACTCTTAGGAGATGCCAGTTTCATTAAATCCTATGGAGAAATTCAGTTCAACCAACCAATTTCGATACTGAAATCAGTGAGTATTCCAAATTCTATTAAGTATTGCATAAGATATTATATAATGAAACGCAATACTCGTAAATGTTTTTTTAAAAATGTTTTAATCGTGATGCAGAAGAGAATTTTAATAACTCAAATGGAAATTCAATTATTTAAGATTTAAATTGTAATGAGCAGAAGTTTTTTTACATTTAAAATTTAATCTAATTTCAAAAATGTTAAAATACTTCATTTTACTGTTGATTAAAGCAACTATAAGTTTGAATAATTTGCCTTTTTCTAATAAGTTGTAAATCAGCACTTTTTATCAGTTTTTATAAAAGATAAATCAAAAGCCTATACAGCTGATTTTGTTATAAACATATGGGAAAACAGCTAATCATAACATATGATCATAACTGCTAATCATAGCAGCTAATCATAACATATGATCATAACTGCTAATCATAACAGCTAATCATAACATGTGATCATAACTGCTAATCATAACAGCTAATCATAACAGCTAATCATAACATATGATCATAACAGCTAATCATAACAGCTAATCATAACAGCTAATCATAACAGCTAATCATAGCAGCTAATCATAACAGCTAAGCATAACAGCTAATCATAACATATGATCATAACAGCTAATCATAACAGCTAATCATAACAGCTAATCATAACAGCTAATCATAACATATGATCATAACAGCTAATCATAACAGCTAATCATAACAGCTGATCATAACAGCTAATCATAACAGCTAATCATAACAGCTAATCATAACAGCTAATCATAACAGCTAATCATAACATATGATCATAACAGCTAATCATAACAGCTAATCATAACAGCTAATCATAACAGCTAATCATAACAGCTAATCATAACAGCTAATCATAACAGCTAATCATAACTGCTAATCATAACAGCTAATCATAACAGTTAATCATAACAGCTAATCATAACAGCTAATCATAACAGCTAATCATAACATATGATCATAACAGCTAATCATAACAGCTGATCATAACAGCTAATCATAACATATGATCATAACAGCTAATCATAACATATGATCATAACAGCTAATCATAACATATGATCATAACAGCTAATCATAACAGCTAATCATAACAGCTAATCATAACAGCTAATCATAACAGCTAATCATAACATATGATCATAACAGCTAATAATAACAGCTGATCATAACAGCTAATCATAACAGCTAATCATAACATATGATCATAACATATGATCATAACAGCTAATCATAACAGCTAATCATAACAGCTAATCATAACATATGATCATAACAGCTAATCATAACAGCTAATCATAACATATGATCATAACAGCTAATCATAACAGCTAATCATAACATATGATCATAACAGCTAATCATAACAGCTAATCATAACAGCTAATCATAACAGCTAATCATAACAGCTAATCATAACATATGATCATAACAGCTAATCATAACATATGATCATAACTTTAGTCTCTATGTGCCTACATCACCAATTCCTCAATTTTTAACTCTGGTAAATTAATTAATTAATATATATGCATGATGCTGGTTCCACATCAAATTTGTACTTGGATCATGTAATTTGTATATTGTGATTCTTTATTGTCGTAATTTCCTCAAGAAATACGATTAATTGTACAAATTATAATTTTATTTTTGATTCTCTGTTTTTGACACATGATTTCTTTTATTATATTTATATTTGTTCTATATTCAATACAAATATGTTGTTTATTGAAATCTTTACTAATATCCACCATTACCAGACAGTCTATATAATTATTATATTCCTCTTGTTATATTATCAAATTAATGTTAATACAATTTATTTTTTTAAATAAATCATTTTAAAATTAGAATAAATAATCAAATTATCATAAACAATATAACGAAGGTATGAAATGCATGTTTTAAATAGATATTAAATAATGTTATTGAAATAAAAAAAATTCTATAATTTTGATTGATTCCAATAAATTGGTAAATAAGGTACAATATATTTGTTAATAATGTATTTTTTGGATTTTTTATATATTACTTGATATATATAATACCCATAATATACATATGATACATACAAAACAAAATTATTGATTTGGGTTTATATTTTTTTATTAATTTAATATATTCCTAGTAATATTCTTTTTTTATTATTATATTTAAAAATTGTATATATAAGAAATTATTTATATGTAAAAAAATCTTGCCAAATCCTCTCTAGCCAATGTTATGTGATATTTATAGCCCATTTATAGCCCATTTGAAACCTAAAATCATTGGCGGAAACAAAATATTTGTAAAAACATAATTACCAGTCATTGTTGGCTATTTCTTAATAATTAAAAAATACTTTTTCCTATCCACCCTAATGTACATTATATATTGTACAGTGTACACTGTACATTGTACAATATATTGGAGTTAAGTTCGAGAATGTACAGTGTACAGTGTACACTGTACACTGTACATCCTCCAACCTAACTCTCCTTTAACTGCATTACTGCTTGACTACTCTCACCCTAATCACTTTTATCTATATAATATTTCTTTTACTCAATTTCTACCACTCATTAACACAACCTTCCCTTTTGATAATTCTCTTCTCTCACTAACATCTCCTTTTTCTTACAACCTTCTCTCACTAACATCTCCTTTTTCTTACAACCTTCTCTCGCTAACATCTCCTTTTTCTTACAACCTTCTCTTACTAACCTCTCCTTTTTCTTACAACCTTCTCTCACTAACATCTCCTTTTTATTACAACCTTCTCTCACTAACATCTCCTTTTTCTTACAACCTTCTCTCACTAATCTCTCCTTTTTCTTACAACCTTCTCTCACTAACATCTCCTTTATCTTACAACCTTCTCTCACTAATCTCTCCTTTTCCTTACAACCTTCTCTAACTAATCTCTCCTTTTTATTACAACCTTCTCTCACTAACATCTCCTTTTTCTTACAACCTTCTCTCACTAATCTCTCCTTTTTCTTACAACCTTCTCTCACTAATCTCTCCTTTTTCTTACAACCTTCTCTCACTAACATCTCCTTTTTCTTACAACCTTCTCTCACTAATCTCTCCTTTTTCTTACAACCTTCTCTCACTAATCTCTCCTTTTTCTTACAACCTTCTCTCACTAACATCTCCTTTTTCTTACAACCTTCTCTCACTAATCTCTCCTTTTTCTTACAACCTTCTCTCACTAATCTCTCCTTTTTCTTACAACCTTCTCTCACTAATCTCTCCTTTTTCTTACAACCTTCTCTCACTAACATCTCCTTTTTCTTACAACCTTCTCTCACTAACATCTCCTTTTTCTTAGAACCTTCTCTTACAACCTTCTCTCACTAACATCTCCTTTTTCTTACAACCTTCTCTCACTAATCTCTCCTTTTTCTTACAACCTTCTCTCACTAACATCTCCTTTTTCTTACAACCTTCTCTCACTAATCTCTCCTTTTTCTTACAACCTTCTCTCACTAACATCTCCTTTTTCTTACAACCTTCTCTCACTAATCTCTCCTTTTTCTTACAACCTTCTCTCACTAACATCTCCTTTTTCTTACAACCTTCTCTCACTAATCTCTCCTTTTTCTTACAACCTTCTCTCACTAACATCTCCTTTTTCTTACAACCTTCTCTCACTAACATCTCCTTTTTCTTACAACCTTCTCTCACTAACATCTCCTTTTTCTTACAACCTTCTCTCACTAACATCTCCTTTTTCTTACAACCTTCTCTCACTAATCTCTCCTTTTTCTTACAACCTTCTCTCACTAATCTCTCCTTTTTCTTACAACCTTCTCTCACTAACATCTCCTTTTTCTTACAACCTTCTCTCACTAACATCTCCTTTTTCTTACAACCTTCTCTCACTAACATCTCCTTTTTCTTACAACCTTCTCTCGCTAACCTCTCCTTTTTCTTACAACCTTCTCTCACTAACATCTCCTTTTTCTTACAAGAAACTCCCTCCCCCTCCCTAGGTTCTCCAGCTCAGCTTGTCCGCGGGTTTCATGTCGAAGTTGAATACCCTGATCTTGGCGTCCTCCCCGTCCTCGGCGGACATCTCGTTGTGCGATCGCTACTACTTGGGCGGTCCGTTGACGCTACGCGGCCTCAAGTTGAACGCGTTGAACTCCCGCAACGACGTCTCCGTCGGCGGCAATTCGTTTTGGTTGGCCGACCTGCACTTGTACACTGCGTTGCCGTTCACGGACCGCTACTCCGACTTCTCGCGGTACGTTCGAGCCCACTTCTTCGTCAACGCCGGCAGTTTGCAGAACGTCGACGTCAGTTAGTCGGCCGACTCGTGCTCTACGGCCGCTACGGCCGTTTTGGCCGCTTTGTTTGGGGTTCGCAATCGTTCGACACTTATTTTGAACTCGAACTCGGCAGGAAACATTGGCGAGGATTACAAAAAACTCTTGGAAGGCATTCATTGGTGTTACGGTCTCGGCGTGGTGATGAAAATGGGAGGAATTGCACGTCTAGAGCTCAATTACTGTTTCCCACGATGCAGTTTAAACAAGGATACAGGGTTTTTATCTTATAGATAATAATTAAATATAATTAATATAATTAAGTATTTTTTAATGTTTTATTTACAAAAATGATATCTTATTTACATTTTACTTTACAAAACAATTGTAGTGCATATAACAGCATAATACTTAATCAATATAGTGTGAATAAAGGTCTACAGTTTGGAATTGGAATACACTTCCTGTAGAACGCAGAAGATAGAATGTAGAAGAGTGGATCTCTTGAAATGGAATGACGATTGGTCGATTTGAGAATAAAATAAAAATCATAAATCAAAATAAAAATCATAAAATGCATATAATCATGACTGTATTGTTACTTATAATTGAGCTAATATGTACATGTGATGATGATAGTCGGTAACTATGTACAGTAATAATAATAATAGAAACGCTTGAAATGATTCCATCCTGTAAAAGAATTTGTTGTTAAATAATAATAAGTAACGTTCTAGAAAATACTAGACAATGATTCTTAGAAGGGCTTCTTTGTAAATGTTAATTATTTGAATCGTAGTAGAAACTTATGTTCATAAAAATAAATATAGTTGAATGATTATTTGATTTCCTAATAATTTAGTGCCTGCCCCTAATTCAAGGTCAAATGAAACATGTGAATTTCATGAATTATTAATACAAACATTTGATTAAATATTAATATTTAAAAACCTTAAAGAATTTTATAAAAACTATGCAAATTTTTGTTGTAAATTCATTTTCAGATTATGTGCTTTTAATTCTTTATCCGAAAGCCCGTCATCTTCACTGAAATTGAAATCCTGTTCCACTATTTCATTGTCTGATAATTCAAACTATCGGTGTATTTAATTTAATACAATAATAGGTTTAAGTATATATAGAATATATAGAATATATGGTTGAAAAGTTATTTAGTATTTAATTTATTACAAGAAGACGATTTAAAAATATTCCATTTGATATTCAATAAAATAATTGAAAGAATTACTTCGATTGAGGAGTATTATATTACCTTGATCCTGCTAGGTTGAATGGGTTCTTCTATACTGGTTTCGTTGCTTATGAAGTGTAGTTGTTTAGCAACCGGTGAGTGTACATCTGCGATGCCGGAGTCTGGAGAAGAGAAACATTGGCAAGAACATCTGGAAAAAAATCTTAGTTACTAAAAAGTTAATTAGTAAAATAATTCTATTGTCATTTGGGTTTATAAAGTTGAAATTGGTTATTATAGTGGTTTAGAATTGTCCTAGAATAATAAAACATTACCAAGAATCAAAATGATTTAACAATTATATAATTATTTTAAATAAACTTTTCTCTTTTATTATATAACAATAAACAAAAATGTACTAAATAATTTCTTGGGTCGTATCTAACCCTGTAGAATGTGGAGATCTCAACATTTCATCTTTACTGTAGGATTGTCAAAAACGAGGTCAATTGGAGAAAGATTACTCATTGTTATATATAAGGAAGTTACCCATCCTCTCATTAGTCATCGCGTCCTATTGTCGCACATACACTAACCTCTTGAGTTCCTTTTCGTACTGTTCCACTCGATACATACAAGTCTTAAGTTTAGCGTAAAGGTCGTTGGCTCTCGTATATTTCACTTCGTAATGTTTTCTGATGTCTTCAGCATGTCTGGCAGCAAAAATATGTATGGTAAGGTGTGTGCTAAGGTGTGTGGTAAGGTATGAGGTGTGTGGTAAGGTGTGTGCTAAGGTGTGTGGTAAGGTGTGAGGTAAGGTGTGTGCTAAGGTGTGTGGTAAGGTGTGTGGTAAGGTGTGTGGTAAGATGTGAGATAAGGTGTGTGGTAAGGTGTGTGATAAGGTGTGAGATAAGGTGTGTGGTAAGGTGTGAGATGTGCGCTAAGGTGTGTGGTAAGCTGTAGACTGATAAGCAGTAGGTCAGATTGATTGGGTTTGGTTTTGGGGTTAATATACTATAGAGAAATATATGCAAATTAAATATAAAATAACCGGGTCTAAAAGAGCTAGATTTTTATATTTGCATATTCAGAAAAAAATATGAAACCTAATATGTACGTATTAAAATTACATAAGATATTACATCGCTGGGTCTATAGCATCTAGTATATATATATATATATATATATATATATATATATATATATATATATATATATATATATATATATATATATAGAGAGGCAAAGGATTCTTTTATTATTATTAATTAATTAAAATCAGAAGCCAATAGGTGCCAATAGTTGGGTTCACATTTAAATTTATGCAATAGAAACCGGAGTTCACTTTTTCGTTGGCTTTCGAGTTTTTGATCGAAGGAGAATACTGTAAGGTCAGAGGTCGACGGGCTGCGGTGCAGTTTCGCGCGAATCTCCGCCTTCCATGTCACTTGCAGTCGCGAAAACTCGTGCGATCTCGATAGCCAATCGGATCCGGCGATTTCGAGATGTTGAATGATTTGTTTAAATGACGGTCGGCTGCGAGGCTTCAGCGACCTGCGGGGTTAGAGTTCACCTATTAGGGGCACTAGAGTGGCCAGGGTAGAGTTATTGGATAACAGGAGTGGAGATATTGTTACCAAGGCAACGGAGAAGTCGACCGGTATTGGGCAGACGGTAGCAACAGGGAAGTAAGAGTAACCACGGTAACGATAACGATAACGATAGGGAAACAGGTCGTTGCAACAGGTCAGTATAACTGACCAGCAGAGATTGAGAAGGAGTTTGAATCCCTCGGGACATGTTTCGGGAACGTGAAGTCTCAAGCTGTTATTGCCGACTCCCCAAATCACCGCGGAACTGTCGACGTCCTTATAAGGCATCTCGTGGGTGAGTAGCTCCCACAGCACTACTCCGTAGGACCTGGGTGGGGGGTGAGGCTGGTTACCGAGAGGAGGGACTTATCCGAGGTGGTGCGAAATGGATCCTTGCGACACTTTATGGGGTTTTTAAGAGAATTAGTTATTTTATTATTGAATCTTTACGTATGAGTCAATCGCATTCGCATACACAGCAACGTATAAATAAGTTAAACTGCGGTCTACCAACCAGACATCTACTTTCTCTGAGCAGGGTTCATTTCGTATGATCTCAGGAGACATCCAGGCAACAGTGCCCGCAAATGACATCTTCGCACTTTTATCTGACAATTCACGGGAGGTGCCAAAGTCTGAGATCTTGGCGACGTCATGATAACCAATCAGAACGCTGCGATAGAGCGAAGATTAGAGAGAGGGAGAGGGAGAGAGAGAGGGAGAAAGAGAGAGAGAGAGAGAGAGAGAGAGAGAGAGAGAGAGAGAGAGAGAGAGAGAGAGAGAGAGAGAGAGAGAGAGAGAGAGAGAGAGAGAGAGAGAGAGAGAGAGAGAGAGAGAGAGAGAGAGAGAGAGAGAGAGAGAGAAGAGAGAGAGAGAGAGAGAGAGAGAGAGAGAGAGAGAGAGAGAGAGAGAGAGAGAGAGAGAGAGAGAGAGAGAGAGAGAGAGAGAGAGAGAGAGAGAGAGAGAGAGAGAGAGAGAGAGAGAGAGAGGGAGAGAGGGGAGAGATGATGAAGGGATGTGAGAGGGAGAGAGAGAGAGAGGGGAGAGATGATGAGGGGATGTGAGAGGTAGAGAGAGAGGGGTGATGAGGGGAGAGATGATGAGGGGATGTAAGCTAGAGGAAGAGAGAGAAGAAGAAGTAGATGGTAAGGAAAGAGGGAGATATCAGTGTGCCAATGAAATATCAAGAAAAGAAATTGAGAATTTCTATGGTATTAATACAATTCAAATAAAGGAAAACAACAAATAGCATCGAGTAGATGATAAATAAAACGTCCTATTTATTAAACACCTTCACTCGTGGCCTATAAATCTATAAATAGAATTGTGATTTGCGAGATGGAATTAGGTTGGTATTATTAAATAAAATTCACTGCAGAAAATAAATATCTAGTGCAAAAAATGCAAAAATCATCAATAAAAAATTGTATCGCTTAATTTGGAAATGAAATTTAGAAAAATAATAAAATGTAAAAATGTATGAATTGAATACTTTTGAGTTCTTTAAAAGATATTTTGTACATACTTTGGTGACTTGAAATCTCTGTGAATAATCTTGTGCGAGTGAAGATATGCCATACCTGTTCAAGTGAGATTTAGGTGGTGAGGTGGAGATTTAGGTGGTGAGGTGGAGATTTAGGTGGTGAGGTGGAGATTTAGGTGGTGAGGTGGAGATTTAGGTGGTGAGGTGGAGATTTAGGTGGTGAGGTGGAGATTTAGGTGGTGAGGTGGAGATTTAGGTGCAGGGGAGATGTGTTTGGAGATGTGACTAAAGTGAGATATTAATTCAATATATACATCAAATACAACCTATCATTTCTACTTAAACCCCCTATAATTACCACCTACTCCCCCTATAATTACCACCTATTCCCCCTATAATTACCACCTACTCCCCCTATCATTACCACCTACTCCCCCTATAATTACCACATACTCCCCCTATCATTATCACATACTTCCCCTATAATTACCACCTACTCCCCCTATCATTATCACCTACTCCCCCTATAATTACCACATACTCCCCCTATCATTATCACATACTTCCCCTATAATTACCACCTACTCCCCCTATCATTACCACCTACTCCCCCTATAATTACCACCTACTCCCCCTATCATTACCACCTACTCCCCCTATCATTACCACCTACTCCCCCTATCATTACCACCTACTCCCTATATCATTACCACATACTCCCCCTATCATTACCGACTACAACCCCTATAATTTCTACTTACAAAAACAATATCAAATAATTATCTATTGATTAAATTATTCAAGAGAGAAAATAAAAAGTTATTTGTAGTAATTATTAATGAAGAGAATTGAATATGTTGTATAGAGTGTGGATTAGAGATAGGGGTATAGAAGGTAGGGTGTAGAGAGTAGGGTATAGAGTGTAGGGTTTAGAGGGTGGGGTGTAGAGGGTGTAGTTTAGAAATAGGGTGTAGAGGATAGGGGTAGAGTGCAAGGTTAGGGTGTAGAGTGTAGCATTTAGAGGGTGGGGTGTAGAGGGTGTGGATTAGAGATATGGGTGTAGAGGGTTGGGGGGTAGAGGGTGTGGATTAAAGGAAGGGGTTTATAGGATGTAAGTGGCTGTAAGTGATAGTGAAGTAGGGTTAGTTATTGTATCGATAGGGTTGTGGGGATATGGGGCATAGACGGGGCAGGAATGTAAAGGGCATTGTAAGAGGTGATGTAGAGGCATAGGGGTCAAGCAAGGTATCGAGCTGATGGTCAAGCTAGGTGTCAAGTTAATGGTCAAGCTAGGGGTCAATCTAATGGTCAAGCTAGGGGTCAATCTAATGGTCAAGCTAGGTGTCAATCTAATGGTTAAGCTAGGGGTCAAGTTAACGGTCAAGCTAGGGGTCAATCTAATGGTCAATATAGGGGTCAATCTAATGGTCAAACTAATGGTCAATATAGGAGTCAAGCTAATGGTCAAGTTAGTGGTCAAGCTAAAGGTCAAGCTAGGTTTCAAGTTAATGGTTAAGCTAGGGGTCATATCGCGTTGACCTTGAGCCAGTTGTTTCGCCCAATCATATAAGAGTTTCGCCGGAATGTTCTTTCCGTCTCGTAGCACTTCATAAAGTTGTCCGTAAGGGCAGTACTCCATTACTATAGAGAAACATGGTGCTTGCGTGCAGATACCTCTACGGGGGTGGGGGGAAGAGTTTAGAGGCGGGACTTTAGGTGGGATGCGTTGAGAGATAGCGGGGTTTAAAGATAACATAGGTCGAGTGCAGCTGATACTATATTAGGGGTAGGGTTATGTAATTCTTTAATAAGATAATAGGGGTGGGACTAAGTAGTTCTTTAATAAGATAATAGGTCGGGGTTTATTGAAAGGTATAAAGAAAGAAACCTGAAGGAAATAATATTTGGATGATTCAACTTGCGGAGATGTCTGATGTCAGTTTCTTTAATATTGCGCACCTTCTTAACCGCCACCTGGGGGAGAAAAAAGCCAGCGTAACATAAACACCAGAAGTTCAGCGTAACGTTCAGCATATTTATAGAAAGACAACGTAAACACGAGACGAAAATAGATTGGAATTATCTGACGATGAGTCAGCAATGGATTACGCAATAGGAGTTGAGACCTGTTCACCGCCGAGGAGCCCTAGAAACACGGCTCCCTGAGCTCCGCTTCCCAACCACTGCAAGTTCGATATTTCTCCGAAATCGATCATCCAGTTATCTGCGAACGTTTGTTGTTGATGTGTGAAATTGAGAATTTTGGAACAACGGAAGATTTGTCAAATGCAAATTATGATTTACCTTTGTGTTTAATATCAATTGTGTAATTGTAAACAAAGTACAATGTACATGTATACTGTACAATATACATGTGCACTGTACATGTACACTCTACAATATACATGTACACTCTACAATGTACATGTACAATGTATATTATAAAACAGTTTTCACATATATAAGTAAAGAATAATTAAAACAAACTCGCTTTCTTATCGATGTTGATTTTACTTCTGCCCACCAGGGACCACATGGGTTTTAAACAACCAATCAGACTCTCCAGGAGTTTAGATTTTAAACGGCTTTCGGCCGGACGCAAAGAATAAGCCACCTAGTGAGTACAATTATATTTAGAATGTGTGTAGCGTTAAAGTAAATGTCTAACAGGTAAAGAGAGTAATTTTAGGAATTAATATAATTATAGAATTTCTACTACGTGGTTATTTTGGTAAATTTTATCACAAAATTGTTTTAAATAAACATTAAACATGAAAAATAAAAATGATAGTCTATTTGAAGATTTAGAAAACTGACGTGTCAAATCTACTTGTTATACTGTTCTACATGACATATACTTGTTCTACATGACATTTCTACATGTCAATTCTAATGTCAATTCTACATGTCAATTCTACATGTCAATTCTACATGTCAATTCTACATGTCATATCTACATGGCAAATCTATACGTCAATTCTACATGTCAATTCTACATGTCAATTCTACAAGGTCATAACTAAAAAGAAAAGAAAACTAGGCACTAAGCGTCAGTTACATAAGAAGTTGTTATGAATTGTAACTAATATTCCAGTTGGTCGAAAGAAACCGGTTGGATTAAGGTCTAAATGTTTTCAATATCGCCGAATAGAATACAAACAGAGGGTTCCATGAAGGAAAGTTGCCGAGTGTCCATGACTTGCAGTTTAGCGACAGGAAGTGAACTCGGCTGGTCTACAATAGACGATTCAGAGGTCATGTCCTTTGAGTCGCAGGATATTTCCTTGCAATCCGAATTATTCTTGCAATTCGAATTTTCCTTGCACTCCGAATTATTCTTGTAATTCGAATTTTCCTTGCTACAAGTAGATTGTAGGAGTTGGTTTAAGTATTAAGTTAGAAAAATAAATTAATAATTTAACGTAGAGCTTAATGTACATGATTTATAAATAAGATTGTTTTTTTTTCTGAACTGTGAATAACCTTTCTCCAATGATCTCACTAATTGATAAGGCAGTCATAATCTAGGGGAGAATAGGATGGTCATTAAGACAGATAGGGTCATTAAATAGGGGAGATTAGGGTGAATATATGGGAGAGATAGGGGAAATTATGTAGTAAAAAGAAGAAATTAGAGACATTATTTCTGTGGTTATTGTGGTTATAGGTGAGATTAGAGAATTTATAATGCTGAGATTATTGTTATATATGGTTATAAAGCGTTAATAAAGATAGTTATATAGGAACATTTAAAAGGTTATATAGTGAAGATTAAAGAGGTTATATAGAGAGAAATAGAATGATAATATAGAAAATTAGGGTGGTTATTTAAGGGAGATTATGATTGTTATATAGTAAATATAGATATATAGTAAATATAAGGGTTGTTATATATGATAAATTATGAAGGTTAAATATTAAAAAAAGGGGAGACTAGTAGTATTTATAAGTTATAAAATGTTTGAGATACGAGTGTGATTAAATCAATTATTAATTTCTATACTATGAAAATATGTTCTAATATTATAGAAAAGGTTTAATTTATGTATATAGGAAAATATTATTGTAAATATTGATTATATATATATATATATATATATATATATATATCAATATTTATATATCTAGAGAAATGAATGGAAATAAATATTGAGGACGAAAAGGAGGACAATTCCATAACAACTTTTGGAAAATATCTGTAAGCATTAATATGCTTAATATGCCAAGCAGTATATTGGCAACATGTGTAGGTAATAGTGGGTAGGTAATAGTGGGTAGGTAATAGTGAACATACCTGTATACAACTAGATATACACCTAGTGATATCATATGATGTATTGAGTTTTTATTATCTATAGAAGAGATCATAAAGATAATGATTATGCATCTTTAGTAGTGATGGTGGTAGTGGTGGTGGTAGTGGTGGTGGTGATGGTGGTAGTGGTGATGGTAGTGGTGATGATAGTGGTGGTGGTAGTGATGGTGGTAGTGGTGATGGTAGTGGTGGCGGTGGTAGTGATAAGGGTGGGAGTGATGAGGGTGGTAGTTAATGGGGTGGTAGTGGTGGGGTTGATAGTGGTGGGGATAGTAGTGGTGAGGATAGTAGTGGTGGTGATATTGTGAGGGTGGTGGTGATGGTGGTGGTGATGGTGGTGGGGTGGTGGTAGTGATAAGGGTGGGAGTGATGAGGGTGGTAGTTATGGGGGTGGTAGTGGTGGGGGTGGTAGTGGTGGGGGTGGTAGTAGTGGTGGGGATAGTAGTGGCGGTGATATTGTGATGGTGGTGGTGATGGTGGTAGTGGTGTTGGAGGACCACATCCAGGCATTTGTTTATTCGATGACTCACCACAACATATTATGCACACCTGTGCAAAAGCGAGTATGAATCACCATTTGCTTGCTCCAGGTCATTACGATGTAGATACCACCCGATAACGAATAAATGTGTAGTTACCATGGTAACGGAAAGAATGTCTACGAAAAAAACAGACGATACCTGCAATGCCCATTAAAAGGTCAATTATTGGTTACCCGCCGAGTATTGCCCGGAGTAAAAGAATAAACGGCCTACTAGAAAACGGTGTAGTTATTGAGGGGAAGTCAGGCGTAGTCCCACAGGCACGGGCATTATCCCCGCAGTAGCAGAGATAACAAACGATAACGGCTGAGTAGCGATGCACCTGTGTGATCTGCTCGCACCTAGTGACGGTAAGAGACCGCGCGGTCTCTATGAAGATATGGAGTGGGAGGTTCTTGATAAAGTACGGTCCGTTAGTCGATATCACACCGAGGAGTGCTCCAGGAAACGAGATGGGTATAGGGAATATGTGTGGGGGTGTTAGTATGGGGTGTGAATGCAGGGGTAGGGAGTATATATGCATATGTATGTGTATGTATGTGTGTATTTGACATTGAGTGCATAGTCCCATAATATATAGTTATACTTATTGGTATAACTATTGTACTGCGATTTCGATTCAATTACCCAAATACTATTGCACCGTTATTGTACAGATAATAATCATAAAATATGCCACACCGTTTTCCGAAAATGCATGTGATATAATCCATCAATATTAAAAAAGAAATCGAATTGCCTGCCTGATGACTAAAAGACTGAATATTGTATTTTGGTCTGAATGGTGATTCACCGGGATAAGTGTTGTACCGAGTACCGAGTAACGTTCTAGTATAGCATTTCGTATTCAGTAAGTACCTCGAGAAAGTGATCAATAATAGAATGTCGTATTTAGCAATCCTATATAAATAATACAATGAGTTCTTACTAATAGTAAATTGGATTTAGTCGAGTCCCGATTACGCTTTACAGGTTCTGGTAATGTTATCATGTACTAGTGTACACGCGAATGGTGACTCATGAGGGGTAATGTTCACCTATAGTGGCGCTGCAGATAAAGATAGATTAAGTGAAGATAAGGTTAAGAGAGATTGCAACAAAAGTCGTATGGAAAAAAAACTTTAAAAATGCGAAAATTTCTCGATAAATAATTATTATATATAAAATTCGTGTGCGAATTCAATTTCATTAAATCTATATAATAAATATACTAAAATATAATAAATAACCTTATGATACATTAATTATTATCTTTAAAATAACTGACTTAATGTTCTGAATATTTAATCGCAGTTACTATTTAGTAAGTATGGTGATAATAAATAAAAATGGAAATATTCACTTGCCATATTCACTTGACATATTCACTTGACATATTCACTTGCCATACTCACTTGCCATATTCACTTGCCATATTCACTTGCTATATTCACTTGCCATATTCACTTAACATATTCACTTGCTATATTCACTTGCCATATTCACTTAACATATTCACTTGCTATATTCACTTGCCATATTCACTTGCCATATTCACTTGCCATATTCACTTGCCATATTCACTTGCCATATTCACTTGCCATATTCACTTGACATATTCACTTGATATATTGACATGCCATATTCACTCGACATATTCACTTGCCATACTCACTTGCCATATTCACTTGCCATATTCACTTGCTATATTCACTTGCCATATTCACTTGCCATATTCACTTGCCATATTCACTCGACATATTCACTTGCCATATTCACTTGCCATATTCACTTGCCATATTGATTTGCCATATTCATTTGCCATATTCACTTGCCATATTCACTTGCCATATTCACTTGCCATATTCACTTGACATATTCACTTGACATATTCACTTGCCATATTCACTTGACATATTAACTTGCCATATTCACTTGATATATTCACTTGATATATTGACATGCCATATTCACTCGACATATTCACTTGTCATATTCACTTGCCATATTCACTTGCCATATTCACTTGCAATATTCACTTGCCATATTCACTTGCCATATTCACTTGACATATTCACTTTCCATATTCACTCGACATATTCACTTGCCATATCTACTTGCCATATTGACTTGACGTATTCACTAGACGTATTCACTTGCCATATTCACTCGACATATTCACTCGACATATTCACTCGACATATTCACTCGACATATTCACTCGACATATTCACTCGACATATTCACTCGACATATTCACTCGACATATTCACTTGCCATATCTACTTGACATATTCACTTGCCATATTCACTTGCCATATCCACTTGCCATATTCACTTGCCATATTAACTTGACATATTCACTTGACATATTCACTTGACATAAGCACTTGCAAAATTAGGATCATTTGATCATTATTTGTAAAAAAGAATATTTAGGTTTTTTTTCATTTGAAATATGCTACATTTAGCGAAATATCACCTATGGAAGATATACGAGTTCATAACAAGGTTCTTTAAACGTAACACTTAAATAACACAATAGTTCGGTGCATGCGTAAAATGAACTCAACTCAACTCAAATTAAGGGAATTCAAGTTATAAATGATAAAAGTTGTATTTCTATTTATACAAAAAATATTCGAACTTAAAATACGAGACTTAGTCCAGACTTTAGAATTGTACACGCGTAGAGATACAAGAACATATTTTACACGCGTAAAGATACGGAAACATAGTCTACATGCGTAAAGATACAGGAATACATGCTACGCGTGTAGAGATACAGAAACACGTGTATACGCATAACGGAACACAGAGTAACTACGACAAAAGGTAGCTGATCAAAGAAGGCCATCGGTATTGGTTAATAACCTCGTTATGGCCCTTCGCCGTCAAATAGAATTCACCACGGTTACAATGTTCATCTAATCATAGTAACGCGCAAGATGAATCGATCAGTTAAGAGTGGAAAATGTCCACTGGACAGTGTCCACTTTACGTATTAGGACCGAATTAGAAATGAATATATTTAATATCACCGGACACTGGTCAACATTATAACAACAATAGACAATACATTGACACCAATAAATCACATGAATGAGTCATATTCGATATATTTAGAACTCGAACACTATTATTAAATATGTACAGTGTACAGTGTACAATGTATATTTTACAGACATGATTCATGTTTTGGGAATTCAATATAACATACAACTTATTTATGTCAGTTAATGTAAACGTAAATATGTAAACGGCTGGGTCTGTATTGTAATGTCATAACTGGCGCAGAGGTATACTACTTACTACTTACCTATTACCTCTTACCTCTTACCTCTTATCTCTTACCTCTTATCTCTTACCTCTTACCTCTTACCTACTACCTACTACCTACTACCTACTACTTACTACTTACTACTTACTACTTACTACTTACTACTTACTACTTACTACTTACTACTTACTACTTACTACTTAATACTTAATACTTAATACTTAATACTTAAAACTTAATACTTACTACTTACTACTTACTACTTACTACTTACTACTTACTACTTACTACTTACTACTTACTACTTACTACTTACTACTTACTACTTACTACTTACTACTTACTACTTACTACTTACTACTTACTACTTACTACTTACTACTTACTACTTACTACTTACTACTCAATACTTAATACTTAATACTTAATACTTAATACTTAATACTTAATACTTAATACTTAATACTTAATACTTAATACTTAATACTTAATACTTAATACTTAATACTTAATACTTAATACTTAATACTTAATACTTAATACTTAATACTTAATACTTAATACTTAATACTTAATACTTAATACTTAATACTTAATACTTAATACTTAATACTTAATACTTAATACTTAATACTTAATACTTAATACTTAATACTTAATACTTAATACTTAATACTTAATACTTAATACTTAATACTTAATACTTAATACTTAATACTTACTACATACTACTTATTACTTACTACTTACTACTTACTATTTACTATTTAATACTTAATAACTACTACTTACTATTTACTATTTAATACTTACTAACTACTACTTACTACTTACTACTTACTACTTACTACTTACTACTTACTACTTACTACTTACTACTTACTACTTACTACTCAATACTTAATACTTAATACTTAATACTTAATACTTAATACTTAATACTTAATACTTAATACTTAATACTTAATACTTAATACTTAATACTTAATACTTAATACTTAATACTTAATACTTAATACTTAATACTTAATACTTAATACTTAATACTTAATACTTAATACTTAATACTTAATACTTAATACTTAATACTTAATACTTAATACTTAATACTTAATACTTAATACTTAATACTTAATACTTAATACTTAATACTTAATACTTAATACTTAATACTTAATACTTAATACTTAATACTTAATACTTAATACTTAATACTTAATACTTAATACTTAATACTTAATACTTAATACTTACTACATACTACTTATTACTTACTACTTACTACTTACTATTTACTATTTAATACTTAATAACTACTACTTACTATTTACTATTTAATACTTACTAACTACTACTTACTACTTACTAACTACTACTTACTATTTACTATTTGATACTTACTAACTACTACTTACTATTTACTACTTACTACTTACTATTTGCTACTTACTTCGATAACACACCTAATAATAACTGAAGTAGTTAGGATGTATTAATAACACACAACATTATATAATTCTAACTAATACATTTCTAAAGGTTATTAGTAGTTATTATTACATAATTACTATTAATAACTAAA
Organism: Osedax frankpressi; assembly: GCA_964035775.1. NCBI lineage: Eukaryota > Metazoa > Annelida > Polychaeta > Sabellida > Siboglinidae > Osedax > Osedax frankpressi. The sequence goes on from OZ038316.1 coordinate 22,473,979, forward strand.
ATAATAACTCTTTTGGTAATTCCTAAAACCGGTTGATTTACTCACAAATCTTCAAATAAAGTTAGTATCTAACATAAAGTGAGCTAGTAGCATAAAGTGAGTTAGTAACATAAAGTGAGTTAGTAACATAAAGTGAGTTAGTAACATAAAGTGAGCTAGAAACATAAAGTGAGTTAGTAACATAAAGTGAGTTAGTAACATAAAGTGAGCTAGTAACATAAAGTGAGTTAGTAACATAAAGTGAGTTAGTAACATAAAGTGAGTTAGTAACATAAAGTGAGTTAGTAACATAAAGTGAATTAGTAACATAAAGTGAGTTAATAACATAAAGTGAGCTAGTAACATAAAGTGAGTTAGTAACATAAAGTGAGTTAGTAACATAAAGTGAGCTAGTAACATAAAGTGAGCTAGTAACATAAAGTGAGCTAGTAACATAAAGTGAATTAGTAACATAAAGTGAATTAGTAACATAAAGTGAGTTAGTAACATAAAGTGAGCTAGTAACATAAAGTGAGTTAGTAACATAAAGTGAGCTAGTAACATAAAGTGAATTAGCAACATAAAGTGAGTTAATAACATAAAGTGAATTAGTAACATAAAGTGAGCTAGTAACATAAAGTGAGTTAGTAACATAAAGTGAATTAGTAACATAAAGTGAGTTAGTAACATAAAGTGAGCTAGTAACATAAAGTGAATTAGTAACATAAAGTGAGTTAGTAACATAAAGTGAATTAGTAACATAAAGTGAGCTAGTGATATAAAGTGAGCTAGTGATATAAAGTGAGTTAGTAACATAAAGTGAATTAGTAACATAAAGTGAGTTAGTAACATAAAGTGAGTTAGTAACATAAAGTGAGTTAGTAACATAAAGTGAGCTAGTAACATAAAGTGAATTAGTAACATAAAGTGAGTTAGTAAGATAAAGTGAGCTAGTAACATAAAGTGAGTTAGTAAGATAAAGTGAGCTAGTGACAAGAGTAGTCAGAACCAAAGTATTCTCCAAAATGCTTAAGTACACATTTTGGTATTACAAATGTTTTATTATTGAATATTATTAGTTTACCTGTATTACTATTTTTTGTTTAGTAAGTTTAATATAGCAGTTAATTTAGGTTAAGTATTAATTTATTAGCAGTACAATAGTTGTATACTAATCATAGTTTATAGATTTTGTTAGTCGAATTTTAGATTTCATTAAAGTCAATGAGAAGGTGTGTATCATAAGTGTAAATATAGTTCATGTTTATTGATTTATTTAGTATTTTGATAAGTGGATATATATATATATATATATATAAAGAAAATATTAAAGGTTCCAAGATAAATCTTCAAAACATACATTGTAGAATCTGCCTAAGTTTGCAAAATTGATTATTTATTTATATTGAGTAAAACCTGTCTTTTAAGTAGAATTTCAACCAATCTATAGCAGTACTTATGACCCCAATTGACTCAAAATGTGATTATATATCATGGTCTAGTGAATGTAGAATTCAGGTCTAGAAGAATAAGATGTACTTCGAATCCAGAAACACGAGAATAAATGATGTCAGGATTGAATATATGAACTTATGGAATATAGTTTTAGTCTTTATGATCTTTGTAAGATGATAAGATTCTATTAAAGTTCAAGAGATAAGGTCGTCTGCGTTACATTGCTGCCAAATAGTGTAGAGAAAACAGTTAATTGGCAAATTGGTCGATAATTAGATAGGTCATTTTTATCGAGTTTTGATTTTCCCAGCAGAGAAAAAACTATGACAGTCTTCATTGAAGAAGTAACAATACTTTGGGAGTGGATGACATTAATTATATTATTTATAGTTTGGATTATCGTCCTATTATAAAATGATTTGGTTATTTTTATAGGAAATGGATCAATGAAAGATTCATACTAAATTTAATAAAGTCAGATAATGTGGAACTTGATGAAAATAGATATTGAGGATAAGGTTTTAGTTAAGTTGTTCATTTAGTTGGTTATTTTATTTGTGAAGTGAAAGTATCATTTTTAGCAGAATAAATATGAATTAAAGCTTTCACGTAGTTTTTTATAATTAATATAATTAATTATATTTTTTAATTCATTAATGATTTATTTCTAATTAAGACCTGCATCGTCTGAGTTCATGTTTCAATGTTTTTAAATAATTTCAAAACCAACACTAGTGTACCTTTATTAAGGCATTTATGGTCAAGTCTTCACCATTTCATTATAGCGTCATAACAAGTAAGTTATGGTCTATATTTTTTATGGTGTATCTGGTAGTTTATAAGGTATTTCCAAAGTAATGTGTTGTGAAATTTATATTTTTTATAAATCATTTATATTTAATGTTAGTATATTCAGAAAAAAGTTTACATTTTAAAGGCATATTAAAAACGCTTAATCAAATCCGTTTTCGTATCAATTATAATGTTATTTAAATCAGTTAGGAATTTTAAATCAATTAAATCATTGTGAACTTCTGTAAAAAATAATTTATTAATATATTAGTATTTGTATGGAGAGTGTACTCACCCCCTCTTTCTTCTATCTCTCTATATCTATTTACCTCCCTCATACTCGCTCCCTCCATCTTTAGATATATATATATATATATATATATATATATATATATATATTTATATTTTACGGCCCATAATAAACTACAATAGTATGAAAGAAGGTGTGTCCCTATTTAAAATTTTCTACATATTACTCAAATTACATAAATGTAATTTTAGATCTGTATATAATTATTGTGCATTTTGTATAACTATTAAGTGTATTATATCAAATGAATATGCCATTACAGCATATTTATTTCACATAGCATACATTATATTGAACTGCGAGTTAATATACTGCGGTTAAAATTCTAATTTGGAGGTTGTGTAGATTATTCGATAAGAGCAATAATAGGTAGGAATTTATAATGTTATTTTATACAGATTAACAACCAATCAAATCCATTTAGTAACATAAGCCATTTTGATATTCATTTTGAATATTGTACAATGTTTGTATTTATGAACTTTTTTAATTAATATGTATTTATATATTGTTTAAAAATATATCTTATATATATATATACAAATATATAAATTATAATATAAACTACATATATATTTTTAAACAATTTGCTAAAGTATATAATAATTATTATGCAATTATTATGTATTCTATATAGATATATATATTATATATATGACAGTAATATAATCATATTACTATATATATATATATATATATATATATACATTGGGAGATATTACAAGTACTGAGAACTACTTACAATTATAATTTAGTAGACTACAATAGTAACTGAGAATTGAATACATTACTGTATTATAATATAAAATTAATATTATGTCGTATTGTATTACAATATGATATAATTCAATATAATATTGTGGATATAATAAATAAACTATTAAATGATCAACTATAGAGTTTACTATAGAGTGTGTTATATATATATGTATGTATATATGTATGTATGTATGTATGTATGTATGTATGTATGTATGTATATATGTATGTATGTATGCATGTATGTATATATGTATGTATGTACATATGTATGAATGTATGTATGTATATTAATGTAGATTGCATATTTAATCATTTAATATATATTTTACATTTAATAATTTTACATTAATCAATGGGGATTTGTAAAAAATTTTATTTGATTAGATTAAAATAGTATTAATTCTAAATTAGGTATCAATTAAATACTTCTATTTTTATTAAACTAAAATATACTTTGTTTAATAAAAAATTAAAATTTTATGTACCTGTATAATTACAGGTATTTTATTAATTTATTTATAGGGTATTCAGTAAAATAGTTTAAATGTAGAGTACAAGTTATAAAAATGTAACTTATAAAATTGCATATATTAGATAGAATACTAACATTTAACCTAGCAAATATAAAATAAAAATACAATGGATGTAAATAATAATTACATTATTAGCCTATATACTATTTAGTTATCAAGCGAACATAAATAATGAAATGTACTACGATCATAGAACATGTATGTATCCCATTGGATGATAGTCACCAATGTAAATATTTACATGGATTTAAGAATATCTTGATAACAAGTATACATGTAATATTCAATTATAGACTTTTATAATGTTAATTAATTAAGTTAGTAGTAGATTTCGTTAATAATATTCACTTTATAAATGTTATCGGACATTCGTAACAGGTACCATAGTAATACCTTTTAATCTCAACAATTTGTCTCTGGTATTAGATGATCAAACGTATTCCCCATTACGCATAACTGCGCTATCTCGTTATAATTCAAACCATCATACTTATAATGAAGTATTCCGTTGGATCCTAACACAACCATTCCAATAAATGATATATATATGATTACTTCAATGTTCAACATAAACTTAATCAATAATACAAATCACTAAATCAGTCTAACTATATAGTATAATAACCGAACAATACGTAGTAAACCTAATTCTATACTCATCAACACACCGTAAAGGTACAAATATGTTTATAATAAATAATATATGTATATCCTTATACTTAATAAACTACGGTTTAGTACGTACCAAACATTTTTTATACGAATATCTATCCGAGATCATATTGAATTTAGCTCTAGAATACACTAAAAGCAATGTTAATGAATAAATATATTCATCAAAATGCATGGTCAATATATAATATGACATCACAGTTTCAATTACAACATATGTATATGATCTGACAATTCTTCAAGACTCGCTATCATATACAAATATTAATTTTAATATAACTACAATACCGGTACAAATTTGACATTTATATTAGAACGGGAAATAATTAAAGTGTTAATAAATGGCGATGGAAATTAATTGCTAAGGGTAGCGGTTTGTTCTAAACTATCATTTAACATTTCCATGGTTAGTAATACTTCTCCATATCTCTTGAACTATGGAACCTGACAAAAATTAGAATTACTAAGAATTCGTCTACCCTTTTCACAACAGCGTGAACTAGATCCGGGATAGGTATTAGATGGCATACGTACATATGTCGTACGTTTTACATACGAATCCTGAGAGTATCAATAAATACTCCTGAACATTTTGTATCCAACTCCTCTGTTAGAAATTTTGAAGATCTTGAAATTGTAGAATTAAACAAGTAGTCAGATAAATGGAACATTTAAAAATCGATCTAACTTCAATTATCTAAAATAATAGTTAATTAGACAGTTATTATAACGAAAAAGTAATTATCAGAAGCTATCAGCTTCTCATAGGGTACACTATTTGTACACTATATGTACACTATTTGTACACTATATGTACACTATATGTACACTATTTGTACACTATTTGTACACTATTTGTACACTATATGTACACTATATGTACACTATATGTACACTATATGTACACTATTTGTACACTATATGTACACTATTTGTACACTATATGTACACTATTTGTACACTATATGTACACTATATGTACACTATTTGTACACTATTTGTACACTATTTGTACACTATTTGTACACTATTTGTACACTATTTGTACACTATATGTACACTATTTGTACACTATATGTACACTATATGTACACTATATGTACACTATATGTACACTATATGTACACTATATGTACACTATATGTACACTATATGTACACTATATGTACACTATTTGTACACTATATGTCAAATAACATCTTTTTTCATTCAGCCAATCACAAGAATGATATATCTACAGATGTTGCAGCGTAGGTGAAGATATTTGGGCATGTATAAGATACATTGTATAAGATACATTGTATAAGATACGCTGTATAAGATACATTGTATAAGATACGCTGTATAAGATATGCTGTATAAGATACGCTGTATAAGATACGCTGTATAAGATACGCTGTATAAGATACGCTGTATAAGATATGCTGTATAAGATACATTGTATAAGATACGCTGTAAACCAGTTAGTGACGTGCAATGATATCTCAATTGTAAATGACACAATCAACACATGACAGTCTGAGTTGCCAAATGCATTTCCTTAAATCTCAAATAAAAGAATAAACAGAAACTTATTTTCTAATTCTCAACGTTGTCAGTTCGATATTGAAATAAACTTCTCATATCTAGAACTCATTACTAGCGAAGCCTTATGCTGGCAAATGTTCACTAACTGCATACGATGTAAATTAAGTTTGAAATAGTGTTAGATGTATTGAACAGGTGTACAGTGTACATCCGTTATAATGACAGTAAAACAACTTAATATTCAAGAACTTATTCCAATACTCCTCGAATAATTATAAATAGAATACAAATGTATTCATACTTACGAAAGAAAGAAAAACCATAATTAATTATTCAGCATGTTAGTTCTTAATACATAATTTATATTGATATGCTTTTTTATTCAATTTCTAATATGAGATCAGTAACCACCAGAAAATTAGTTATTCCAACGAATAACTCACATTTTTAATTTTTAATATTGAATTATTTTCTACGTTTTCCGTATCGTGTTTTTGAAATAGATTAACAAACTATTATGAAAAGGTCAATACTCAATGTTTAATTTCCGATAACACTATAAATTATATATTATGTGTCAGTTATATTTAAATATATATTGACAATGTGTAGAGTCTATAACTCAAAATATTGTGAATTCATAATATGCCATTAGCAATGTAGATTTATTAAAACGTAATTCCGGCACTGGAATATAGCTAGGTTATATAATTATATAATTAAAATGAGTAGTTGGGAATTTGTGTATACACTTGTTCTCTTATGAAGATATCAAGAACATAACAATCAACATCTATAGTCTAGAGAACTCATGCAATTAATATTATACTGCATAAGGATTACTGATATTAAAAATGTACATATATCACTTTACATTCTATTTATTAAAAATGATTTCGTCAAAGCTTGATTAAATATGATTATTAACTCATTATTAACTCATAGACTACTCAAATAATTAGACTATATATTAAGTTTAAACTTGACTATCCTACAATTCAGCGAAATATGGAAAGTTTCTAAATTAATGGTACATTATTATTATTTATATCGTTGGTTTAGAATTTGATTAAAAAGAATTTATATTATGAATTAAGTAATTAAAGAATATAAATTAAGTAATCTTGGGTAAAGATTATCACTAGTAAAGCAAACTTATTACCTTTTACACCCATGTAGCTCCATAATTATAAATATATAACCCATGGGTCTGATATATTATAAGATTATTTAAATGAAGTTCTTACCCAGTGTGTATATCATATCATATCATATCATATCATATCATATCATATCATATCATATCATATCATATCATATCATATCATATCATATCATATCATATCATATCATATCATATCATATCATATCATATCATATCATATTATATTATATCATATCATATCATATCATATCATATCATATCATATCATATCATATTATAATTATAGCATATCATATCATATCATATCATATCATATTATATTATATTATATTATATTATATTATAGTATAATTATTTATTAAATTAATTAATTAATACAAGGCGAACTTTAAAATAAATAATGAGTAACATAGATACAAGTAATATACTAGTGCAGTACTGATTGATTATTTCTCCGACCAAATGATGCGAGTATTATAATAATTAGTATATATATATATATATATATATATATATATATATATATATATGTATATATATATATATATTGATATTATCGTTTATCAGAGAAGGACTAGGGCTGGTTTCGAAACCCAAAGAAATAGTTTTACCCATTTCATTAAAGTGGCTATATTTACAAATACTAAGCAATAACAACAGTACGATTTGGTAACTCTAGCCTGACGTATAGGTTGTATTGCTAAACCCCCCCCCCGATATACTCTTTAGATGGGACATTGGCGTTGATAATGGTATTCTTTATTTTAACTTTAATTCGGACTAATCGCTTGAGATAATTTCGGAGAAATGAATATATGAAATTTATAAAGGAAAATAAATTATTTTCAGATTTAAAATGTATTTAGTAGTATGGTATATACAATATGATGTTTACTGAAAAATATTACTAACAGAAATATATTGTGTCTTCTTTGAAAATCATTGGCAATCAATTATTTGGATTATAATATATTATTTACTAAAATTTACTAAATATTATACTAACATATATATATATATATATATATATATATATATATATATATATATATGTATATATATATATATATATATTTACTAATAATGATCGAAAATATTAACCAAATAATAAATATAGGTAAAGCTAGTAATTGAATGTTAATTAGAAGGGTAAAAGAAGATATTGACCAAATATAGGTAAAGCTAGAAATTAAATGTTAATTAGAAGAGTAAAAGAAGATATTGACCAAATATAGGTAAAGCTAGTAATTGAATGTTAATTAGAAGGGTAAAAGAAGATATGTATATTTGAAAGTTTATAACCATCCTTTAGTAAGCGTAAATGTAAGTTATGACTAGATAATTAATAATAGATAATAGATAATTAGATAACATTACGTCTCCCCTTAATATATCAATTATGTGATATGGAGAAGGTAGTGTAGTGAATGGGTCAGTTATACAAGCTACCAATATTATGGTATAATTAGTTGTAAACTAAACTGTAATTAGTTGTATAACTAGTAGATATTTTCATATAAATCTGCGAATTTTTTGAATGAAATCCAGATAAATAAAATGCAAAATCTGTTATTTTTACATCTAAAGAATTATTGAATTTTGTAATAGATGTTCTCGTTATATTTATATTTATATTAAAAAACTAATAATTTTCCTAAACAAATTCTTAACAAATGAATAAATTAATAATATTTAATAGATAATTTTATAGATATCTAATTATTTTAATTTTATGAAAGAAAATAATAATTGATGTAAATCAGATTGTTAAACATTTCAAATTCAAAGAGTTAAATAAATATATTACACTATTTATTGTGACAAATAATAATGTATGATATCAAATAAAATAAAAATCAATCTTGTCTATGATAACAAATGATTTGCTAACATTAATTAGGTATGCATAAAAGTTATAAATATGGCAACAACAGATGTGGAATATGCTCGTCCATACAATGGATATAAATAAAACTGCTCTTACTATTAGTAAGTAATATATACTATATTATATAAACCATATCAATATAACTCAGTCTAGTAAATGTGTAAACAATACCTGTAAATGGCTTCTTCTCAACGGAAATGATGGAATAAAAACGATAAAACAATAAAAACAACAATAATGGTAAATATTTTAAAAGAAACAAAAAACTAAATAATGGAATGTCGAGGTGTTGGTAAGAAAAGAGAATATCAACACAAATGTAGGAAATACTGTGCAATTTATCAATAGAATGTCATGGATGACTAAGGAAAATGTTGTCAATGTATGTCAAAATGTGTGGTGGTTAAAACGTTGTCATGTAAGTATTTGCCATGTATGTTTCGTAGGTTATGGGGGTTAAAATAGCAAATATAGAAGAGATTGTCGTATAGAATAAATATAATTGCTAGAGTGAATAAAAGACTATTATATTGTTCACTTTATGGAGGTCAAGGGTTATAGGCATCGGAGTTGTCGTCATCAGGTGTTGGCTGGTGAAAGGTCCAACGCATCGCCGTAGATAAACACCGATGACTCACCGTTGGAGCAATGCGTCACACCGGAGGAATGAGTTACCGGCTCAGGCGATTGGAGGTCTTCTTCGGCGATAATGCTAGGCACCGGACTATGTACCATGGCCTCGTTATCGTGTCCGTTGTCGCGTGCAGAGGAGGCAAGAGATGAAGTGGTATACTTTAAAGATTGGTTGCTGGATACCTTTAGAGGCGGGATGGATTTGTGGAGGTAGGGTTATGGGGTTAGAGTTATGGGGTTAGAGTTATGGGGGTAGAGTTATGGGGGTAGATTTATAGGGGTAGATTTACAGGGGTATAGTTGCGTGGGAATAGTCATAGGGGTAGATGTGTAGGAGTAGAGTTTTTGAGGTAGAGTTATGGGGGTATAGTTATGGGGGTATAGTTATAGAGGTAGAGTTATATGGATATAATTATAGAGGGTGGATTGTGAGGGTATATTTATAGGGGAATATGTATAGGTGTAGAGTTATGGGGTAGAGGCATAGGGGTAGAGTTTAGGGTATACAAATATAATTAGAGTTGTAGGGTATGTGAGATGTGTGTGGGGGTGTGAAGCTATGGGATATGGACGTGAGGATGAACTACGAACGTATGTGTGAGGTATATGGAGTGGAGGGTGAGGTCTATTAGAAGACTACAGAAAGTAAGGACATAATGTGAGATAATGAGGATATATGGTGAGATGAAGAGGAAATAAGGTGATATGAAGAGAATATATGATGAGATAAAGAGGACATCAGGAGAGATGAAGAGGACATTTTCAGTGATGGGGTAGGTTTGTTGAGAGCTAATGTAATGTGGATTAACCCATCATAAACAATAATAATAAAGAATTAGAAAAACAGAGAGCCTACCCAGGGTATATTTGTAGGTATTCTATATTATTATTATTTAGATAGCATCTCCAATATTACATACTTCTTATACATCAATCTTACTTTGTTTTCTTGGCATTTAATATATGATTTTATATCTAAGTAATATGTTTAATAAATTGTGTGCATTAAATCGAGAAGTCAATTTGGGTTTCACTATTATTGTATGTAGTTGTCATCTGGTTTTCTACCAATTACATTTATCATTAACACATGTGTGTCGTACCTACTACACTCACTATACATACACGATTTGTACTATAGAAAAGGGCCTATCCTAGACTATAATTTACCTCGATATATAATATATAGAGAAAGAATTTTCTGCAATACAATAATAAATCTGCAATATATTTGCAGGTATATTGTTGTACAATTGATTAGATATCTAAAGGTGACACTATTGTGATAAGTGGGTATAGTAGTATTACACCCGGGAATAGGGTTAAATTAAGTCAACAATTAAATCAAGAAATTGCATGGAATTATAGTACAAAATTATAGTATGTTAAATAATTTAATATTAAATATTCCCTGAATATCAAAACTAAAGTTACTTTTGATATGACACAAGGGGTAAGGTGTAAAGGTAGGTTACTAACCATTGAAGAACTCGCGGGGTTATTGATTTTATAAACCCCAACCAGTTCCACTGAAGAGTTGATGTTACGTGGATTTGACCTCACAATAACTATAAGGAAGATATGTGGTTAGAGCTGGGATTATGACTGGGGTTAAAGTTACGTTCGGAGCCATACGTTTAGGTTTACTACTAGGTGAACGGTTTGCAGTTGAAATATTAAATTAGTTTAACTAGATGAACTTTAAAATTCAACTTATACAACTGTTCTGTTGTAGATTAAATATTAAATATTACATATTACATATTACATATTACATATTACATATTACATATTACATATTACATATTACATATTACATATTACATATTACATATTACATATTACATATTACATATTACATATTACATATTACATATTACATATTACATATTACATATTACATATTACATATTACATATTACATATTACATATTACATATTACATATTACATATTACATATTACATATTACATATTACATATTACATATTACATATTACATATTACATATTACATATTACATATTACATATTACATATTACATATTACATATTACATATTACATATTACATATTACATATTACATATTACATATTACATATTACATATTACATATTACATATTACATATTACATATTACATATTACATATTACAGATTACAGATTACATATTACAGATTACATATTACATATTACATATTACATATTACATATTACATATTACATATTACATATTACATAGTACATATTACATATTACATATTACATATTACATATTACATATTACATATTACATATTACATATTACATATTACATATTACATATTACATATTACATATTACATATTACATATTACATATTACATATTACATATTACATATTACATATTACATATTACATATTACATATTACATATTACATATTACATATTACATATTACATATTACATATTACATATTACATATTACATATTACATAGTAAATAGTAAATAGTAAATAGTAAATAGTAAATAGTAAATAGTAAATAGTAAATAGTAAATAGTAAATAGTAAATAGTAAATAGTAAATAGTAAATAGTAAATAGTAAATAGTAAATAGTAAATAGTAAATAGTAAATAGTAAATAGTAAATAGTAAATAGTAAATAGTAAATATTCCAAATACTTTAAAGATTTGCAAATCGTTTAGAAATGCTCGTTTAGAAATGCTGATTCCATACATACCGGGAGCCTCAACTATCAGGTTGGGGTTCTTCTTCTGGTACTTCTGACACCATAACAGCCAATATATTAGAGCAGCCAATGTCATGCAGCTTCCTATAACTAGACATAATATACTGATGCTCGTGAATTCATCAAATTCAAAACTCGAACTGAAGTAGACCACCAATATCTACAAGAGAGATCAATTAATATAGGAATACATATTAACATGTACCAATACTCATGATATATATAGCAGTAGTATTAGGGAAGTAGAAGTAGAAGTAGAAGTAGAAGTAGAAGTAGAAGTAGAAGTAGAAGTAGAAGTAGAAGTAGAAGTAGAAGTAGAAGTAGAAGTAGAAGTATAAGTAGAAGTATAAATAGAAATAGTTAGAAGTAGCATTAGAAGTAGAAGTAGAAGTAGAAGTAGAATTCTAATTAGATGTAACGGTAACGGTAACGGTAACGGTAACGGTAACGGTAACGGTAACGGTAACGGTAACGGTAACGGTAACGGTAACGGTAACGGTAACGGTAACGGTAACGGTAACGGTAACGGTAACGGTAACGGTAACGGTAACGGTAACGGTAACGGTAATATGCATTATTTTATTAGGATACAATCATTAGAGTATTATAAATAATTTCCTTATTATAAATAAAACAACTAAACAATTATAATTTCTACAATAACTAAGGAATTTAATTATACATATTATATAATAAAAGAAAATAACAAACCGTAACAATTCCCGCTAACAGAATAGACGCTCCCGGAAAGAGAATAATGCAAGTACCCTCCGGAATATTGAAACAAAACCTACCCAAACAATTACTTGCTTGCACAGGATTATTCATAGACCTGTTGGCCTCCTCGAGTTTCGGCATTACGCGTAGGGGGGCGCCAGCGAAGGTAAACTACTTGTAGGTCCTCATATCCGGTGTGCAGATACGTCTGCTTAAGGGTAGTAGATAGTAGACAGATGAACCGCGTTACGCTGTCGATTATCTGAATATTTGCCTATATGAGACCGATAAGATGATCAACTAAATGTATACTTCGATGTAAAGGATAATT
>OZ038316.1:22487673-22525173 GCA_964035775.1 Osedax frankpressi
ACATGTTTCGGGAACGTGAAGTCTCAAGCTGTTATTGCCGACTCCCCAAATCACCGCGGAACTGTCGACGTCCTTATAAGGCATCTCGTGGGTGAGTAGCTCCCACAGCACTACTCCGTAGGACCTGGGTGGGGGTGAGGCTGGTTACCGAGAGGAGGGACTTATCCGAGGTGGTGCGAAATGGATCCTTGCGACACTTTATGGGGTTATTAAGAGAATTAGTTATTTTATTATAGAATCTTTAAGTATGAGTGAATCGCATTCGCATACACAGCAACGTATAAATAAGTTAAACAGGGGTCTACCAACCAGACATCTACTTTCTCTGAGCAGGGTTCGTTTCGTATGATCTCAGGAGACATCCAGGCAACAGTGCCCGCAAATGACATCTTCGCACTTTTGTCTGACAATTCACGAGAGGTGCCAAAGTCTGAGATCTTGGCGACGTCATGATAACCAATCAGAACGCTGCGATAGAGCGAAAATGAGAGAGAGGGAGAGAGAGCGGGAGAGAGAGAGGGAGAGAGAGGGAGAGAGAGGGAGAGAGGGAGAGGGAGAGAGAGAGAGGGGATGAGGGAGTGTGAGAGGGAGAGGGAGAGAGAGAGGGAGAGGGAGAGAGAGAGAGATGGAGAGAGAGAGAGAGAGAGAGAGAGAGAGGGAGAGGGAGAGGGAGAAATGATGAGGGGATGTGAGAGGTAGAGAGAGAGGGGTGATGAGGGGAGAGATGATGAGGGGATGCGAGAGGGAGAGAGAGAGGGAGAGGGAGAGGGGTGATGAGGGGAGAGATGATGAGGGGATGTAAGCTAGAGGAAGAGAGAGGAGAAGAAGAAGTAGATGGTAAGGAAAGAGGGAGATATCAGTGTGCCAATGAAATATCAAGAAAAGAAATTGAGAATTTCTATGGTATTAATACAATTCAAATAAAGGAAAACAACAAATAGCATCGAGTAGATGATAAATAAAACGACCTATTTATTAAACACCTTCACTCGTGGCCTATAAATCTATAAATAGAATTGTGATTTGCGAGATGGAATTAGGTTGGTATTATTAAATAAAATTCACTGCAGAAAATAAATATCTAGTGCAAAAAATGCAAAAATCATCAATACAAAATTGTATCGTTTAATTTGGAAATGAAATTTAGAAAAATAATAAAATGTAAGAATTGAATACTTTTGAGTTCTTAAAAAGATATTTTGTACATACTTTGGTGACTTGAAATCTCTGTGAATAATCTTGTGCGAGTGAAGATATGCCATACCTGTTCAAGTGAGATTTAGGTGGTGAGGTGGAGATTTAGGTGGTGAGGTGGAGATTTAGGTGGTGAGGTAGAGATTTAGGTGGTGAGGTGGAGATTTAGGTGGTGAGGTGGAGATTTAGGTGCAGGGGAGATGTGTTTGGAGATGTGACTAAAGTGAGATATTAATTCAATATATACATCATATACAACCTATCATTTCTACTTAAACCCCCTATAATTACCACCTACTCTCCCTATAATTTCTACTTACTCCCCCTATCATTACCATCTATTCCCCCTATCATTACCACATACTCCCCCTATCATTACCACCTACTCCCCCTATAATTACCACATACTCCCCCTATAATTTCTACTTACAAAAACAATATCAAATAATTATCTATTGATTAAATTATTCAAGAGAGAAAGTAAAAAGTTATTTGTTGTAATTATTAATGAAGAGAATTGAATATGTTGTATAGAGTGTGGATTAGAGATAGGGGTATAGAAGGTATGGTGTAGAGAGTAGGGTATAGAGTGTAGGGTTTAGAGGGTGGGGTGTAGAGGGTGTAGTTTAGAAATAGGGTGTAGAGGATAGGGCTAGAGTGCAAGGTTAGGGTGTAGAGTGTAGCATTTAGAGGGTGGGGTGTAGAGGGTGTGGATTAGAGATAGGGGTGTAGAGGGTTGGGGGGTAGAGTGTAGGGGTAGGATGTAGAGAATGGAGTGTAGAAGGTGTGGATTAAAGGGAGGGGTTTATAGGATGTAAGTGGCTGTAAGTGATAGTGAAATAGGGTTAGTTATTGTATCGATAAGGTTGTGGGGATATGGGGCATAGACGGGGCAGGAATGTAAAGGGCATTGTAAGAGGTGCTGTAGAGGCATAGGGGTCAAGCAAGGTATCGAGCTGATGGTCAAGCTAGGTGTCAAGTTAATGGTCAAGCTAGGGGTCAAGTTAATGGTCAAGCTAGGGGTCAATCTAATGGTCAAGCTAGGTGTCAAGTTAATGGTTAAGCTAGGGGTCAAGTTAATGGTCAAGCTAGGGATCAATCTAATGGTCAAGATAGGGATCAATCTAATGGTCAAACTAATGGTCAATATAGGGGTCAAGCTAATGGTCAAGTTAGTGGTCAAGCTAGGTTTCAAGTTAATGGTTAAGCTAGGGGTCATATCGCGTTGACCTTGAGCCAGTTGTTTCGCCCAATCATATAAGAGTTTCGCCGGAATGTTCTTTCCGTCTCGTAGCACTTCATAAAGTTGTCCGTAAGGGCAGTACTCCATTACTATAGAGAAACATGGTGCTTGCGTGCAGATACCTCTACGGGGGATGGTGGAAAGAGTTTAGAGGCGGGACTTTAGGTGGGATGCGTTGAGAGATAGCGGGGTTTAAAGATAACATAGGTCGAGTGCAGCTGATACTATATTAGGGGTAGGGTTATGTAATTCTTTAATAAGATATTAGGGGTGGGACTAAGTAGTTCTTTAATAAGATAATAGGTCGGGGTTTATTGAAAGGTATAAAGAAAGAAACCTGAAGGAAATAATATTTGGATGATTCAACTTGCGGAGATGTCTGATGTCAGTTTCTTTAATATTGCGCACCTTCTTAACCGCCACCTGGGGGAGAAAAAACATAAACACCAGAAGTTCAGCGTAACGTTCAGCATATTTATAGAAAGACAACGTAAACACGAGACGAAAATAGATTGGAAATATCTGACGATGAGTCAGCAATGGATTACGCAATAGGAGTTGAGACCTGTTCACCGCCGAGGAGCCCTAGAAACACGGCTCCCTGAGCTCCGCTTCCCAACCACTGCAAGTTCGATATTTCTCCGAAATCGATCATCCAGTTATCTGCGAACGTTTGTTGTCGATGAAATTGAGAATTTTGGAACAACGGAAGATTTGTCAAATGCAAATTATGATTTACCTTTGTGTTTAATATCAATTGTGTAATTGTAAACAAAGTACAATGTACATGTACACTGTACAATATACATGTGCACTGTACATGTACACTCTACAATGTACATGTACACTGTGCAACGTACATGTACAATGTATATTATAAAACAGTTTTCACATATATAAGTAAAGAATAATTAAAACAAACTCGCTTTCTTATCGATGTTGATTTTACTTCTGCCCACCAGGGACCACATGGGTTTTAAACAACCAATCAGACTCTCCAGGAGTTTCGATTTTAAACGGCTTTCGGCCGGACGTAAAGAATAAGCCACCTAGTGAGTACAATTATATTTAGAATGTGTAGCATTAAAGTAAATGTCTAACAGGTAAAGAGAGTAATTTTAGGAATTAATATAATTATAGAATTTCTACTACGTGGTTATTTTGGTAAATTTGATCACAAAATTGTTTTAAATAAACATTAAACGTGAAAAATAAAAATGATAGTCTATTTGAAGATTTAGAAAACTGACGTGTCAAATCTACTTGTTATACTGTTCTACATGTCAATTCTACATGTCAATTCTACATGTCAATTCTACATGTCAATTCTACATGTCAATTCTACATGTCAATTCTACATGTCAATTCTACATGTCATATCTACATGGCAAATCTATACGTCAAATCTATATGTCAATTCTACAAAGTCATAACTAAAGAGAAAAGAAAACTAGGCACTAAGCGTCAGTTACATAAGAAGTGGTTATGAATTGTAACTAATATTCCAGTTGGTCGAAAGAAACCGGTTGGATTACGGTCTAAATGTTTTCAATATCGCCGAATAGAATACAAACAGAGGGTTCCATGAAGGAAAGTTGCCGAGTGTCCATGACTTGCAGTTTAGCGACAGGAAGTGAACTCGGCTGGTCTACAATAGACGATTCAGAGGTCATGTCCTTTGAGTCGCAGGATATTTCCTTGCAATCCGAATTATTCTTGCAATTCGAATTTTCCTTGCACTCCGAATTATTCTTGTAATTCGAATTTTCCTTGCTACAAGTAGATTGTAGGAGTTGGTTTAAGTATTAAGTTAGAAAAATAACTTAATAATTTAACGTAGAGCTTAATGTCAATGATTTATAAATAAGATTGTTTTTTTTCTGAACTGTGAATAACCTTTCTCCAATGATCTCACTAATTGATAAGGCAGTCATAATCTAGGGGAGAATAGGATTGTCATTAAGACAGATAGGGTCATTAAATAGGGGAGATTAGGGTGATTATATGGGAGAGATAGGGGAAATTATGTAGTAAAAAGAAGAAATTAGAGACGTTATTTCTGTGGTTATTGTGGTTATAGGTGAGATTAGAGAATTTATAATGCTGAGATTATTGTTATATATGGTTATAAAGTGTTAATAAAGATAGTTATATAGGAACATTTAAAAGGTTATATAGGGAAGATTAAAGAGGTTATATAGAGAGAAATAGAATGATAATATAGAAAATTAGGGTGTTATTTAAGGGAATTATGATTGTTATATAGTAAATATAGATATATAGTAAATATAAGGGTTGTTATATATGATAAATTATGAAGGTTAAATATTAAAAAAAGGGGAGACTAGTAGTATTTATAAGTTATAAAATGTTTGAGATACGAGTGTGATTAAATCAATTATTAATTTCTATACTGTGAAAATATGTTCTAATATTATAGAAAAGGTTTAATTTATGTATATAGGAAAATATTATTGTAAATATTGATTATATATATACATATATATATATATATATATATATATCAATATTTATATATCTAGAGAAATGAATGGAAATAAATATTGAGGACGAAAAGGAGGACAATTCCATAACAACTTTTGGAAAATATCTGTAAGCATTAATAGCAGTATATTGGCAACATGTGTAGGTGATAGTGGGTAGGTAATAGTGGGTAGGTAATAGTGAACATACCTGTATACAACTAGATATACACCTAGTGATATCATATGATGTATTGAGTTTTTATTATCTATAGAAGAGATCATAAAGATAATGATTATGCATCGTTAGTAGTGATGGTGGTAGTGGTGGTGGTAGTGGTGGTGGTGATGGTGGTAGTGGTGATGGTAGTGATGGTGGTAGTGGTGATTGTAGGGGTGTAGGTAGTGGTGTTGGTAGTGGTGATGGTAGTGGTGATGGTAGTGATGATGGTAGTGGTGATGGTAGTGGTGTTGGTAGTGGTGATGGTAGTGGTGATGGTAGTGGTATTGGTAGTGGTGATGGTAGTGGTGTTGGTAGTGGTGTTGGTAGTGGTGATGGTAGTGGTGTTGGTAGTGGTGATGGTAGTGGTGATGGTAGTGGTGATGGTAGTGGTGATGGTAGTGGTAATGGTAGTGGTGATGGTAGTGGTGTTGGTAGTGGTGTTGGTAGTGGTGATGGTAGTGGTGTTGGTAGTGGTGATGGTAGTGGTGGTGGTAGTGGTGTTGGTAGTGGTGATGGTAGTGGTGTTGGTAGTGGTGATGGTAGTGGTGGTGGTAGTGATGATGGTAGTGGTGATGGTAGTGGTGATGGTAGTGGTGATGATAGTGGTGTTGGTAGTGGTGTTGGTAGTGGTGATGGTAGTGGTGTTGGTAGTGGTGATGGTAGTGGTGGTGGTAGTGGTGTTGGTAGTGGTGATGGTAGTGGTGTTGGTAGTGGTGATGGTAGTGGTGGTGGTAGTGATGATGGTAGTGGTGATGGTAGTGGTGTTGGTAGTGGTGGTGGTAGTGGTGTTGGTAGTGGTGTTGGTAGTGGTGATGGTAGTGGTGTTGGTAGTGGTGATGGTAGTGGTGGTGGTAGTGATGATGGTAGTGGTGATGGTAGTGGTGATGGTAGTGATGATGATAATGGACGTGGTAGTAGTAAAGGTGATGGTAGTTATGGTGTTAGCGGTAATGGTGGTGGGAGTGATAAGGGTGGGAGTGATGAGGGTGGTATTTATGGGGGTAGTAGTGGTGGGGGTGATAATGGTGGGGATAGTGGACGTGGTAGTAGTAATGGTGATGGTAGTTATGATATTAGTGGTGATAGTGGTGGGAGTGATAAGGGTGGGAGTGATGAGGGTGGTAGTTATGGGGGTGGTAGTGGTGGGATGGTAGTGGTGGGGGTGATAGTAGTGGTGGGGGTGATAGTAGTGGTGGGGATAGTAGTGGCGGTGATATTGTGATGGTGGTGGTGATG
The DNA here is from genome assembly GCA_964035775.1 of Osedax frankpressi. Classification (NCBI taxonomy): domain Eukaryota; kingdom Metazoa; phylum Annelida; class Polychaeta; order Sabellida; family Siboglinidae; genus Osedax; species Osedax frankpressi. Next base: position 22,494,053 of record OZ038316.1, read on the forward strand.
GTGGTGGTGATGGTGGTGGGGTGGTGGTAGTGATAAGGGTGGGAGTGATGAGGGTGGTAGTTATGGGGGTGGTAGTGGTGGGGGTGGTAGTGGTGGGGGTGATAGTAGTGGTGGGGATAGTAGTGGCAGTGATATTGTGATGGTGGTGGTGATGGTGGTAGTGGTGTTGGAGGACCACATCCAGGCATTTGTTTATTCGATGACTCACCACAACATATTATGCACACCTGTGCAAAAGCGAGTATGAATCACCATTTGCTTGCTCCAGGTCATTACGATGTAGATACCACCCGATAACGAATAAATGTGTAGTTACCATGGTAACGGAAAGAATGTCTACGAAAAAAACAGACGATACCTGCAATGCCCATTAAAAGGTCAATTATTGGTTACCCGCCGAGTATTGCCCGGAGTAAAAGAATAAACGGCCTACTAGAAAACGCGTAGTTATTGAGGGGAAGTCAGGCGTAGTCCCCCAGGCACGGGCACCATCCCCGCAGTAGCAGAGATAACAAACGATAACGGCTGAGTAGCGATGCACCTGTGTGATCTGCTCGCACCTAGTGACGGTAAGAGACCGCGCGGTCTCTATGAATATATGGAGTGGGAGGTTCTTGATAAAGTACGGTCCGTTAGTCGATATCACACCGAGGAGTGCTCCAGGAAACGAGACGGGTATAGGGAATATGTGTGGGGGTGTTAGTATGGGGTGTGAATGCAGGGGTAGGGAGTATATATGCATATATATGTGTGTGTATGTTGGTGTGTATGTATGTGTGTATTTGACATTGAGTTCAGTCATATGATATATAGTTATACTTATTGGTATAACTATTGTACTGCGATTTCGATTCAATTACCCAAATACTATTGCACCGTTATTGTACAGATAATAATCATAAAATATGCCACACCGTTTTCCGAAAATGAAATGCATGTGATATAATCCATCAATATTAAAAAAGAAATCGAATTGCCTGCCTGATGACTAAAAGACTGAATATTGTATTTTGGTCTGAATGGTGATTCACCGGGATAAGTGTTGTACCGAGTACCGAGTAACGTTCTAGTATAGCATTTCGTATTCAGTAAGTACCTCGAGAAAGTGATCAATAATAGAATGTCGTATTTAGCAATCCTATATAAATAATACAATGAGTTCTTACTAATAGTAAATTGGATTTAGTCGAGTCCCGATTACGCTTTACAGGTTCTGGTAATGTTATCATGTACTAGTGTACACGCGAATGGTGACTCATGAGGGGTAATGTTCACCTATAGTGGCGCTGCAGATAAAGATAGATTAAGTGAAGATAAGGTTAAGAGAGATTGCAACAAAAGTCGTATGGAAAAAAAACTTTAAAAATGCGAAAATTTCTCGATAAATAATTATTATATATAAAATTCGTGTGCAAATTCAATTTCACTAAATCTATATAATAAATATACTAAAATATAATAAATAACATTATGATACATTAATTATTATCTTTAAAATAACTGACTTAATGTTCTGAATATTTAATCGCAGTTACTATTTAGTAAGTATGGTGATAATAAATAAAAATGGAAATATTCACTTGCCATATTCACTTGTCATATTAACTTGCCATATTCACTTGACATATTCACTTGACATATTCACTTGACGTATTCACTAGACGTATTCACTTTCCATATTCACTCGACATATTCACTTGCCATATTCACTTGCCATATTCACTTGACATATTCACTTGCCATATTCACTTGCCATATTCACTCGACATATTCACTTGCCATATTCACTTGACGTATTCACTAGACGTATTCACTTGCCATATTCACTCGACATATTCACTCGACATATTCACTCGACATATTCACTCGACATATTCACTCGACATATTCACTCGACATATTCACTTGGCATATTCACTTGGCATATCCACTTGGCATATTCACTTACCATATTCACTTGACATATTCACTTGCCATATTCACTTGCCATATTCACTTGCCATATTCACTTGCCATATTCACTCGACATATTCACTTGCCATATCCACTTGCCATATTCACTTGCCATATTCACTTGCCATATTCACTCGACATATTCACTCGACATATTCACTTGCCATATCCACTTGACATATTCACTTGCCATATTCACTTGCCATATTCACTTGACATATTCACTTGACATATTCACTTGCCATATTCACTTGACATATTCACTTGACATAAGCACTTGCAAAATTAGGATCATTTGATCATTATTTGTAAAAAAGAATATTTACGTTTTTTATCATTTGAAATATGCTACATTTAGCGAAATATCACCTATGGAAGATATACGAGTTCATACTAAGGTTCTTTAAAACGTAATACTTAAATAACACAATAGTTCGGTGCATGCGTAAAATGAACTCAACTCAACTCAAATTAAGGGAAGCCGAGTTATAAATGATAAAAGTTGTATTTCTATTTATACAAAAAATATTCGAACTTAAAATACGAGACTTAGCCCAGACTTTAGAATTGTACACGCGTAGAGATACAAGAACATATTTTACACGCGTAAAGATACGGAAACATAGTCTACATGCGTAAAGATACAGGAATACATGCTACGCGTGTAGAGATACAGAAACACGTGTATACGCATAACGGAACACAGAGTAACTACGACAAAAGGTAGCTGATCAAAGAAGGCCATCGGTATTGGTTAATAACCTCGTTATGGCACTTGACCGTCAAATAGAATTCACCACGGGTACAATGTTCATCTAATCATAGTAACGCGCAAGATGAATCGATCAGTTAGGCTGTGGAAAATGTCCACTGGACAGTGTCCACTTTACGTATTAGGACCGAATTAGAAATGAATATATTTAATATCACCGGACACTGGTCAACATTATAACAACAATAGACAATACATTGACACCAATAAATCACATGAATGAGTCATATTCGATATATTTAGAACTCGAACACTATTATTAAATATGTACAGTGTACAGTGTACACTGTACAGTGTATATTTTACAGACATGATTCATGTTTTGGGAATTCAATATAACATACAACTTATTTATGTCAGTTAATGTAAACGTAAATATGTAAACGGCTGGGTCTGTATTGTAATGTCATAACTGGCGCAGAGGTATACTACTTACCTCTTACCTCTTACCTCTTACCTCTTACCTCTTACCTCTTACCTCTTACCTCTTACCTCTTACCTCTTACCTCTTACCTCTTACCTCTTACCTCTTACCTACTACCTACTACCTACTACCTACTACCTACTACCTACTACCTACTACCTACTACTTACTACTTACTACTTACTACTTACTACTTACTACTTACTACTTACTACTTACTACTTACTACTTACTACTTACTACTTACTACTTACTACTTACTACTTACTACTTACTACTTACTACTTACTACTTACTACTTACTACTTACTACTTACTACTTACTACTTAATACTTAATACTTAATACTTAATACTTAATACTTAATACTTAATACTTAATACTTAATACTTAATACTTAATACGTAATACTTAATACTTAATACTTAATACTTAATACTTAATACTTAATACTTAATACTTAATACTTAATACTTAATACTTAATACTTAATACTTAATACTTACTACTTACTACTTACTACTTACTACTTACTACTTACTACTTATTACTTACTACTTACTACTTACTACTTAATACTTAATACTTAATACTTAATACTTAATACATAATACTTAATACTTAATACTTAATACTTAATACTTAATACTTAATACTTAATACTTAATACTTAATACTTAATACTTAATACTTAATACTTAATACTTAATACTTAATACTTAATACTTAATACTTACTACTTACTACATACTACTTATTACTTACTACTTACTACTTACTATTTACTATTTAATACTTACTAACTACTACTTACTACTTACTAACTACTACTTACTATTTACTATTTAATACTTACTAACTACTACTTACTACTTACTAACTACTACTTACTATTTACTATTTAATACTACTTACTAACTACTACTTACTATTTACTATTTAATACTACTTACTAACTACTACTTACTATTTACTATTTAATACTACTTACTAACTACTACTTACTATTTACTATTTAATACTTACTAACTACTACTTACTATTTACTACTTACTACTTACTATTTGCTACTTACTTCGATAACACACCTAGGTGCAAGATAATAATAACTGAAGTAGTTAGGATGTATTAATAACACACAACATTATATAATTCTAACTAATACATTTCTAAAGGTTATTAGTAGTTATTATTACATAATTACTATTAATAACTAAAATAATAACTCTTTTGGTAATTCCTAAAACCGGTTGATTTACTCACAAATCTTCAAATAAAGTTAGTATCTAACATAAAGTGAGCTAGTAACATAAAGTGAGCTAGTAACATAAAGTGAGTTAGTAACATAAAGTGAGCTAGTAACATAAAGTGAATTAGTAACATAAAGTGAGTTAGTAACATAAAGTGAGCTAGTAACATAAAGTGAGTTAGTAACATAAAGTGAGCTAGTAACATAAAGTGAGTTAGTAACATAAAGTGAGCTAGTAACATAAAGTGAGTTAGTAACATAAAGTGAATTAGTAACATAAAGTGAGCTAGTAACATAAAGTGAGCTAGTAACATAAAGTGAGTTAGTAACATAAAGTGAGCTAGTAACATAAAGTGAATTAGTAACATAAAGTGAGTTAGTAACATAAAGTGAGCTAGTAACATAAAGTGAGTTAGTAACATAAAGTGAATTAGTAACATAAAGTGAGTTAGTAACATAAAGTGAGCTAGTAACATAAAGTGAGCTAGTAACATAAAGTGAGCTAGTAACATAAAGTGAGCTAGTAACATAAAGTGAGCTAGTAACATAAAGTGAATTAGTAACATAAAGTGAGTTAGTAACATAAAGTGAGCTAGTAACATAAAGTGAATTAGTAACATAAAGTGAGCTAGTAACATAAAGTGAATTAGTAACATAAAGTGAGCTAGTAACATAAAGTGAGCTAGTAACATAAAGTGAGCTAGTAACATAAAGTGAGCTAGTAACATAAAGTGAGTTAGTAATATAAAGTGAGTTAATAACATAAAATGAGCTAGTAACATAAAGTGAGTTAGTAACATAAAGTGAGCTAGTGACATAAAGTGAATTAGTAACATAAAGTGAATTAGTAACATAAAGTGAGTTAGTAAGATAAAGTGAACTAGTGACTTAAGAGTAGTCAGAACCAAAGTATTCTCCAAAATGCTTAAGTACACATTTTGGTATTACAAATGTTTTATTATTGAATATTATTAGTTTACCTGTATTACTATTTTTTGTTTAGTAAGTTTAATATAGCAGTTAATTTAGGTTAAGTATTAATTTATTAGTAGTACAATAGTTGTATACTAATCATAGTTTATAGATTTTGTTAGTCGAATTTTAGATTTCATTAAAGTAAAAGTCAATGAGAAGGTGTGTATCATAAGTGTAAATATAGTTCATGTTTATTGATTTATTTAGTATTTTGATAAGTGGATATATATATATATATATATATATAAAGAAAATATTGAAGGTTCCAAGATAAATCTTCAAAACATACATTGTAGAATCTGCCTAAGTTTGCAAAATTGATTATTTATTTATATTGAGTAAAACCTGTCTTTTAAGTAGAATTTCAACCAATCTATAGCAGTACTTATGACCCCAATTGACTCAAAATGTGATTATATATCATGGTCTAGTGAATGTAGAATTCAGGTCTAGAAGAATAAGATGTACTTCGAATCCAGAAACACGAGAATAAATGATGTCAGGATTGAATATATGAACTTATAGAATATAGTTTTAGTCTTTATGATCTTTGTAAGATGATAAGATTCTATTAAAGTTCAGGAGATAAGGTCGTCTGCGTTACATTGCTGCCAAATAGTGTAGAGAAAACAGTTAATTGGCAAATTGGTCGATAATTAGATAGGTCATTTTTATCGAGTTTTGATTTTTCCCAGCAGAGAAAAAACTATGACAGTCTTCATTGAAGAAGTAATAATAATTTGGGAGTGGATGACATTAATTATATTATTTATAGTTTGGATTATCGTCCTATTATAAAATAATTTGGTTATTTTTATAGGAAATGGATCAATGAAAGATTCATACTAAATTTAATAAAGTCAGATAATATGGAACTTGATAAAATAGATATTGGGGATAAGGTTTTAGAGTTGTTCATTTAGTTGGTTATTTTATTTGTGAAGTGAAAGTATCATTTTTAGCAGAATAAATATGGATTAAAGCTTTCACGTAGTTTTTTATAATTAATATAATTAATTATATTTTTAATTAATTATATTTTTTAATTCATTAATGATTTATTTCTAATTAAGACCTGCATCATCTGAGTTCATGTTTCAATGTTTTTAAATAATTTCAAAACCAACACTAGTGTACCTTTATTAAGGCATTTATGGTCAAGTCTTCATCATTTCATTATAGCGTCATAACAAGTAAGTTATGGTCTATATTTTTTATGGTGTATCTGGTAGTTTATAAGGTATTTCCAAAGTAATGTGTTGTGAAATTTATATTTTTTATAAATCATTTATATTTAATGTTGGTATATTCAGAAAAAAGTTTACATTTTAAAGGCATATTAAAAACGCTTAATCAAATCCGTTTTCGTATCAATTATAATGTTATTTAAATTAGTTAGGAATTTTAAATCAATTAAATCATTGTGAACTTCTGTAAAAAATAATTTATTAATATATTAGTATTTGTATGGAGAGTACTCACCCCCTCTTTCTTCTATCTCTCTATATCTATTTACCTCCCTCATACTCGCTCCCTCCATCTTTAGATATATATAGATATATATATATATATATATATATATATATATATATATATTTATATTTTACGGCCCATAATAAACTACAATAGTATGAAAGAAGGTGTGTCCCTATTTAAAATTTTCTACATATTACTCAAATTACATAAATGTAATTTTAGATCTGTATATAATTATTGTGCATTTTGTATAACTATTAAGTGTATTATATCAAATGAATATGCCATTACAGCATATTTATTTCACATAGCATACATTATATTGAACTGCGAGTTAATATACTGCGGTTAAAATTCTAATTTGGAGATTGTGTAGATTATTCGATAAGAGCAATAATAGGTAGGAATTTATAATGTTATTTTATACAGATTAACAACCAATCAAATCCATCTAGTAACATAAGCTATTTTGATATTCATTTTGAATATTGTACAATGTTTGTATTTATGAACTTTTTTAAGTAATATGTATATATATATTGTTTAAAAATATATCTTATATATATATATACAAATATATAAATTATAATATAAACTACATATATATTTTTAAACAATTTGCTAAAGTATATAATAATTATTATGCAATTATTATGTATTCTATATAGACTTATATATATTATATAATATGACAGTAATATAATCATATTACTATATATATATATATATATATATATATATATATATATATATATATACATTGGGAGATATTACAAGTACTGAGAACTACTTACAATTATAATTTAGTAGACTACAATAGTAACTGAGAATTTAATACATTACTGTATTATAATATAAAATTAATATTATGTCGTATTGTATTACAATATGATATAATTCAATATAATATTGTGGATATAATAAATAAACTATTAAATGATCAACTATAGAGTTTACTATAGAGTGTGTTATATATATATATATATATGTATGTATGTATGTATGTATGTATGTATATATGTATGTATGTATGCATGTATGTATATATGTATGTATGCATATTAATGTAGATTGCATATTTAATCATTTAATATATATTTTACATTTAATAATTTTACATTAATCAATGGGGATTTGTAAAAAATTGTATTTGATTAGATTAAAATAGTATTAATTCTAAATTAGGTATCAATTAAATACTTCTATTTTTATTAAACTAAAATATACTTTGTTTAATAAAAAATTAAAATTTTATGTACCTGTATAATTACAGGTATTTTATTAATTTATTTATAGGGTATTCAGTAAAATAGTTTAAATGTAGAGTACAAGTTATAAAAATGTAACTTATAAAATTGCATATATTAGATAGAATACTAACATTTAACCTAGCAAATATAAAATAAAAATACAATGGATGTAAATAATAATTACATTATTAGCCTATATACTATTTAGTTATCAAGCGAACATAAATAATGAAATGTACTACGATCATAGAACATGTATGTATCCCATTGGATGATAGTCACCAATGTAAATATTTACATGGATTTAAGAATATCTTGATAACAAGTATACATGTAATATTCAATTATAGACTTTTATAATGTTAATTAATTAAGTTAGTAGTAGATTTCGTTAATAATATTCAGTTTATAAATGTTATCGGACATTCGTAACAGGTAGCATAGTAATACATTTTAATCTCAACAATTTGTCTCTGGTATTAGATGATCAAACGTATTCCCCATTACGCATAAATGAGCTATCTCGTTATAATTCAAACCATCATACTCATAATGAAGTATTCCGTTGGATCCTAACACAACCATTCCAATAAATTACATATATATGATTACTTCAATGTTCAACATAAACTTAATCAATAATACAAATTACTAAATCAGTCTAACTATATAGTATAATAACCGAACAATACGTAGTAAACCTAATTCTATACTCATCAACACACCGTAAAGGTACAAATATGTTTATAATAAATAATATATGTATATCCTTATACTTAATAAACTACGGTTTAGTACGTACCAAACATTTTTTATACGAATATCTATCCGAGATCATATTGAATTTAGCTCTAGAATACACTAAAAGAAATGTTAATGAATAAATATATTCATCAAAATGCATGGTCAATATATAATATGACATCACAGTTTCAATTACAACATATGTATATAATCTGACAATTCTTCAAGACTCGCTATCATATACAAATATTAATTTTAATATAACTACAATACCGGTACAAATTTGACATTTATATTAGAACGGGAAATAATTAAAGTGTTAATAAATGGCGATGGAAATTAATTGCTAAGGGTAGCGGTTTGTTCTAAACTATCATTTAACATTTCTATGGTTAGTAATACTTCTCCATAACTCTTAAAATATGGAACCTGACAAAAATTAGAATTACTAAGAATTCGTCTACTCTTTTCACAACAGCGTGAACTATATCCGGGATAAGTATTAGATGGCATACGTACGTACGTCGTATGTACTACGTACTATTGTACGTCGTACGTTTTACAGACGAATCCTGAGAGTATCAATAAATACTCCTGAACATTTTGTATCCAACTCCTCTGTTAGAAATTTTGAAGATCTTGAAATTGTAGAATTAAACAAGTAATCAGATAAATGGAACATTTAAAAATCTATCTAACTTCTATTATCTAAAATAATAGTTAATTAGACAGTTATTATAACGAAAAAGTAATTATCAGAAGCTATCAGCTTCTCATAGGGTACACTATCTGTACACTATTTGTACACTATTTGTACACTATATGTACACTATATGTACACTATATGTACACTATTTGTACACTATATGTACACTATATGTACACTATCTGTACACTATATGTACACTATTTGTACACTATATGTACACTATTTGTACACTATATGTACACTATTTGTACACTATTTGTACACTATTTGTACACTATTTGTACACTATTTGTACACTATATGTACACTATATGTACACTATATGTACACTATTTGTACACTATATGTACACTATTTGTACACTATTTGTACACTATTTGTACACTATTTGTACACTATATGTACACTATATGTACACTATATGTACACTATTTGTACACTATATGTACACTATTTGTACACTATTTGTACACTATTTGTACACTATTTGTACACTATTTGTACACTATATGTACACTATATGTACACTATATGTACACTATATGTACACTATATGTACACTATTTGTACACTATTTGTACACTATTTGTACACTATTTGTACACTATATGTACACTATATGTACACTATATGTACACTATTTGTACACTATATGTACACTATATGTACACTATTTGTACACTATATGTACACTATTTGTACACTATTTGTACACTATATGTACACTATTTGTACACTATTTGTACACTATATGTACACTATTTGTACACTATTTGTACACTATTTGTACACTATTTGTACACTATTTGTACACTATATGTACACTATTTGTACACTATATGTACACTATATGTACACTATATGTACACTATATGTACACTATATGTACACTATTTGTACACTATATGTACACTATATGTACACTATTTGTACACTATATGTACACTATTTGTACACTATTTGTACACTATTTGTACACTATTTGTACACTATTTGTACACTATATGTACACTATTTGTACACTATTTGTACACTATTTGTACACTATTTGTACACTATATGTACACTATATGTACACTATATGTACACTATTTGTACACTATTTGTACACTATATGTCAAATAACATCTTTTTTCATTCAGCCAATCACAAGAATGATATATCTACAGATGTTGCAGCGTAGGTGAAGATATTTGGGCATGTATAAGATACATTGTATAAGATACATTGTATAAGATACGCTGTATAAGATACGCTGTATAAGATACGCTGTATAAGATACATTGTATAAGATACGCTGTATAAGATACATTGTATAAGATATGCTGTATAAGATACGCTGTATAAGATACATTGTATAAGATATGCTGTATAAGATACGCTGTATAAGATACGCTGTATAAGATACATTGTATAAGATATGCTGTATAAGATATGCTGTATAAGATACGCTGTATAAGATACGCTGTATAAGATACGCTGTATAAGATATGCTGTATAAGATACGCTGTATAAGATACATTGTATAAGATACATTGTATAAGATACATTGTATAAGATACATTGTATAAGATACGCTGTAAACCAGTTAGTGACGTACAATGATATCTCAATTGTAAATGACACAATCAACACATGACATACAGTCTGAGTTGCTAAACTTAAATGCATTTCCTTAAATCTCAAATAAAAGAATAAACAGAAACTTATTTTCTAATTCTCAACGTTGTCAGTTCGATATTGAAATAAACTTCGCATATCTAGAACTCATTACGAGCGAAGCCTTATGCTGGCAAATGTTCACTAACTGCATACGATGTAAATTAAGTTTGAAATAGTGTTAGATGTATTGAACAGGTGTACAATGTACATCCGTTATAATGACAGTAAAACAACTTAATATTCAAGAACTTATTCCAATACTCCTCGAATAATTATAAATAGAATACAAATGTATTCATACTTACGAAAGCAAGAAAAACCATAATTAATTATTCAGCATGTTAGTTCTCAATACATAATTTATATGTATATGCTTTTCTATTCAATTTCTAATATGAGATCAGTAACCAGCATAAAATTAGTTATTCCAACGAATAACTCACATTTTTAATTTTTAATATTGAATTATTTTCTACGTTTTCCGTATCGTGTTTTTGAAATAGATTAACAAACTATTATGAAAAGGTCAATACTCAATGTTTAATTTCCGATAACACTATAAATTATATATTATGTGTCAGTTATATTTAAATATATATTTACAATGTGTAGAGTCTATAGCTCAAAATATTGTGAATTTTTTTATAATAAGACTTTGAAGAGTTTACTAAAACCTATTCAATAATGTACCTTTTGTTAGAAATAGATCAGTTTAAGACAACAAAAAGTGTAAAATAAAAATTATCTTTGGCTTGAGTAGCCATTAGTAACGGAAATGTATTTAAAATGGATGTATTTTACATCAAAGCAGTAGAAATCTACCAACATTAGACCAACAGGATATATTCGAATATGCCATTAGCAATGTAGATTTATTAAAACGGAATTCCGGCACTGGAATATAGCTAGGTTATATAATTATATAATTAAAATGAGTAGTTGGGAATGTGTGTATACGCTTTTCCTCTTATGAAGATATCAAGAACATAACAATCAACATCTATAGTCTAGAGAACTTATGCAATTAATATTATACTGCATAAGGATTACTGATATTAAAAATGTACATATATCACTTTACATTCTATTTATTAAAAATGATTTCGTCAAAGCTTGATTAAATATGATTAACTCATATTATTAACTCATTATTAACTCATATTATTAACTCATTATTAACTCATAGTCTACTTAAATAATTAGACTATATATTAAGTTGAAACTTGACTATTCTACAATTTAGCGAAATATGGAAAGTTTCTAAATTAATGATACATTATTATTATTTATATCGTTGGTTTAGAATTTGATTAAAAAGAATTTATATTATAAATTAAGTAATTAAAGAATATAAATTAAGTAATCTTGGGTAAAGATTATCACTAGTAAAGCAAACTTATTACCTTTTACACCCATGTAGCTCTATAATTATAAATATATAACCCATGGGTCTGATATATTATAAGATTATTTAAATGAAGTTCTTACCCAGTGTGTATATCATATCATATCATATCATATCATATCATATCATATCATATCATATCATATCATATCATATCATATCATATCATATCATATCATATCATATCATATCATATCATATCATATCATATCATATCATATCATATCATATCATATCATATCATATCATAGCATATCATATCATATCATATCATATCATATCATATCATATCATATCATATCATATCATATCATATCATATCATATCATATCATATCATATCATATCATATCATATCATATCATATCATATCATATCATATCATATCATATCATATCATATCATATCATATCATATCATATCATATCATATCATATCATATCATATCATATCATATCATATCATATCATATCATATCATATCATATCATATCATATCATATCATATCATAGCATATCATATCATATCATATCATATCATATCATATCATATCATATCATATCATATCATATCATATCATATCATATCATATCATATCATATCATATCATATCATATCATATCATATCATATCATATCATATCATATCATATCATATCATATCATATCATATCATATCATATCATATCATATCATATCATATCATATCATATCATATTATATTATATTATATTATAGTATAATTATTTATTAAATAAATTAATTAATACAAGGCAAACTTTAAAATAAATAATGAGCAACATAGATACAAATAATATACTAGTGCAGTACTGATTGATATGATGCAAGTATTATAATAATTATGATGCAAGTATTATAATAATTAGTATATATATATATATATATATATATATATATATATATATATATATATATATATATTGATATTATCGTTTATCAGAGAAGGACTAGGGCTGGTTTCGAAACCCAAAGAAATAGTTTTACCCATTTCATTAAAGTGGCTATATTTACAAATACCAAGCAATAACAACAGTGCGATTTGGTAACTCTAGCCTGACGTATAGGTTGTATTGCTAAAACCCCCGATATACTCTTTAGATAGGTCGTTAGCATTGATAATAATATTCTTTATTTTAACTTTAATTCGGACTAATCGTTAGCGATAATTTCGGAGAAATGAATATATGAAATTTATAAAGGAAAATAAATTATTTCCAGATTTAAAATGTATTTAGTAGTATGGTATATAGAATATGATGTTTACTAGAAAATATTGCTAACAGAAATATGTTGTGTCTTCTTTGAAAAACATTGGCAATCAAATATTTGGATTATAATATATTATTTACTAAAATTTACTAAATATTATACTAACATATATATATATATATATATATATATATATATATATATATATATATATATATATATATATATATATATATATATATTTACTAATAATGCTCGAAAATATTAACCAAATAATAAATATAGGTAAAGCTAGTAATTGAATGTTAATTAGAAGGGTAAAAGAAGATATTGACCAAATATAGGTAAAGCTAGAAATTAAATGTTAATTAGAAGAGTAAAAGAAGATATGTATATTTGAAAGTTTTTAACCATCCTTTGGTAAGCTTAAATGTAAGTTATGACTAGATAATTACATTACGTCTCCCCTGAATATATCAATTATGTGATATGGAGAAGGTAGTGTAGTGAATGGGTCAGTTATACAAGCTACCAATATTATGGTATAATTAGTTGTTAAACTAGTAGATATTTTCATATAAATCTGCGAATTTTTTGAATGAAATCCAGATAAATAAAATGCAAAATCTGTTATCTTTACATCTAAAGAATTATTGAATTTTGTAATAGATGTTCTCGCTATTTTTATATTTATATTAAAAAACTAATAATTTTCCTAAACAAATTCTTAACCTAATAATATTTAATAGATAATTTTATAGATATTTAATTATTCTAATTTTATGAAAGAAAATAATAATTGATGTAAATCAGATTGTTAAACATTTCAAATTCAAAGAGTTAAATAAATATATTACATTATTTATTGTGACAAATAATAATGTATGATATCAAATAAAATAAAAATCAATATTGTCTATGATAACAAATGATTTGCTAACATTAATTAGGTATGCATATAAGTTATAAATATGGCAACAACAGATGTGGAATATGCTCGTCCATACAATGGATATAAATAAAACTGCTCTTACTATTAGTAAGTAATATATACTATATTATATAAACCATATCAATATAACTCAGTCTAGTAAATGTGTAAACAATACCTGTAAATGGCTTCTTCTCAACGGAAATGATGGAATAAAAACGATAAAACAATAAAAACAACAATAATGGTAAATATTTTAAAAGAAACAAAAAACTAAATAATGGAATGTCGAGGTGTTGGTAAGAAAAGAGAATATCAACACAAATGTAGGAAATACTGTGCAATTTATCAATAGAATGTCATGGATGACTAAGGAAAATGTTGTCAATGTATGTCAAAATGTGTGGTGGTTAAAACGTTGTCATGTAAGTATTGCCATGTATGTTTCGTAGGTTATGGGGGTTAAAATAGCAAATATAGAAGAGATTGTCGTATAGAATAAATATAATTGATAGAGTGAATAACAGACTATTATATTGTTCACTTTATGGAGGTCAAGGGTTATAGGCATCGGAGTTGTCGTCATCAGGTGTTGGCTGGTGAAAGGTCCAACGCATCGCCGTAGATAAACACCGATGACTCACCGTTGGAGCAATGCGTCACACCGGAGGAATGAGTTACCGGCTCAGGCGATTGGAGGTCTTCTTCGGCGATAATGCTAGGCACTGGACTATGTACCATGGCCTCGTTATCGTGTCCGTTGTCGCGTGATGAAGTGGAATACTTTAAAGATTGGTTGCTGGACACCTTTAGAGGCGGGATGGATTTGTGGAGGTAGAGTTATAGGGGTAGAGTTATGGGGTTAGAGTTATGGGGGTAGAGTTATGGGGGTAGATTTATAGGGGTAGATTTACAGGGGTATAGCTGCGTGGGAATAGTCATAGGGGTAGATGTGTAGGGGTAGAGTTTTTGAGGTAGAGTTATGGGGGTATAGTTATGGGGGTATAGTTATAGAGGTAGAGTTATATGGATATAATTTTAGAATAGTTATATGGGTGGATTGTGAGGGTATATTTATAGGGGAATATGTATAGGAGTAGTGTTATGGGGTAGAGGCATAGGGGTAGAGTTTAGGGTATAGAAATAATTATAATTAGAGTTGTAGGGTATGTGAGATATGTGGGGGGGGGGGTATGAAGCTATGGGATATGGACGTGAGGATGAACTACGAACGTATGTGAGGTATATGGAGTGAAGGGTGAGGTCTATTAGAAGACTACAGAAAGTAAGGACATAATGTGAGATAATGAGGACATATGATGAGATGAAGAGGACATCAGGTGAGATGAAGAGGACATATGATGAGATAAAGAGGACATCAGGAGAGATGAAGAGGACATATGATGAGATGAAGAGGAGATCAGGAGAGATGAAGAGGACATATGATGAGATAAAGAGGACATCAGGAGAGATGAAGAGGACATATGGTTAGGGAGTTTTCAGTGATGGGGTAGGTTTGTTGAGAGCTAATGTAATGTGGATTAACCCATTAGAAACAATAATAATAATGAATTAGAAAAACAGAGAGCCTACCCAGGGTATATTTTTAGGTATTCTATATTATAAACAATAATAATAATGAATTAGAAAAACAGAGGGCCAAACCCAGGGTATATTTGTAGGTATTCTATATTATTATCATTTAGTTAGCATCTCCAATATTACATACTTCTTACACATCAATCTTACTTTGTTTTCTTGGCATTTAGTATATGATTTTATATCTAAGTAATATGTTTAATAAATTGTGTGCATTAAATCGAGAAGTCAATTTGGGTTTCACTATTATTGTATGTAGTTGTCATCTGGTTTTCTATCAATTACACTTATCATTAATACATGTGTGTCGTACCTACTACACTCACTATACATACACGATATGTACTATAGGAAAAGGCCTATCCTAGACTATAATTTACCTTGATATATAATATATAGAGAAACAATGTTCTGCAATGCAATAATAAATCTGCAATATATTTTCAGGTCTATTGTTGTACAATTGATTAGATATCTAAAGGTGACACTAATGTGATAAGTGGGTATAGTAGTATTACACCCGGGAATAGGGTTAAATGAAGTCAACAATGAAATCAAGAAATTGCATGGAATTATAGTACAAAATTATAGTATGTTAAATAATTTAATATTAAATATTCCCTGAATATCAAAACTAAAGTTACTTTTGATATGACACAAGGGGTATGGTGTAAAGGTAGGTTACTAACCATTGAAGAACTCGCGGGGTTATTGATTTTATAAACCCCAACCAGTTCCACCGAAGAGTTGATGTTACGTGGATTTGACCTAACAATAACTATAAGGGAGATATGTGATTAGAGCTGGGATTATGACTGGGGTTAGAGTTACGTTCGGAGCCATACGTTTAGGTTTAATACTAGGTGAACGGTTTGCAGTTGAAATATTAAATTAGTTTAACTAGATGAACTTTAAAATTCAACTTATACAACTGTTCTGTTGTAGATTAAATATTAAATATTACATATTACATATTACATATTACATATTACATATTACATATTACATATTACATATTACATATTACATATTACATATTACATATTACATATTACATATTACATATTACATATTACATATTACATATCACATATTACATATTACATATTACATATTACATATTACATATTACATATTACACATTACACATTACACATTACACATTACACATTACACATTACACATTACACATTACACATTACACATTACACATTACACATTACACATTACACATTACACATTACACATTACACATTACACATTACACATTACACATTACACATTACACATTACACATTACACATTACATATTACATATTACATATTACATATTACATATTACATATTACATATTACATATTACATAGTAAATAGTAAATAGTAAATAGTAAATAGTAAATAGTAAATAGTAAATAGTAAATAGTAAATAGTAAATAGTAAATAGTAAATAGTAAATAGTAAATAGTAAATAGTAAATAGTAAATAGTAAATAGTAAATAGTAAATAGTAAATAGTAAATAGTAAATAGTAAATAGTAAATAGTAAATAGTAAATAGTAAATAGTAAATAGTAAATAGTAAATAGTAAATAGTAAATAGTAAATAGTAAATAGTAAATATTAAATAGTAAATAGTAAATAGTAAATAGTAAATAGTAAATAGTAAATAGTAAATAGTAAATAGTAAATAGTAAATAGTAAATAGTAAATAGTAAATAGTAAATAGTAAATATTCCAAATACTTTAAAGATTTGCAAATCGTTTAGAAATGCTGATTCAATACATACCGGGAGCCTCAACTATCAGGTTGGGGTTCTTCTTCTGGTACTTCTGACACCATAACAGCCAATATATTAGAGCAGCCAATGTCATGCAGCTTCCTATAACTAGACATAATATACTGATGCTCGTGAATTCATCAAATTCAAAACTCGAACTGAAGTAGACCACCAATATCTACAAGAGAGATCAATTAATAGATCAATTAATATAGGAATACTTATTAACATATACCAATACTCATAATATATATAGCAGTAGTATTAGGGAAGTAGAAGTAGAAGTAGAAGTAGAAGTAGAAGTAGAAGTAGAAGTAGAAGTAGAAGTAGAAGTAGAAGTAGAAGTAGAAGTAGAAGTAGAAGTAGAAGTAGAAGTAGAAGTAGAAGTAGAAGAAGAAGTAGAAGTAGAAGTAGAAGTAGCATTAAAAGTAGAAGTAGAAGTAGAAGTAGAAGTAGAAGTAGAAGTAGAAGTAGAAGTAGAAGTAGAAGTAGAAGAGAAGTAGAAGTAGAAGTAGAAGTAGAAGTAGAAGTAGAAGTAGAAGTAGAAGTAGAAGTAGAAGTAGAAGTAGAAGTAGAAGTAGAAGTAGAAGTAGAAGTAGAAGTAGAAGTAGAAGTAGAAGTAGAAGTAGCATTAAAAGTAGAAGTAGAAGTAGAAGTAGAAGTAGAAGTAGAAGTAGAAGTAGAAGTAGAAGTAGAAGTAGAAGTAGAAGTAGAAGTAGAAGTAGAATTAGAAGTAGAAGTAGAAGTAGAAGTAGAAGTAGAAGTAGAAGTAGAAGTAGAAGTAGAAGTAGAAGTAGAAGTAGAAGTAGAAGTAGAAGTAGCATTAGAAGTAGCATTAGAAGTAGAAGTAGAAGTAGAAGTAGAAGTAGAAGTAGAAGTAGAAGTAGAATTCTAATTAGATGTAATGGTAACGGTAACGGTAAAGGTAACGGTAACGGTAACGGTAAAGGTAACGGTAACGGTAAAGGTAACGGTAACGGTAACGGTAACGGTAACGGTAACGGTAACGGTAACGGTAACGGTAACGGTAACGGTAACGGTAACGGTAACGGTAACGGTAACGGTAACGGTAACGGTAACGGTAACGGTAACGGTAACGGTAACGGTAACGGTAACGGTAACGGTAACGGTAACGGTAACGGTAACGGTAACGGTAACGGTAACGGTAACGGTAACGGTAACGGTAACGGTAACGGTAACGGTAACGGTAACGGTAACGGTAACGGTAACGGTAATATGCATTATTTTATTAGGATACAATCATTAGAGTATTATAAATAATTTCCTTATTATAAATAAAACAACTAAACAAATATAATTTCTACAATAACTAAGGAATTTAATTATACATATTATATAATAAAAGAAAATAACAAACCGTAACAATTCCCGCTAACAGAATAGACGCTCCCGGAAAGAGAATAATGCAAGTACCCTCCGGAATATTGAAACAAAACCTACCCAAACAATTACTTGCTTGCACAGGATTATTCATAGACCTGTTGGCCTCCTCGAGTTTCGGCATTACGAGTAGGGGGGCGCCAGCGAAGGTAAACTACTTGTAGGTCCTCATATCCGGTGTGCAGATACGTCTGCTTAAGGGTAGTAGATAGTAGATAGATGAACCGCGTTACGCTGTCGATTATCTGAATATTTGCCTATACGAGACCGATAAGATTCTCAACTAAATGTATACTTCGATGTAAAGGATAATTGACAATGATCGCAGATATCTTGAATATTTAGAATTTATAGATGTGTTAAAAGTGAAGTGTCAGCAAAACTTAGAAAATAATATGATATTTACCTCACTACACACACTACACACACTACACTCACTACACTATAATACAATACACTACACTGCAATATAATATACTACACTAACTACACTGTGTAGTACTCGGATAACATATTAGGTATGTAATGATTTTAATTAATAGTTTATGTAGAATGTGTAATTTATAGGATGGGTCTTAATATATATATATATATATATATATATATATATATATATATATATATATATATATATTTATATATATATTTATATATATATTTATATATATATATATCTATATATATGTATT
This sequence comes from Osedax frankpressi, assembly GCA_964035775.1. NCBI lineage: Eukaryota > Metazoa > Annelida > Polychaeta > Sabellida > Siboglinidae > Osedax > Osedax frankpressi. Next base: position 22,514,296 of record OZ038316.1, read on the forward strand.
CACGGCTTATGTGGCATAATTTCTAAGTTGTTGAGTTAAAAAAAGAAGCTTCTTATAAAGATCTACCAGACTAAAATATTAGTCATAAATAAAATTCACTGGTCCTTATTAAAAACCAGAAAATCATAACAGCTAAGTAACTTTTGGTTAACAGATAATTATTAACTTCACTTCACCAAAATTCCTGGCATTGGATAAAATTACTCCGAATATATACAATACAACAAATACAATATACATATACATATATATATATATATATATATATATATATATATATATATATATATGTGTGTGTGTGTGTGTGTGTGTGTGTATGTGTTTGTGTGTGTGTTTGTGTGTGTATGTGTGTATATATGTATATATAGGTTAAATCATATTTTATATAATTTGTATTACATAGAAATATATATATTGTCAAATATATAGTTAAATACCAAACAATAATAAATATATATTTTAATTCTTAATGATAGAAATTAGAATGAGAATATATAAATATTTAATAAAATATGGAATACTTAATTTGGCTAGGTAAATAATAAAATCATTGTAATTTTTTTATATTATTTCAAATAATAATTATTTCATTTACATATATTGTTTGGTTTCTTGGGTAAATAGTTTACTTAGAATGAAGTTAATATATACTAAATATTAATATTAGAAGTAAAATATATGTTAAACTATAGTGTAGATGATATATATGTAATTAAAAGTGTACTTATGAATATTGACATGTATAATGATATATTAAGTCATATACAAGTCAGTAAATATTACCAAGCTGATTAAAACTAGATCATTATGTGATTATTATATTAAAATATAATATGTATATATTACATATATAAACTTAAGATCATTATGTAATTATTATATTCAAATATAATAATTACATACCATATACTTACTTAACTTCAATCGCTTATTTAGATTATAAATATATAATATGAATACTACTTGTTATAAAAGCATTATTTAGAAATGAGGTTTGGCTATATAAATTAGCAATATTTATAGGTTGTTTATTGTCACTGTCAAACTAAAGATAGTGTACCAGGTACACGTATCTCTAATTAATTATAGAGAGTGATATCTTTTTTTTTGTATGTATTAGAATAGTATTTCGAAATACAATATTCCAAAATTCCTCATTTGTAAATTTTAAATATTAATACGTTGTTATCTAAGCAGTTACGTAAGAGTAGTTAGAAGTTACTTAAGTTACTTAGTAATAGTAAAGTACTCAAGTATCATAGAGATCATAATACAATACTAACAAAGTGGTATGTGCGATAATATAATTTGCATTATATACATACATAATTATAAGTACATTAGAATAATTATATAATATATGTATAGCATTATTTAATAGATAATGCATACTGTATAATATATTATGTGTATTATAAATGTAACCAAGTACTGCTATTAAAGTAAACATATAGATATTTGCTAATGCCAACACACTAAAAGTAATATTTATAATTTAAAATAAAAATATGCAAGTTTTTTATATTTACTATATTATAAAATAAACTATTGTTGTATTAATGGTTATTTAACTTTATATAGAATGCTTCGATTAGTTATATAATTAGTTAGATAATAATATTATCCTAACAATACTAGAGAGCAATATAATAAATTGTAATTATAACCAATATTACATGATCTTAGTTTATACTATATTATTTTAAAACATAATATAGATAATATTCTAACATAATATTCTAACATGTTTAATCTAATAGTAAATGCTAAATAGTTATACATACTTATAATGTTATCATATTATTTTTATTTTAAGTATTATAATAATTATGTATTGTTATTATATTAATTATAATAAATATATTAGCGTTAAAATGAATGCAATTCAAATAATTTAAATATTAAAATCATGCTATATTTTATGAATTTAAACTACATAGTTATCATATAATATATGATATAAATAAAGAGTGATGTTTAACACTTCGCATTATTTTAAATATATTTAGTACTGCTAAATTAGCAAAATGTATAATAATATATATATAAAAATGCATTTTTTAAATGTTTGATACGCATGAGTGAACACATATTTTTATTCCCAATCTATTTATAGAATGTTTAATTAAATTCATACTAAATAAACATATACTAACATTTATCTAAAATATATGTCTTAGAAATTCATAAAGTATGATATGGGATGTATATACATTAAAATATGTCACATATTAATTGTATGTAATAATAATAAGTATGGGCGTGGCTTGCCTTACAGGTAAATATCACGTGCATAGGTAAATATTGCATCGGTAAATATTCATTTTGATATTTTTATTTTATTTATATATGTTTTATGGTAATATAGTAATGTATTCTATTAATCGTGAATGCACTTATATATTTCAATGACTGAGTAATCTATGTATATATATATATATATATATATATATATATATATATATATATATATATATAGTATTTCCCAATCATAATTATTATATCGGTTATAAAGGATATTTACATTATGGTATTTATTGCATAACAAATGTTATGCAATGTAATTCATCAATGTTCCGAGTAGTTATTATAATGTTGTCTCAATTAAGATAGACATTAACAAACTATACTTTTTTCTAAGCTCGTGGCAATAACTAATATAAAAATATATATTTTTTACTGATATTAATTCAACTGAATTCGAAATATATCTCCCATATATGGAGTGATTATAAATTTGCTATTATAATTGTCCAGCAAACAATGACCTCACTCCAATCTGACTAACACCGGTATTATTAATGCGGATATTTTAATGCTATTGTGTGGATCTCAAAGCGAATAAACATGATCATATTTAAGTGTTCCAATAACATGCTTTTTACGATGGACCCACGTAGTAGGACCTATGACGTATGCCCTACGACGTAGGTCTTATGCGTATACGAAATAGGTCGCGGATCGTAGGTTTACTGGAGATTAATATATGGATAATACGGTATGTAAGAGCATTATCAACTCTACCTGCATATGCGCATGTATCTCTTTACCAATTATGTTTACACGAAGTTGACGATGGCTTCTATTTTAGTGAAGTATTTACGCCGTCTTGTAGCTTTTTTAAGCGACATCTGCATGCGGTACGAGACCTACCTCGTAGGACCCATGGGGTGTAGTAGTGTGTGGGTCCTACACTAGACCTAGCCCCTGCTTAAGGACGGCGTCAGTTTGTCCGTTGTTCGTGTTTACTCGTATAGTGGTTAGCGTGCCCAAGGGTACAATATTGTAGAATATGGTTTGTCGTGAGGGGTAATGATAAATTAAAGTTTTAATTAAAATTAATAACATCCTAGAGAAGTGCGTGCTCCTATTAATAATACGACGACAGTTCACCATATGTTATTGAGCATTGCTGTTATTAAGAATTAATGTTCGTCATTAGTTCGGTTAATAATCATAGCGGAATGTATTATGATATCCGAGGTGATCTACTGGATACAAGCTAAGATATGAGATAACATATTTTTATAACATGTATATATGTATATATATATATATATATATATATATATACACCTATATATATATATATATATATATATATATTTCCTGGGTATATAGGCCCAATATAGAATGCATGGTAATATATAAATGTCTACATGTCTATTGATAGAGATACGTTTATAAAGTTGTCACTTAAATCTTAAATCTCTATCGGGCATAATATCTTTAACCATCTGATTTATATGTAAATAAATTTCTCATATTCATATATGTGTGTGTGTATGTGTGTGTTATATATATATATATATATATATATATATATATATATATATATATTTATGAATTTACGTGTTTATTGAAAAACAATTTAAAGTTTAATATCATAACATTTATTCTGACCAGTGGGTAATTTACAATGGAGAGAGTGGTCACCGGGCCATAAAGCAGCCGCTAGGCTCCACTATAATCCGCAAACCATCGTAAATAAGGGGAGTGGCTAAGAAGGGGGCGGTTGCTATATTAACGGGTGGGTCGGTAGTAAGTAAATCAAGTCGATTAAATATGACGGCGTAGAGGAGATACAAGGCGAGTTTGATTGACATGCCAGGGCGTGTCTCGGAGTTTGAGAACTCGGGTTGCGAGATCGAGAGTGAGGTTGCGAGATCGAGAGTGAGCGAGAGAAAGAGAGCGGTTTCATAAACCTCCGAAACCCGAACCAACATGTCCGTTGCGCTTCGTTGCTCCCGGGCTACACCCCCGACGTCCCCGCGATCGGTTCCTTCCCCGCTGCCCGTTGCAAACCTATCCTCCGCGCCTCCCTCTGCCACCCCACGCGCGAAATCAACGAATTCGCCGTCTACTCAACCTGCCACCCAATCCACAAATCCCGCAACTCAATCCTCCGACCGCCCGACTCCGCCGGCCGAGAAATGCCCCATCCAGGACGCGGTCAGCTCCCTGCTGAACTACTACGAACTGACATTGGTCCCCATGCCGGCGAGCCGACAACAACAGATACTCGAGAACGAGGGTCGCCGCAAACGCCACATCAAGAGGCCGATGAACGCGTTCATGGTGTGGGCTCAGGCGGCGCGTCGTAAACTATCCGACCAACACCCGCACCTGCACAACGCCGAACTCTCCAAGACTCTCGGCAAACTGTGGAGGTTGGCGAGGGCGCCTCTAGCGGCGAGATCCAACCGTACTCTTTGTAACGCGGGGGAGGGGGGGAGGGGGTATTGCATACTTCGGCGGGTGGCGTTATCGTACGGTTCGTACGGTGTAACTACGGTGACGGTTTACTATCGGTGTTAAGATGGTGTTACCGTATCTCCATGGTAACGTGGTTATATAATTACATGGTGGTATTTGAGGTTGTATATCGGTAATAGATATCAAGTGTACAGTGAACATTTTAAACAGTGTACATAATATAGTTTATATTGTACACTATACATTGTACAGTGTACATTATAAATTCTACATTGTACAGTATGCATTGCACATTGTACAGTGTATATTTTACAATGTACATTTTACAGTGTACATTGTAAAATATACATTGTACAGTTTACATTGTACAGTGTACATTGTACAGTGTACATTGTACAGTGTACATTGTACAGTGTACATTGTACAGTGTACATTGTACAGTGTACATTGTACAGTGTACATTGTACAGTGTACATTGTACAGTGTACATTGTACAGTGTACATGTGTACGTGTACATGTACGGTGTACATTGTACGGTGTATATTGTACGGTGTACATGTACGGTGCATTGTACGTGTACATTGTACGGTGTACATTGTACGGGTACATTGTACGGTGTACATTGTACGGTGTACATTGTACGGTGTACATTGTACGTGTATATTGTACGGTGTACATTGTACGGTGTACATTGTACGGTGTACATTGTACAGTGAACATTGTACAGTGAACATTGTACAGTGTACATTATACAGTGTACATTGTACAGCATACATTATATAGATAGCTAAATTCATTAGTTCAGTTTATAAATAGTATGTTCTAATTCGCAGATTTATTTATTATTTATTATTTATATTAATTTATTTACTGCTATATTCATATCGCAAAACTTAAAATAGAAATACGTGTTTATCTTTTATTTGATTAATTTAAATTAATATTGTGGTATTAAATTCCGATCTCTTTAAGTATTTTTATAATATATTCATTATATACCAGAATACATATAATTGATATTTTCTTAGATATATCTATACATATCTATACATGTTAATATATTCTACGACACTTTCAGTTAGTCATAGTAAACTAAATCTAGATATATCTACAATGTCAGTATATTCAGCAATGCTCTGCTCTATATAGTCGTGTCATTATATTACGTTGTACCCTTTAAAGTACATACCCACCATTTCGTTATAACTTATTGTTTAATTTAACATCATCTCAAGTCGAAATTAAATTCACAAGAATACGAACTCTGTAAATTATCTTTAAATAAAACATTTTATTGCAATATGATCTGGTAACTTTGTAATGTCTAAAAGTTGCTAGCGAATAGAATATGTATTTGTTAATTAGACCCAAATGCTGTATAAATCACAACTACATGTACTTTACTAGTATGCCACTTTACTCAAGATTCAATTAGAAGTTATGACTTGAATAATATTGAATAACTATCAATAACAATGTTTTCAATAGCTTTTAATAAGCTTCAATAACTTCCAAATTTGTCATTAATTTTAAAATAAATTATATAATATATTATATTGTCGTATATATATGATATATATATATATATATATATATATATATCATATACTACATTAATATATATACCATATATATAATATATAATATAAACAGTTACAATTTTAATTAATATGTTATAATATTATTATTAATTTATTTAGGTAGTAAATAAATTAATACTAATTGACTAATTAATTTTAAAAATCAAAGATATCGCATGTCAAATTTTAGTAATTAACTAAATAATATTATTATTATTATGTATTTACTATTATTATATTTTATGTTCACGTTTAATATAATGTATATTGTATTACATTATTTAACCATATTAAATAATATTTTAGTTACATTATATTTCAGTAATTAAACTATTATCATGCTTTTAATCATATATATTTATTTAATTAATTATAATAATATTTATTCTATCTTTTATTTTCTTACATAATTATAAAATAATAATAAAATTATAACTATGTCAAAAGTTTGTATTCAAAATCAATACATCAATTAATAGTAATCAAAATAATTATAATATAACATGTATTAAAATATACACTAATAATACAATTACATTAAGCTCAATGGCATGATTTACTAAATTGTAATAATAATAATAATGTATTATATTAAAATTATATGTGTATATAAAATATATAATTATCTATAAAATATCCATACTATGATTATAATATATATATATATATATATATATATATATATATATATATATATAAATATTAAATAACTACTTTAATACAAATATTTATTTTAAGGAAATTTACAAATCTATGGTTTAATTAATAATCTTTTTCGTAATACTATTTATAGTTTATTTTTAAATACCATAATTATTAATAACCTCTCTATCTATGAACCTATTAAATCCCGTATATAATCAAAATGCGCCCTTATCAAAACGCTTGATACACAATGATTTGTTATTGTTCGTAGATCTTTGTTTGTTTACATCGTTTTGTAAAACAGTTAAGATAAAAATAGTATTTACATAAATAGAATAATAGCATCGGTAATATTTGTTACTATGAAGAACATACTATAAACTATCTACACAAAGCTAATAACTACGGGAGAAGTATATTTATACTATAACAATATTCTAATTTAATATTATTTGGTAATTTATAAATATCCACTTAATTTAGCGTAATTATATTGTGTATGACAGTATAACATTTTAAATTGACGTTACCAAAAATTAATAAGTAGATATGTTCAATACAGTTGGTATTTCGACAATGCGTGGTTACCACTGTAGATATGTAGCCCATAGTTTATAATTGATAACACGCGATGAGATGCTTTGTTTCCATGGTGATCTCGAAAACTCCCATTTCACCCCTATCTCCTTCTACGATCCGCGGAATTACTAATATCAATAATGATAATAAAGAGCGATAATGACGAGTGTATATTGGCCGAATTAATTACCTCGCGCCGTCGGGTCTAAAGTCCGACCTTAAGATGACCAGGGCGGTCAGTGCAGTCTCGGAGATAGCATCAATCACCCTTAGTCACCCTTAGATGAACAAATCGAGGCGTGTCTTTGATGTACTGACATAGGTGTAAATCACGAGTCCTCTACAATACAAACAACGGAGAGATTCAATTTTCGATTAGCCTTCTTTTATACAATTATTATTTAGATTAAAGATGATTTAGAATTTAGTATTTACAATTTCAAAATATAAAATAAATAATTAATTATTGGTTAATTGAACATTGTAAAATAATAAGTAATACGTATTACAATATATATATATATATATATATATATATATATATATATATATATATATATATATATATATACATATATAATATTATATTATATATAATTTAATCATTTATTTATAATTGATTTTAAAAACTCATTTTATTTTCTAATGATATTAAATGTATACATTTTAAATTATCATGAATATATTCATAAGCCATAGCCTGTAGCTAATATTTAAATTAATGACAGCTATTTATATATTATACCTATACATGTATATTTATGTATATATATATATATATATATATATATATATATGTATATATATATAATAAAATATATATGTAATATATCAAATTGGATTAAAATAAACTGTTTACACTATTATATGATACTAACGGTATATTATTATTAAATATTATATATATATATATATATATATATATATATACATATACATATATATATATATATATATTGATGTATCGAGTTTTGATTAAGAATATTTTGATTATAATATAAAAACAAAAGGTTGCACAGAAAATTAATAAAATATCAATTTTATCGCAATCTACATTAAATTTTCTATCAATATTCAAATATCTCTGCACGCTATTGCTATATATTGCTATATATATATATATATATATATATATATATATATATATATATATATATATATACCTAAATATTTATATATACGGGTAATTTAATATACTTTCTGGCGACAGAATAAGAAGATGTATGGGTGGTCTTTATTGTTAAAACATCTCTTTACGTAAGCCTAGTAAGCCAATAGTATTACGTTAAGTAAATCGGTAGGGCTATTGGGTTACTATATGTATACTTTACAAAACCGGGTTAAAATACAATGGGGACAATAGATCTATACCTGAGGCACTGTAGTCCGAGCTAAACAAAGCATTTGTATTTAGGGGCATATAATGGAATTAGTCATAAAAACTCCCCCTATCTAATCTCTAGTTACCCCTCTCTCTCTCTCTCTCTCTCTCTCTCTCTCTCTCTCTCTCTCTCTCTCTCTCTCTCTCTCTCTCTCTCTCTCTCTCTCTCTCTCTCTCTCTCTCTCTCTCTCTCTCTCTCTCTCTCTCTCTCTCTCTCTCTCTCTCTCTCTCTCTCTCTCTCTCTCTCTCTCTCTCTCTCTCTCTCTCTCTCTCTCTCTCTCTCTCTCTCTCTCTCTCTCTCTCTCTCTCTCTCACTCCATTAACCACTCTCTCACTCCATATCCCGCTCAATATAGTATATGCACACATCTCAGCTTCTAATATTATAATCTAACTAGACACCTAATGCCACGACAATTCTCATGCCTGTCAGCCCTGAGCAATTCTCTAGTACCGTTTATCTAGGCACAAGAGATGATCTAGTGACAGTATGTGTAGATACGTTCACTCGTACATAAGTTACGGTTGAGGTAGATGTGATATTTATAACGGTGACATGGAATAGGTACACGGCAATAGTAGTTCTTATTTATAGCGACACTTGCAGTGGTGGTGATGGTAGTAGTAGCAATGGTAGATGTGGTGAGGGTAGTAGAGGCAGGTAGGAACTAGAATTTGTAGTGGTGGTAATAGTTCAGATAGTTGTGTTAGTATAGGTATGTAAAGTTAGATGGTTACAATTTTGAAAGCGTGGTACTAGAGTTACTGAAGAGGATGTGGTAGGTGAGTAGTGTTCATGTTGGTAGTGTAGTGTTGATAGGGTAGTATTAGTAACCATTGTCTCACTATTGTGAAACAGACTCTGACAACTACGTGAAACAATTAAAGTACAGTTGTAATCGTATATATATATATATATATATATATATATATATAATATATATATATACTACATAACGATACTGGGAAATTATACCAAACGAATTAATCGTTCTCTAAATAATGTAACCTCAAATGAAAGAAAAGTAGCATGCCTTTGATTTGTTTTTTTAAGATGAGTTTCTTTGTACCGGTGTTAGATTACATTCTGACCACTGACTACCGGCCAATTATCTAATCCTGAGACCCAACTTACTGTTTCATTATCACTGTTCATTGTCATTTTTGGTCAGGGGTAATTATAGCATCTATTGTCAAGCGGAGTATGTATGATCGAGCAATCGTTAAGACGAAACAACCTAGTGGTAAACAGTAGTCGGCAATAGTAATGCCGTGACCTCCTATGAATAGTAGCAACCCGCGACTGGTCAAGGATTAGATAACTGATGAGTGAAGACATTTTCTGCTTTGAGTTAGCGATCAAAAGGGCAATCTTCGGGTTTACTAATTACATGTACGAGGGTGATAAGGTATTAGTGTAGTCTTACAAAGTGCTTATACGTAATATCATATGCCAGTGGAGTTATCAGTTATAGTGTTATATATTACATTATTACTAATGCATATTAAAACTATCTTACTTTTAAATATAAAAATAATTATATATCATTATTTTAGAAAGATATTTTTTTTAGAATACTTAATAATTATATATATTATTAATATTAATATTAATAGTATGATTATTATTATTATTATTATTATTATTATTATTATTATTATTATTACTATTATTATTATTATTATTATTATTATTATTATTATTATTATTATTATTATTATTATCCGCTCTCTGACCATAGCTGGATTTATAATCCTGGGTGACTTTAATTATCACTATGGCTCTCCTGTTGGCTACCATATTACATTTACAGATCATATTAATTCATTATCTCTAAAATAATATCCTTCATCTAGTAATTATTCCCAAAACTAATACATTCTCTATTACTAACCTTATTATCTCTACGCTAATCACTGATCATTACTCAATTTATTTTGAACTAAACACTGCTGATGATATTGCCAAACGAGTA
>OZ038316.1:22530475-22550475 GCA_964035775.1 Osedax frankpressi
AATAACTATAACAGGGTGTATAATGTATATTATATATTGTACACTTACAATTATACAATGGCTACAATAACATCGAATATATTATATTATAATATAAAATATTATAGTATATTATTATATAAATTAAACTAACATCTGCTCTCATAGACATACCTGAGTTGGTATTATTAAGTAGACTAATAAAGATTCTCTATAAAATATGTAATATTCAAAATATTGTATTATTTTGTCTGCGTAAATCAACCGTATGCGGTTAATTATATGGTTACTATATATGGTTACTATATATGTTACTATGGTAACAGATATATCATATATGATATAGCATAGATAGGTTATCGTGTATATTGATAATTTTGTATATTAAAATTAAATTTGTATACGTACACTTTTCTTTTAGCGTCAAATATCAATCTATTTACAAATTCAATAATTAATATAGATATAGCGGACGGTGTAGCGGTGTAGCTAATCTTAAGCCATTGTTAGCAAGTATAGTCGAAATCGAGTACATCATCAGTATGCTAATTAGAGGTTGCATCCGGTTGCATCCGGCTTCTAGCCATTTAAAGTTGCTATTTTTATCAACGTTAAGAAGCTATTGGTTCCCATTATTATCTCCTGTATTCAAGTGGTCGACATGCGCCCATTATCATCGGCGACAATGGGCAGGCCATGACAAGCGATTATATTTAACGAGTTATATATATATATATATATATATATATATATATATATTAAGAAGGAGTTTTTAATTCCATAATTGCCAGTAACTTAGTAGTGTGCACGCCGTTATGCTTGGCTCCATGGAGCCAGGCGTAACGGCGTATTGAAGGTCTGTTGTTGCACGGGTATGAACCGTTGCTTCACGTCGGAACGTACGCCGTAAGTTGATAGTCTAGCTAATAAGGCACCGTATACGGTGCCTTATAGGTCTCGTCTGGCGGTTATTAAAATGCACATAGACGTACCGTAATACGACACCGCTACGAATATTAATATAATCATCATTATTTTTAATGCGTCGCTAACATTCATTTTAATCGGAATTATATCAAACAGTTGCAGGGTTATTGATTATGGTCGGTTAGAGTATGTTTACGTATAAGGTTGTATAATGCCGAGTCTATTTATTCTCTGGGGATATATGGAGTTCACCGTATACGTATTGGTATTTCCTACCTATTTTACATGACTAAAGAATGTTCTCACAATATAAAGACAATGGTAACATATTATTATTAAATTAAAATAGTCATAATAATAATAATATTATTATTATTGATAATAATAACGAAACAAATAATCACATGACCATATATATACTATTTACTCCTAATTTTCACAGATAAAAATTACTTTTGGTAGCAAAAATACCTTCACAGTGAAGTTAATGCTATACTATGTAAATACATAATACCTGTTCCACCATATATACTATTTTCAATAACTATCTCTATAGTAAATATATAAAAATAAATAATATACTTTATATTTCAAGGTAAATTTAAAATATTTTATAAAAACACATTTCCTACACATTTCCTACTTAAATTATACCACTTTATTTAGACTGCTACACTTCACAACTGTGTAATTAATCGAATTAATGACATTATGTAATCAAAGCTAGTTTCTAAATTATCATATGAGAATATTACAAAATATATAACTATCCCCACATTATAGGTATATTTAAATATCTAAATATATCTATATATATAAATATATCTATATATATATATATATATATAAATATATATATATATATATATATATATATATATATATATTTCCAATACTCACATAACATCTAAAATATTCAAATGAATTGTTACAGAGATATATTAAAATGTATTTATATCTCATACTACCTTATCTCGTCTTACTTGCAACTTTGTTAACGTCAATAATAATAAATAATATCGTGTCTCACTTTATTCAACAATCATCTATAGTATATTTATGGGTATTATATAATTGTATTAATTATTCTGTATATAATATTACATATTAACGTTAGATAATATGGTAAACAATAGAAATGATTCGTCGGCTATTCCGATTCTTATGATATTTATTGGTTATGGAGAAAAAGTGAAGGTAACACATTTATGGCAGGCAAAAAATATCAAATATATTACTGTCATATATGATGATCTAAACTATAGTTTGAATTCAATAGAAAGGAAACAAGGACATTACATAAATCTAGGATCTGTGATAATCATAAGTAGATTTTACTCGTGGTTACAAGAACATTTGTTTTTGAAAAATGAACTCAGAATCCCCAGACGTTATGTAGTATATAATTATATACAACGTTTCTGGTCACACTGCAAAATAATTGTATTAAAGAAGCAAGTGAAAGTTCAAATAGCATATTATTGGAATGCTCTTGGCTCGTTATAACCAAATTGTAAAAGTTTTTATTTTTTATATATTGATTTGTTAGCATTATTTCACATGCATCTGTTTTTATAAAATATTTCATCTGCTTACAACTTTGATGAAGATGTTATTTAATCATAACACTGTTGTTTATTTGCTTCATGATAATACCCTTCTGAGCTATACTTTATATATATATATATATATATATATATATATATATATATATGTGAGTGTGTGTGTGTATGTGTGTATATGTATGTATATGCATTTATATATATATATATATATATATATATATATATATATATGTGTGTGAGTGTGTGTGTATGTGTGTGTATGTATATATATATATATATATATATATATATATATATATGTGTGTGTGTGTGTGTGTGTGTGTGTGTGTGTGTGTGTGTGTGTGTGTGTGTGTGTGTATGTGTGTATGCATTTATATATATAATGAACTATTATTCAAAGTGTAGAAAGACTTACAAATTTCAAAGTACTAGATATTCTATATTCTTATGATTGGATTGAAAAGAGAATAGTCAAGTAAGTGCTTACATTAGGTGGAGGAGGACTTATCATAAGAAATTCCGAATATAGGGTTATAGGCTTATAGTTAATGTTATATCGTATATTCCTATGTTTTTATGTAAATTATCAGACTCTGGTTTAGCACTTTAACAAAAAATTGAAGTCCTGATGAGTTATCTACTCCCTTCAATTTCTCGTTAACTCTCTTTGGGTAGTATATTAAAGGGTTGTCTATTTGTTTTGGATAAATCAGTTAAAAAGTTTCTGAAACTTACCGCAAATACTCCTGAAAATTTCGTAACACCCTTTTTCTTTGCTAGTATAAATATTAGAGGTTTAGGGATACGATTCAGGAAGAGAATGGACAAGTAATAATCGCTCAGTTACAATGTTATAGAGAATAAATGAATAAATGTCCATGATATCCAAGCAATACTTAACAAAAACTATTGAATAATCGTATACTTAGTATACCACATAGCGAATTAGTATCAGACAACCAAATACGTGGATTATGTACTTACAGATATTACAGAAAGAGTGCAACCATTTGGACATGCACTCGAAATGCAGCAAATTACTTGGGAACGCGAATCGATATATCAGATGGAAATAATATCAGATAAAATAATCATATCCATCAATATTATATGTTGAACTGCAACAAAATTTGCGACTAGCTTTATTTAAATGTATTGACTTACTACTACGAAAGTGCATGGCTAAGTGCTTGTTAGCTGATATATACTCGAGGAATATACCCAGGTTCCAATCAGAGTACTCAACGTAGCTTGAATACAGGCTTTACCAGAAGAGTACTTACTTAGCTCACCTGATACGAACCATAGTCGATGTTTCACATCAACACATCAAAACATTCATTATATCATCAAAAATTCCTTGATTCATCGTCAATAAAATATGATACTAGTTATGTATCCGATGAATAATCTTCATTAATTATAAGAGCTCTCTATATATATATTTAATAGTATATTATACTTTGACTCTATTCCTAATATAGGATGGGTAGAAAACAGGAATATTAAGAAATATTCACACTAGGGGTACACGAAATGATATCCTAGAGAAAGAGTTTAACATCCTTTGTAACATTTTAAAGCAATACAGAATCACATCGTAAAAGCCGTAATTGATCTGGAAATATTATATCCACATTTTTCATTGTTGCTTTTAATTTTTAGATTTATACATATTTTAAATTTTAACTTTAATTTTAATTATCTCATAATATTTGCCTTGTTCAATTTTTTGTATATAGACTCAATAACTGTGATGAAGACGTTAATATTAACTTTAACGTATACGCTTATTTGATGTTTCATTTTAAAAAATGTTTGGGATTTAAAATAATTTGCTGGGAAGTAAAATAGTGATGGATTATTTTTTTTATATCCTTTGATGTACTTACATAACATTTAAAATGTAGAAGAAATTATTGAATGCAAAAAATTAAATTACCTGGATGACGGGATAATAATCCGGGTAATTATATTTTTGTTTGAATAATTTTGTATATTATTTATACAAAGGGGGTAGGTGAACTGCAGTAAACTAATCATGTCATTTTATTTTTGCATTCATTTATATTATTTTGCATTTAGATCAAATAATTTTACAAAACGATTACATACTTTTGTTTTATGGGTTATTTTATAAATTTTTTATTATATTACATTATAAGAATCCATATGTTGGTTAAGATTAGCAATTATGCATTACAAAATTTTAAATAATATTGATTATTTTGGAATAGTTATAGATATAAATAAATGTACAATTTAGTAAAGCATCAGGTAAATATTTTATTTTCATTATAAATATATGATATTTATTTTTTATTTTTAATAATTTTATAAGAATGTATAATAGTTCACCGAATGTATCATAGAGTTTCGATATTATTAAACTAAGAAAAAATTGCAAGAAAACATCATATGCATTTGAGTTTTTTTTGTAATATGATATATATATATTTATATATATATATATATATATATATATATACACAGATTTTCGGGTTAAGCATTATTTTATTTATGCATACTACCAATATATTACATTACTTTTTTTGATTTAGAAATCTGGTTCTGATCTCAAGATATTCAAATGCATGCGAGAATACCCGAGCATATTGTATCACTTTACTGTTAGGTTATTTATATGAGTTTGAAAATTAACTTGTAAAAGCTAACACTATCTCTAGGTCAGGTTGTTAATAGGCTCCAGGGAATTATTCATCGTGTTCTTTTTTAATTCAGGATATAAAATTCAGAATGTATTTTGAGCCAAGATATGTTTCCGTTATTATTTTAAAAGTCTATTGGCTTCTTATAAATATATCCATTAGTTCAATATTTTTACTTTTACTTAAATAAGCATATTCATTAGTTTATATGTTTTTTTAAAATTAAACCTATGCATTAGTTTAATATTCATATATTTGAAGAATCAGCTAATTTAATATTTAATATTTGAACATTAATGAAATTCAATTTCGAATTAATTATAAAAAGTATTTATAAACAATTGCATTTCTTGGATAACAAAAATAAGTTTATTGCTCATTTATAAATTTACCCAAACTAGAAATATAAGTTTGTAAAAATTATAATATATGGAGAGAGGGTCATAAGTTTACTCAAATGAAAGAACAAACCTATATTAAACATTGAAAATGATTAGGAAATTAAATAAACATATATTATATAATGTAGTATATAATTAACAGTGTAATAATTATTGTAATAAATATTGTAATAAGCAGTGTAATAAATAGTGTAATAAATAGTGTAATAAATAGTGTAATAAATAGTGTAATAAATAGTGTAATAAACAGTGTAATAATTATTGTAATAAATAGTGTAATAAATAGTGTAATAAATAGTGTAATAAACAGTGTAATAATTATTGTAATAAATAGTGTAATAAATAGTGTAATAAATATTGTAATAAATAGTGTAATAAATAGTGTAATAAATAGTGTAATAAATATTGTAATAAATAGTGTAATAAATAGTGTAATAAATATTGTAATAAATAGTGTAATAAATAGTGTAATAAATAGTGTAATAAATAGTGTAATAAATATTGTAATAAATAGTGTAATAAATAGTGTAATAAATAGTGTAATAAATAGTGTAATAAATATTGTAATAAATAGTGTAATAAATAGTGTAATAAATAGTGTAATAAATATTGTAATAAATAGTGTAATAAATAGTGTAATAAATAGTGTAATAAATAGTGTAATAAATAGTGTAATAAATATTGTAATAAATAGTGTAATAAATAGTGTAATAAATAGTGTAATAAATATTGTAATAAATAGTGTAATAAATAGTGTAATAAATATTGTAATAAATATTGTAATAAATAGTGTAATAAATAGTGTAATAAATAGTGTAATAAATAGTGTAATAAATATTGTAATAAGCAGTGTACTAAATAGTGTAATAAATATTGTAATAAGCAGTGTAATAAATAGTGTAATAAATAGTGTAATAAATAGTGTAATAAATAGTGTAATAAATAGTGTAATAAATATTGTAATAAATAGTGTAATAAATAGTGTAATAAATAGTGTAATAAATAGTGTAATAAATAGTGTAATAAATAGTGTAATAAATAGTGTAATAAATAGTGTAATAAATATTGTAATAAGCAGTGTAATAAATAGTGTAATAAATATTGTAATAAGCAGTGTAATAAATAGTGTAATAAATAGTGTAATAAATAGTGTAATAAATAGTGTAATAAATATTGTAATAAATAGTGTAATAAATAGTGTAATAAATAGTGTAATAAATAGTGTAATAAATAGTGTAATAAATAGTGTAATAAATATTGTAATAAATAGTGTAATAAATAGTGTAATAAATATTGTAATAAATAGTGTAATAAATAGTGTAATAAATAGTGTAATAAATAGTGTAATAAATATTGTAATAAATAGTGTAATAAATAGTGTAATAAATAGTGTAATAAATAGTGTAATAAATATTGTAATAAATAGTGTAATAAATAGTGTAATAAATAGTGTAATAAATATTGTAATAAATAGTGTAATAAATAGTGTAATAAATAGTGTAATAAATATTGTAATAAGCAGTGTAATAAATAGTGTAATAAATATTGTAATAAGCAGTGTAATAAATAGTGTAATAAATAGTGTAATAAATATTGTAATAAATAGTGTAATAAATAGTGTAATAAATAGTGTAATAAATATTGTAATAAGCAGTGTAATAAATAGTGTAATAAATATTGTAATAAGCAGTGTAATAAATAGTGTAATAAATAGTGTAATAAATAGTGTAATAAATATTGTAATAAATAGTGTAATAAATAGTGTAATAAGCAGTGTAATAAATAGTGTAATAAATAGTGTAATAAATAGTGTAATAAATAGTGTAATAAATAGTGTAATAAATAGTGTAATAAATAGTGTAATAAATAGTGTAATAAATAGTGTAATAAATAGTGTAATAAATAGTGTAATAAATAGTGTAATAAATAGTGTAATAAATAGTGTAATAAATAGTGTAATAAATAGTGTAATAAATAGTGTAATAAATAGTGTAATAAATAGTGTAATAAATAGTGTAATAAATAGTGTAATAAATAGTGTAATAAATAGTGTAATAAATATTGTAATAAGCAGTGTAATAAATAGTAACATATATGCGATGAGATCTATTTAGTGGTCCCTATAACAGAGGCAAAAGTTGGCTTTAGATAATAATAAACAAAATACAAAATAATCTATAACTGGAGACAATATCTCGTTTTAGCAAGTATATGATGGGTCAGGTCCTTTAGGACTTATAAGGATTGATGTATTTAGATGACATGATGTACTCTCTATCGTGGACAATATGAAAAAGGCGATATTCATTTATAGTTGGTGTAATATGTTATACTGGTTTATATAGATACTCGATATGAAATAGTTGTTCATATGACTTTTAATATAACTGTGATTATACACAGCCTACAGATATTTGGCAGAACATTAAATGCAAATCAAGGGAACAAAAATCACACAGTTCGTATGTTATGAATTTGAGCGTATCTCAATGCTTACTGATAAATACAAAATGTAGATGAAACGCAGTATATAAAAACCTATAATCATAATTACAAGAGTATATGGAATGTTTTGTTTAAAAAATGAATTAAGGAATGTGCTGAAGTTGATAATGGTAGGAAAACTATATTGGAACGTTACATAGCTTTTTAAATTTTAATTTAATATTATTTAGGTGCAATTTCTATTATTAATATTGTTAATATAGATTTTAGTAAAAAATAAATTTGATGTTCAACTATTTTGATATAACTATAAAAAATACTTTTCTTATATGCATTTAGGATATGATCCCCTCAATCCAGATACTAATATTTTATCATTAATATTAACTTATATTGGTAATTACATTATTAATATCGTAAGCATTCTTTATGATTGTATTTACATTTTATAATACACTTTATGCATTTATTGAATATTTGACCAATATCAAAGGAATCATATCAAGAGTGTGGTCATTTAGAATATGTTTCAATTCTAAATTCATAATGGCAGTTTAATATTTATTGGTGTAGAAATATAAAGTTATATTATAGTTTAGAAATAATCTATCTGACTATTGGTTCTCATATAATGGTAAGCGATTAGCTGCAATATTTATTAACTGGTGGATAATATGATTGTAAGAACATATATGTTGAAGATATATATGTTGAATATATATATATATATATATATATATTGTACACTTGTATGGAATTTTAATAATGTTAGGTAATCTTGGTATTTTTATGGAAATAATCATTGTCACTAAAAATAAGTAATCTCTACTCAAATTATTGATTGTCCTAATTAAATAACATAATACATATTTCATTATAAATATATAAATTATAAACTAGAATGCAACTACTGTATAATAATCTATAGCTACAATACATAAGATAACTACTATACTTTATATCATTATATTACACAATAGAGTTTTGTTTTCTAGTAGTTACTGATTGTTATTATTCTTATTTGGCTCCAAGTTTTAAATTAGAAGTTATTTTCTTTATAACTCGAATACCAGAATATATAAATAGCATACGATATAGCATACGATATAGCATACGATATAGCATACGATATAGCATACGATATAGCATACGATATAGCATACGATATAGCATACGATATAGCATACGATATAGCATACGATATAGCATACGATATAGCATACGATATAGCATACGATATAGCATACGATATATCATACGATATAGCATACGATATAGCATACGATATAGCATACGATATAGCATACGATATAGCATACGATATAGCATACGATATAGCATACGATATAGCATACGATATAGCATACGATATAGCATACGATATAGCATACGATATAGCATACGATATAGCATACGATATAGCATACGATATAGCATACGATATAGCATACGATATAGCATACGATATAGCATACGATATAGCATACGATATAGCATACGATATAGCATACGATATAGCATACGATATAGCATACGATATAGCATACGATATAGCATACGATATAGCATACGATATAGCATACGATATAGCATACGATATAGCATACGATATAGCATACGATATAGCATACGATATAGCATACGATATAGCATACGATATAGCATACGATATAGCATACGATATAGCATACGATATAGCATACGATATAGCATACGATATAGCATACGATATAGCATACGATATAGCATACGATATAGCATACGATATAGCATACGATATAGCATACGATATAGCATACGATATAGCATACGATATAGCATACGATATAGCATACGATATAGCATACGATATAGCATACGATATAGCATACGATATAGCATACGATATAGCATACGATATAGCATACGATATAGCATACGATATAGCATACGATATAGCATACGATATAGCATACGATATAGCATACGATATAGCATACGATATAGCATACGATATAGCATACGATATAGCATACGATATAGCATACGATATAGCATACGATATAGCATACGATATATCATACGATATAGCATACGATATAGCATACGATATATCATACGATATAGCATACGATATAGCATACGATATAGCATACGATATAGCATACGATATAGCATACGATATAGCATACGATATAGCATACGATATAGCATACGATATAGCATACGATAAAGCATACGATATAGCATACGATATAGCATACGATATAGCATACGATATAGCATACGATATAGCATACGATATAGCATACGATATAGCATACGATATAGCATACGATATAGCATACGATATAGCATACGATATAGCATACGATATAGCATACGATATAGCATACGATATAGCATACGATATAGCATACGATATAGCATACGATATAGCATACGATATAGCATACGATATAGCATACGATATAGCATACGATATAGCATACGATATAGCATACGATATAGCATACGATATAGCATACGATATAGCATACGATATAGCATACGATATAGCATACGATATAGCATACGATATAGCATACGATATAGCATACGATATAGCATACGATATAGCATACGATATAGCATACGATATAGCATACGATATAGCATACGATATAGCATACGATATAGCATACGATATAGCATACGATATAGCATACGATATAGCATACGATATAGCATACGATATAGCATACGATATATCATACGATATAGCATACGATATAGCATACGATATAGCATACGATATAGCATACGATATAGCATACGATATAGCATACGATATAGCATACGATATAGCATACGATATAGCATACGATATAGCATACGATATAGCATACGATATAGCATACGATATAGCATACGATATAGCATACGATATAGCATACGATATAGCATACGATATAGCATACGATATAGCATACGATATAGCATACGATATAGCATACGATATAGCATACGATATAGCATACAATATACTCCTATTACAACTATTAATTAATGACGTCGTCTATTCTTTATAATATTTAATATTTAATTGTAATTCGTTGAAATGAATTATATTAATACATAAATTAATATTTTTTTCATAAAAGTATATTATTCTTTATAAATGTAATAATATGGCATTATTATTGAATAGTCATTTCAAATTGAATATAAAATGATATCACTATTTATACAGTTTAAAAAATGTAATCTTATAAAATCTAACTTATTCTCATCGATATAAAATATATATATATTTACTCAGAACATATGCAATATGAACTATATTTATTTGAATCCAGAAATAAAGATAATCAATATATAGTGTAAATAAATATATAAATATTGAGAGGTTCTTTTTAAAATAAGAAATTCATAAATATATATAGAGGTCATTTTAGGTGGTCCAATGATACATTGTTAGAGATTAAAATATTTAATATTAATACTATACAAATACTATACTTTGAAAGTTCCAATGTAAAATATTAAGATTCGATACTAATACAAGAACAATATAATTAAAATTAAATATAAATTTCTGCGAATTGTAGATAATTATGATGATATAATAAAACAACGCATCTCCATGATACTTCAGTTAATGTGATGCATCTAAATTATGTTATACTATCATTTAAAATCTAAGTAAAATAATAATTATTAGAATGGCAATTTATACCCAAATAAATTAAGAGGTTCAGAATGTATATTCTGTAAATTGTAATGTCTGTTATATTATGATTGCTTAAACGATAATCACAGGTCAAATAAATAAAAATATATTAATTTTAAATGTATATCATTATTATACAGAGCCAAATAGCTTAATCAAGAAAATAGTGAATGATATAATTAAAGCTTATTTATCATTATCTGGTAAAAAAAAGTGCAGAGTAATATTTCAAACCACATCTCAGAATCTCTTAATAGAATTGTAATATTTAATCTTCATATAAATTATTTCTTGCTTCGGAATATACCTATAATTAATATAGTTTTATAACAAGAAGATTTATGTTATATGTTTGATCTTACTTTAATATAGATTAAGTAATATTACTTAATATTACAGTTATGGCCAAATTGTCACGGTAATCTTTAGTTTTAGCTTGAAGTTAAGATATGTATTTATTTATTTATCTTTCTCTGCCCATTCAGTCGGTAATATAAAGTAATATACCTACAGAGATACTTCTAATTAAAAATATTTAACTGAATATTAATATTTAACCATAATTTATTATCAACCCCTTACTGTATTCAATATATATAATATATTAAAATTCTTTTGACAGCCTCTCTTTTTAATGTAAACTGATGATTAACAGTTACTATATTTTGATTAAATAATATGTTTGTTACTTTACTTAAACAAAAAATAACGCTGGATGACAAACTATCAAACTCTTAAACTCACTATTATAATTATGGGCAGATACCAAAAGTGTTGAATAAAATACTGTTCCCCTTATTTTTCCAAATAAGTAATTATTAAGTATCCAATACTTTCATTATATATTTTAATATATAAAATATAATGTATACATAATATATTAATTCCCCAATAGATACCCATGTGGGAATATAATTATAAATAATAAATGCATATCTTAAGTTGAATTGAAGCCACCCTGTAGTCATAACGTTATTATAACAAATTAATATTTTCTTTAATTAGTACGTACTACTCTTTTTTTATCTGTATACAAATGATATCAGAAATACTTCCATAGTTGGGCGTGAAGCGTTCATTTACACTATAATGCATGGTACCTGTAATATCCACTTATCCAACGATCTTATATAAATGCTCGAACATGTGAATTCTACAACCTAAACACATACTTACATGATGTTAATCGATCCTAAATTAGATATTCTCGAATAATAATTATAGTTGTAGTTATACATATTATTTAGTATAAAAAGAAGAATACTATTATCTTGTATTTTCAACTAACCAAGGTTACCCCGGGTAATTGTGTTTACCCTTTAATTAAATAATTCATGTTATATTACTACATATATAGTAGCCCGTTTTAATATATATATAGAATATTGATTTTAGTAATACATATATTATTAGTGTATATATAATCATATTTTGTACTTATACATATAGGCGTGATTTAGTGACGAATCTAAAAGGGTAAAAATTATATTTATATTTGTATAACGTATATTTCATTTAATTATTTATTTGTAATGTAATTAATTTAATAGTTTTAAATATTATTTGAATAATACGTATACATATTTGTAATATGCATGATCATATTTATGCTTGTGTAAAATGACATTTAGTATCATCAATATGTATTGTAATTCCGGTTAATTAATTAATTGATTAATGTAAATAATATATAATTTATTACAAATGCATTGCTATTTATATATTAACAAAATAACATAACTGAAGTTAACATAACATAACATAACTTATTAATATGTTATTAATATGTTAACGCATTTGTAATTATAGTTAAATCGTATATGAGTTATTATATTGATTACATTATTGCGTTTGTAGTAGGAGCTAAGATCACCGTGGTAATCTTTAGAATAGGAGCATTAAACAAAATATAATAAATACATGAAATAAATCCATAGTTAATACAAATTTAATTCAAAACGAATTAATTGAATAATATAAATTAATGATAATAATCTAATAATAATTACAATATTTGATGGTAAAAACTTATTCAAAAATACATATTTTATATTCGTAAAATGGTGAATAAAATCTAACAATTAATGTTGTCAAGATCAGTGTTACATTGTATACAGTCAAGTTACATGTTGGAGATTTTAGTTGTGTATTTAGGTGATGATAATTAAATTCGAAATCTTATCAAAATAATACTTGTAGACCTATACTTTAAATAATGGCTATATAATTATTTCATTATAATAAATAATATAATATTTAACGAAATTGGATACATACCTGACGAATGAAACAACTACATGTGCACTGAAGTTTATTATGAAGTTTACAAGATATAGTAGGAACATAAATAATATACAAATAATACAAATAATATTAAAACATATAAAAGTAAATATTGTATATAATAAAATGATAATATAATAATATAATAATATTGATTAAATAATATATTCATTTTTAAAATCATTCTGGACAATAAAATAAAAACATCAAATCAACCTATTAAATATTTCATTCGAAAATATATGTATTTATTATTGAATACAGTGTTTCGAAGTTTGATTGTATTGTCTGCCTTTATTAGATTCTTGTAAACCATAAAATGTAATCATTTTTAATCATGGTATTATTCGAACATTGATATTCAACTGTATACGCTAAACAGCCGCGCTACCTTTATGATATTATTAAACTAAAGGAAAATACCCGCCGATTAAGATCTAGTAACAGTTTGCTATTATCAAATCAAAAATTTAATCTTGATACCTATGGTAAAAGAAGATTTAGTGTTTCAGCGCCAGTTTTATGGAACAACCTTCCTCTACATTTGCGAAGATGTATTTCCATCAAAACATTTAAGAAGGCCGTTAAAAAGCATCTACTATGCTCAACATGAGATCTTGGATTGATCTTATGCGGATGTTCTATGACTACTCCGATCACATATGTATCTGCCCGAATGTCAGAGTCCTCTATCTGATTCTATCTGATTTTATTTTATCATTTAATATTATTTTATTCTCTTTAAAACACAAATGAGAACATATCTATTTATTATTTTGTGTATAAATAAACTTTTCAATTCAACTCAATTCAATATCTATGTACACTATATACACTATATTATATAATTATGTATATTATACTAGTCAGTTGTGTAATCATATCGCAAGCGTAACTAGTAGGTTTTACGATCTACTAACTAGTCTTAACTTGATATACGTACAATAATCCCAGCTTGGAACATTTCTGAACCAACTTAAACTTCCCAAAACTAATGAATGTAACTATGTTATAAATACTTAAATTTTCCGCTATTATCGTTATATTAATTAGTGCACTTGAGTATATTTTCTACCATGCAAATAACAATTTAATTTCCAGTAATGACAGATTTCTATATGATCGTTTATCTGCAGAAAAGACAAGTTCCTTTATTTTATAAATAAATTTGATATTAACGAAATTATTTGTATCCATAAAATGACTCATAGTCTGAGTTATTTTACAAAGGTATACCTTTAAATAATTCCATAATAATCTGTAATATCTATATAATAAGCTATCTATCATTAGTCGACATAACCAATTTTAAAAGTAAGTATATGTAAATGTTAATAAAGTTACTTTTTATGACTACAATCTTGACCTGATAATAGAAATATGCATAACATATAAAATGTAACCCATATAATATTTATAATGACATGTTAACACATCATCGTATTAATACTTGTGTCCTAGTACCTATTTATAATTCATAAAATATTTCAATAAAGCTTATATCTATTAGGTAATACAATAATTAATAATTAGTTTTAGGATATTGCGGATACTTAAATTTATTTAATTATTTAAAGATAAAATAAATCTAATATGGTTATTTAAATATATTACTAATAATATTTAATATTGAAATAATTTATATATTTGTATAGATTAGCTATCAATAGTATATGTAAAAATATATAATTAGTTATAACATGTCATTAATAAACATTATATTCATATTATCACTCGAATAGATACAATGAGAATATTATAATTATTTTATAATTTTATAATTAACATGTCAATATGAATAATCAACTACATCACCCATTAGTTTAACTACTATTTTGGTAGTATACAATATACCAACAATAATTTTAAACTAACCCTAAAATGCAATATATTACTCGTTTGGCTATTTTAATCACAAATTATCCATTTGTGATTAAATTAGTATTTTGTAAAATTTTCAATATACAATATTTCAAAATATACTACTTACAAATCACGAGATAAACCTTAACATTTTAGATAAACAAAACATTATTATTATGAGAACGTATACGCAATTCGGAATTGGACATAGTACAATATTTTGTTCTAAACTTTATATCTAGGTAATATTTAATTATTTAAACTAACAACAATCATTTAATACATCATTCAATATGAAATAAACTCGTAATTAGGAACATAATCTGATATTTTAATATATATAATTTAAGTTAATACATATTATATTCTTTCTATGATACTGAATTATTTTTAAAGACAATTATGAATGTAGTATACATAATGATATGATGCTATGTGATGCATATTTTATTATTATTGGTTAATTTATAAATGTTATAGAAATTGTGCTTTCACTGTTCTTTTATAAATCCATTATCGTTATATTACTCAATTGTTTATAAAACATCTTGTTTTTCAATTCCCTACAACTCATAATACATTTCGTTAATTTTCTTTATTTACATAATTTATTAATACGACTAGTTGTAGTATTTTACTGGTAAAAATGTATTATTATAAAACATATAAAGATTTCTGATTTAACAAAATAGATATGGTCCTTCCGATATATATATATATATATATATATATATATATACATATATATATATATACACACACACCCACACACACACATATACATATATATATATATATATATTTATGTATTCTAATAGTAATATATATATATTAATAATATTTCTAGTTATAAATGTCTATCGCCAGGATATATTTTCTTAAAATAAAAGTAATTTCTCGTAACTTGGTTTTAATTGAAGTTTGCTAAACAATTATTTAGTATTTATATTATATTATATATAGATTCACGGTGATGAATAATAAATCAAACAATGACTAACAATTCAAATATATAGATGAGTACGCACTTCAAAGATTTACAATCAATTACAAAAATGACCAAAACTAGTATAAAGTAAGGGCGTTTATATCGTATACTATGATATACGTTAAAATCAAGGAAATCACATCGATATAATCCACAAAATGAATGTATTCAAATTTAAGAAAATCTATGAATAATTTTATAAACTCATTGTTAATTAAGTGTATGATTTATTACTGATATTTATCTATACCCCTTGTGTATTAATATGTATTAATATGTATTAATATGTATTAATATGTATTAATATTATTGAAGTACTTGTTAAATGAAATTACAACGACAGGATATTAACAAATCTATATTTAGAAACTTCAATTATAATCACAAACTTAAATTATGCAAAAGTGTCAGCGAATTTAATAAAACTTGATTGTGAATATTGTGAATATTTAAATTAAATTATATTGACTGTTAAATCGACCAAATATGTTGATGTTGGATGTTAATGTAATGCATACATACATAAATGCATATACTAAGTACTACATGAATACATTACTAGACTCAAGTATATGTTAATATTGATTTATTAAAGAATACAATTACATTTTATACGCTGAACATTTCGTTACATTATTTTAAATACACGACTGCAATTATGATACTGAATATAATGATTTAGTTGGTCTAGTGTTTACTACGAAGCGTAATGAGTAAATAACCGTTATAATAGTAATAGGCAAAACTAATGCTAAACTAATGCTGCTTAAAATAACTCCAATGATTTAACTCAACGCAACGACACATAAATAATCATTTGAAATATCATAAACGATATCGCAGTATATTTATCGGCCTAAAATAAGTTACTACATGGAAGATATAATAGCATGTATTATTTCTAACTTTTTGAATACAAACGATAAGTCCAGTTGTTATATATTATGGGTCATGCATGCATATATGTATATACACATATACACAATGTGTATATATATATAAATATATATATATATATATATATATATATATTAATCAATAAGACTTATGATATCATAATGGTTGATGCCATGTTATGTTATGATATACGATCTATGCAGAATTATTTATTTTTAAATTGTATATCCGAATTACAATGTTTGAATTACTAGGTTTTAGGCTGCATTTAGATTAGTTACAGTAACTAAAGATAATAGATTTACATAAACCTGTCAACGAATTACTCTTCCGAGTGTAGGAACTCTTTTTTATTTACAGCAATAGAAGAGAGCCTCCCAGAAGTAAATAAATAGACCTATCCTACCGACATATGCTCCTGACATATTCTCCTGACATATGCTCCTGACCTATGCTCCTGACTTATGCTCCTGACCTATCCTACTGACATATTCTCCTGACATATGCTCCTGACCTATGCTCCTGATCTATGTTACTGATCTATTCTCCTGACCTATGCTCCTGACCTATCATACTGACCTATTCTCCTGACATATGCTCCTGACCTATGCCCCTGACCTATGCTCCTGACCTATCCTCCTGGTATATAATCTAGATACTATATATATATATATATATATATATATATATATATATATATATATATATATATATATATATATATATATACTCTTCATAGAGTTAACATATGACATAGGTTATATGGATGTGAATGGGTCCACATATTCCATAGATCATAGAGGTATAGATATTCCTCTAGGGTCGGCAGGGGTCATGACAAGTGCAGGAATGGAGGCGACACATCAATAATTGATAAACGAATCTAGAACGAGGAAGAGCGGTGCAGTGAAACCGTTGTTGTTTTCATAGTGGTTGTCTAGGGTTGCATAAGTAATGAACTAACAACTGTTACACACCGATGTGCGTGAATACGATGTGTTGTGTTGGTCCACTTTACCAGCTAGCTTCGTTTGTATTACGATTCAACCATGCGAAGTCGACACTGGTGATAATATCCATCACATGTAATGAGTATGTCCTCTTATCTCACTTTATGACATAGTGTATGTCCTCTTATCTCACTATATGACATGGTGTATGTCCTCTTACCTCACTATATGACATAGTGTATGTCCTCTTATCTCACTTTATGACATAATGTATGTCCTCTTATCTCACTATATGACATAGTGTATGTCCTCTTATCTCACTATATGACATAGTGTATATCCTCTTATCTCACTATATGACATTGTGCATGTCCTCTTATCTCACTTTATGACATAGTGTATGTCCGTTTATCTCACTATATGACATTGTTTATGTCCTCTTATATCACTATATGACATAGTGTATGTCCTCTTATCTCACTATATGACATAGTGTATGTCCTCTTATATCACTATATGACATAACATATGTATTATTATCTTACACTTCAATTACATTCCATAAATAAATATTTGAATTCAATTGAAATTGAAATTGAAATTTACATAATATTATCATTCTGCATATTTATTTCTGTTTCGTTGTTGTGAGAGAATGGGAAAGGAGTATGTGTGTATGTATGTACGAGTGTGTGTGTATATGTGTGTGTGTGTGTGTGTTTGTGCGTGTGAGTGTGTGTGTTTATATGTGTATGTGTATGTATATGTGTATATATATATATAAATATATGTGTGTATGTATATGTGTATTTGGGTGTGTATGTATGTATTTTTATGCGTTTATATATGTGTATAAATAGTTGTAGGTAAGGTAATATAATACACATAAATGCTATGTTACATCCAGTTATATGTTTATATTTGATGTGTAACTCCTTAATAAAAATGGTTATCGTATGTACTGTGCAAAGCACCCTGCTTACTATATTGGGTACAGTGTACCAGGTATACTGTATAATGTACACGGTACATTGTACGGTGTATAATGTATACTCTACAGTGTACACTGTAAACTGCATACTTTTAGATTGAGAATTATTGTGATTACAAAGATCTATCATTGTTTTAAAATAAGTCTGTGTGTTGCTAATGTCAACAGATACTAACCGTAGAGTGCAATTGTTATTGCGAAAGCTGGAGATGGACTGTTTCATTTAATATTTCAGGTGTAAATTGAATCTAGTCATTGGTGCTATATCGATTTACATAATCCTATTATTGGGCTTAATTGTAATTCATTGTCATTTTAATCTATGAAAACATGAACACGATTATATAATCT
>OZ038316.1:22555475-22557975 GCA_964035775.1 Osedax frankpressi
AGGCTAGCAACCGTAACCGGGCGTGGCTTAATTCTAAAAAGGGGCGGAGTCTGTATTTTGCATTCTGTACATACCTCTCAGCCTATCTCTTTATTTCTCCCTCTATATATATAAATATATATATATATATATATATATATATATATATATATATATATATCGGTTACAGGTTTCGAGTTAAAAAAAAAGTAGAATTCGTTATGAATGAATGAATTCAGGTCGTGCCGCTAAATGTACGACGTAAACCGGAAGTGGCGTCAACGGTATGTGCGGTGGTGTTGAGATGTGCGGGTGCAAATTCGTGCACTGAAGGTATGACGCCAATCAGGAAATTTAAGCTATTCGTAGTATCCTGTAACGATATCTTGGCGACGAGGGATCCTTTGATATGTGTTTTGCTTCGACTCTCGACTCGTAGTCTAGCGGATAATTGAAATTTCAAGGTATATGCAACTAAAAACGTTAAATACACCTGCATCGATGGTCGGTGATGCATCTTCTAAGCTAAATACTCCAGGACCTATACTAAACATTGTATTCATTATGCGAATACGGTTACAATGAGTAAAGGTACTATTTGTAGTGAGTATAAGTAATGTTTGGTTGAGTAAAGTTATTATTTGGAATGATTGGTATGGAAGGGAAATATTGAGTTGCGAATTTATCCTTCGTTCTCCTATAATCTACAGGAATGTAGATACGTAGATAGCTTTCACGTTCGAAATGCTCGAACATATCCTGACTTGTGAATGTTTGCAAAAGCGGAATTACATACGGGATAAGAGGGTAGGTACGCCCCTTGGGTACGCCCCTTGGTATGGTAGAGAAACACGCCGGGCGATACTCGAATAAGATAAAATAGCTACGTGACATTCAATGACGATGTTGACCTTTGCACCTTGCAAAAGAATCGCGCGCTATTAATTTATGACAAAGTTGAAACATTCCTGACTTGTGAATGGAGTTTTCGAGAGATCACGTGATAAAAAACGCCCGCATTCTCTATGGCGTACGTTGGTATCGGTAACCCTCTTATCTATTTCTAAATATTTCTATTTCTCTCTTTCTCTATTTCTTTATTTATTTTTCTCTCTTCTCGTCTCTCTCTCTTTCTCTCTCTCTTCTCTCTCTCTCTCTTCTCTCTTTTCTCTCTCTCTCTCTCTCTTCGTCTCTCTCTCTCTCTCTCTCTCTCTCTCTCTCTCTCTCTCTCTCTCTCTCTCTCTCTCTCTCTCTCTCTCTCTCTCTCTCTCTCTCTCTCTCTCTCTCTCTCTCTCTCTCTCTCTCTCTCTCTCTCTCTCTCTCTCTCTCTCTCTCTCTCTTCTCTCTCTCTCTCTCCCCCTCCTCTCTCTCTTTCTCATATACACATTCTCTCTCTACAAATATAACCATAGGCATATAAAACGGTTAAATCTATTTATAGTATAGTCCTTGGCTCATTATTTACGACACGATGAAAAGAACATTAACAAAGCCCACGAATACCTTAAGTTGTAGAAGTTTGCTCTATCTTCACAACTGCCACAATACGAAACGTTGTTGAGAAAGAGCGACAAATCCGAAGTTGTGTGTAGATGCATGTTATTACTTAATAAGGGCATAACTAGTCTGAGATTGCCCCAGTACGTTTAGATGTCGGAATATGGTTGGACCCAAGTTATGTAATGCCTTGGATCTGAGAACATTCCCGCTCTACAACAATTGAAAACTAATATCATGTGAAATAGTTTAAACGAAATATAAAGGAATCTTAATAGATTTTAGAATTATATCGTGGTATTAAAATTTTTTTTTACAAAATGCTAATAGTTAATTATCTATCGTAATTATAATTATTATAATTATAATCTATATTAATTATCGTAATAAGTATCCATATTTATAGTACCGGTGGTGTTACCTGAAAATGATTTATTATTCTAATTAAGACTAAAAATAGACAGATATTTTAAACTTAACTAAGAATAATTCATTTTTTGAAACTTTTATTTTTCTAAATATAAGTTAATGGAAAAAAAATCTATAATTTATTATTGCAACATTAGAAATAACAATATATAAAATAAATGCAAAATAGTACATTTATATGAATGTTACTATTTATAAAGGGTAGTAGAACGTTTCAAAAATTAAATATAATGTATATTATACTAAACATGTTTATCGTATAATCTATGAATATATACATATATGGAAATATATATATATATTATAGATTAATAATATAACAATCAAATAAATAGAAAAAGTTTAAATAAATGATTATATAGCAATATTACCTTACAGTAAAATAATAACCATACGCCGAAAAAATCTATTTAATAGTAGATGCATTTACAAACATCTAAGGTCATACTAATAATTTTCAATGATTTAAACTAACTCTTTAAAATCTAAATATAATAATTAGCAGAGCGAGCAATTATTTATAATAATATAATATAATTAGTTATAATTTAAATAAATATTTAAAACAAAATTTAAATTTAAACATTTTTTTAAA
>OZ038316.1:22559748-22639776 GCA_964035775.1 Osedax frankpressi
ATTGCTTACTATTCTGCAGATGACTAGCACCAACGTTACCACTAATAATACCCTAGTGGTCAGAAAAGATAACGGCCATCAGAAATCATCCAGGCCTTTAATGACCGCTTATCAAGATCAGCTTGCAATACAAGTCTAGCCTCCCCCCATCCTAGCTAGATATATAGAAACAGATGTACTGTTAGTTGTTATACTTGTGAGGTGATGGTAGTGGCCTTAGTTTTACTACCAAGTAGTATAGGAGTAGTAGCTGTAGTATAGGAGTAGTAGTAGTAGTAGTAGTAGTAGTAGTAGTATTAGCTGTAGTATAGGAGTAGTAGTAGTAGTAGTAGTAGTAGTAGTAGTAGTAGTAGTAGTAGTAGTAGTAGTAGTAGTAGTAGTAGTAGTAGTAGTAGTAGTAGTAGTAGTAGTAGTAGTAGTAGTAGTAGTAGTAGTAGTAGTAGTAGTAGTAGTAGTAGTAGTAGTAGTAGTAGTAGTAGTAGTAGTAGTAGTAGTAGTAGTAGTAGTAGTAGTAGTAGTAGTAGTAGTAGTAGTAGTAGTAGTAGTAGTAGTAGTAGTAGTAGTAGTAGTAGTAGTAGTAGTAGTAGTAGTAGTAGTAGTAGTAGTAGTAGTAGTAGTAGTAGTAGTAGTAGTAGTAGTAGTAGTAGTAGTAGTAGTAGTAGTAGTAGTAGTAGTAGTAGTAGTAGTAGTAGTAGTAGTAGTAGTAGTAGTAGTAGTAGTAGTAGTAGTAGTAGTAGTAGTAGTAGTAGTAGTAGTAGTAGTAGTAGTAGTAGTAGTAGTAGTAGTAGTAGTAGTAGTAGTAGTAGTAGTAGTAGTAGTAGTAGTAGTAGTAGTAGTAGTAGTAGTAGTAGTAGTAGTAGTAGTAGTAGTAGTAGTAGTAGTAGTAGTAGTAGTAGTAGTAGTAGTAGTAGTAGTAGTAGTAGTAGTAGTAGTAGTAGTAGTAGTAGTAGTAGTAGTAGTAGTAGTAGTAGTAGTAGTAGTAGTAGTAGTAGTAGTAGTAGTAGTAGTAGTAGTAGTAGTAGTAGTAGTAGTAGTAGTAGTAGTAGTAGTAGTAGTAGTAGTAGTAGTAGTAGTAGTAGTAGTAGTAGTAGTAGTAGTAGTAGTAGTAGTAGTAGTAGTAGTAGTAGTAGTAGTAGTAGTAGTAGTAGTAGTAGTAGTAGTAGTAGTAGTAGTAGTAGTAGTAGTAGTAGTAGTAGTAGTAGTAGTAGTAGTAGTAGTAGTAGTAGTAGTAGTAGTAGTAGTAGTAGTAGTAGTAGTAGTAGTAGTAGTAGTAGTAGTAGTAGTAGTAGTAGTAGTAGTAGTAGTAGTAGTAGTAGTAGTAGTAGTAGTAGTAGTAGTAGTAGTAGTAGTAGTAGTAGTAGTAGTAGTAGTAGTAGTAGTAGTAGTAGTAGTAGTAGTAGTAGTAGTAGTAGTAGTAGTAGTAGTAGTAGTAGTAGTAGTAGTAGTAGTAGTAGTAGTAGTAGTAGTAGTAGTAGTAGTAGTAGTAGTAGTAGTAGTAGTAGTAGTAGTAGTAGTAGTAGTAGTAGTAGTAGTAGTAGTAGTAGTAGTAGTAGTAGTAGTAGTAGTAGTAGTAGTAGTAGTAGTAGTAGTAGTAGTAGTAGTAGTAGTAGTAGTAGTAGTAGTAGTAGTAGTAGTAGTAGTAGTAGTAGTAGTAGTAGTAGTAGTAGTAGTAGTAGTAGTAGTAGTAGTAGTAGTAGTAGTAGTAGTAGTAGTAGTAGTAGTAGTAGTAGTAGTAGTAGTAGTAGTAGTAGTAGTAGTAGTAGTAGTAGTAGTAGTAGTAGTAGTAGTAGTAGTAGTAGTAGTAGTAGTAGTAGTAGTAGTAGTAGTAGTAGTAGTAGTAGTAGTAGTAGTAGTAGTAGTAGTAGTAGTAGTAGTAGTAGTAGTAGTAGTAGTAGTAGTAGTAGTAGTAGTAGTAGTAGTAGTAGTAGTAGTAGTAGTAGTAGTAGTAGTAGTAGTAGTAGTAGTAGTAGTAGTAGTAGTAGTAGTAGTAGTAGTAGTAGTAGTAGTAGTAGTAGTAGTAGTAGTAGTAGTAGTAGTAGTAGTAGTAGTAGTAGTAGTAGTAGTAGTAGTAGTAGTAGTAGTAGTAGTAGTAGTAGTAGTAGTAGTAGTAGTAGTAGTAGTAGTAGTAGTAGTAGTAGTAGTAGTAGTAGTAGTAGTAGTAGTAGTAGTAGTAGTAGTAGTAGTAGTAGTAGTAGTAGTAGTAGTAGTAGTAGTAGTAGTAGTAGTAGTAGTAGTAGTAGTAGTAGTAGTAGTAGTAGTAGTAGTAAGGTAATAGTGGTGCATTAGTGATTTAGTAGTGAGATAGTAAAAAGGCAGTAGTGACGTATATTTCACTTCTCTGGTGGTGAGGTAGTAGTTAGGTAGTAGCAAGTCGGTAGTGAGGTAGTATTGAGGTAGTATGAGGAGGTATTGATGTATTATTGATTCAGAAAAATGATTCGATATACTCGATTAGCTAAATTGAATGCAAATTTCTTATCATATGACAAAATATATCCATATAAGGTATTTTGCATTCACGAAACAGTTTGTAATTATATGAAATATTCGCTATTTCGTGAGCTAGCAAACAAGCCCGTGGATTTACACCCAAATATCTAGACACACACCCACCCACACCCACCCACCCACAATCCGGCATACACACCCACTGATATACGCACCCTATTACACACTCATATACATATCGCACATTCATACATACACACAGATACACACCCAGATACACACCCATGCATTCTTACATATACACCCATATACCCACACACACATACACATACACGCACACACACATGCACACACACACATACACACACACACACACACACACACACACACACGCGCACACACACACACACACACACGCACACACACACACACACACACACACACACACACACACACACACACACACACACACACACACACACACACACACACACACACACACACTATCAATACACATATTGTTATCGAATAAATTTAAACTAAACATTACTGAAAACACAATACAACTTACAACACTGACCTTACGGAGCAGATAACTACAACGGCAATATAATGTTAACCAAATTGAAATACATTCAAAAAGAAATCCATGCTTATTGAAACTATAACAATACCTATAACTGTAATAACTATAACTGCGATCCTCTACTGTTGATATACTTTGACTATACTAACTATACTAGAGGTAAACCTTCAACTGTACAAACCCAACCTACTGTACAACCTACTGTACAACCTACTGTACAACCTACTGTACAACCTACTGTACAACCTACTGTACAACCTACTATACAACCTACTGTACAACCTACTGTACAACCTACTGTACAACCTATTGTACTACCTACTGTACAACCTACTGTACAACCTACTATACAACCTACCGTACAACCTACTGTACAACCTACTGTACAACCTACTGTACAACCTACTGTACTACCTACTGTACAACCTACTGTACAACCTACTGTACAACCTACTGTACAACCTACTGTACAACCTACTGTACAACCTACTGTACAACCTACTGTACAACCTACTGTACAACCTACTGTACAACCTACTGTACAACCTACTGTACAACCTACTGTACAACCTAATATACAACCTAATGTACAACCTACTGTACAACCTACTGTACAACCTAATGTACAACCTAATGTACAACCTACTGTACAACCTACTGTACAACCTAATGTACAACCTACTGTACAACCTAATGTACAACCTACTGTACAACCTACTGTACAACCTACTGTACAACCTACTGTACAACCTACTGTACAACCTACTGTACAACCTACTGTACAACCTACTGTACAACCTACTGTACAACCTACTGTACAACCTACTGTACAACCTACTGTACAACCTACTGTACAACCTACTGTACAACCTACTGTACAACCTACTGTACAATGCAAGTTTAACTGACGCCGGGGGTGTACAAGGTTGCAAGTGTATTGTTTTTCCACCGAACTTAATAGCTGAGAAATCCAAATTAATAAAGATATACATTTATATTCACGTGTATCCGTTATCGACTAGGTGTTAGCCCTCCAGACATTTCACTTATCTGCGTGTTTTTATTTAGCTATTACTATTATACACATCTGATTACATTGTAAATGATATATACAATCACGCGCAAATACACAAGCACACGCACACGCATATACATACGTACGCACGCGTACACGTAAACACATATGTACACGTAGCATATCATCTACAAACAGACCATAACCTAATTAATATCTCACTAAATATACCTACAGTTAAACCTGAGAACACAAATTAACTGCGATCGCATCAAATAAATGAATACACTAGACTACGAAAAGTGAATGAAATGACTTGAAATTAATAATACCGACTTTTTCCATTAGCTACTTAATACAGAGATTCCATTCGAAATACTGAATATTGTTAAAATGAAACTCGAACAATTGTGGAACCCATTAATATTAAAATAACAAAGAAAACTTAGTAGTTAAACTTATATTAAACAGATAAATTCTAATTAAAGCAAAAACAAATTGCTTACAAGCACAAATGAAAATAAATATGACGTGAATAAATTATAAAAAATATTTAAATATTGCATTTCAATAAACAAAAATGAATTACCACAAAATATAACATAATGACTATTCTTCATTTGTCATTAATAAAATCACAAATATTTACATATCAATAGAAAAAACTGCCCAGATATCAACCTACTTACTTATATAAATAACCTGAATTAGTGTAATGTAACAGTAAAACTATTCACAAAGTTATCCAAACTTATATAATCAAATTAATTAAATATATAAAGTATAGCATACGTACTGACGATGTACCAACTGAACTACTAAAATACAACACAACATATTGTACTTAAATATACTACCACTTGGTCAATAATTACATTGACTCCATCCATTTCCATCAATTACTTAAACCTGCATGGTCACTTCTGAACTGGATAAGCTCAACGTAGACCCTTCCCCGCCAAGCTTTTACTAACCAATTTCAAACCTGACTCTTCTTCCAAAACTTATTGATAAAGTCATATCTAATACCTAACTACTAATGCTCTTACAGACTACACACAAAGGGCATATGAAACAATTAATGATACATATCTCTATAATAAAATCTAACTCGGTATCACTGCAGAAAATACGTAATGATATCAATAAAATAATAACTTAAAAACTACTATAGTTTCAATAACTTCAAATTAAATTGTTCGGAAAGTATTTATCAATACAAATCGAATTCCAACGAAAATTTATCAAATAATAATAGTAAATATAGACGTACCACTTGACTGATAACAATCTCGATATCAATCTTGACTTCTCGTTTAATTCACAAATATTTTCTATTAAAAAAAATTGTAACTTCAAATTCATAAAAATACTCAAATACTTATTAAATCAACTGTTCCAACTAACTTAGATTACTGTAACAGTATATTACATCAACTATTCCAACTAACTTAGATTACTGTAACGTTATATTACATCAACTGTTCCAACTAACTTAGATTACTGTAACGTTATATTACATCAACTGTTCCAACTAACTTAGATTACTGTAACAGTATATTACATCAACTGTTCTAACTAACTTAGATTACTGTAACAGTATATTACATCAACTGTTCCAACTAACTTAGATTACTGTAACGTCATATTACATCAACTGTTCCAACTAACTTAGATTACTGTAACAGTATATTACATCAACTGTTCTAACTAACTTAGATTACTGTAACGTTATATTACATCAACTGTTCCAACTAACTTAGATTACTGTAACAGTATATTACATCAACTGTTCCAACTAACTTAGATTACTGTAACGTTATATTACATCAACTGTTCCAACTAACTTAGATTACTGTAACAGTATATTACATCAACTGTTCTAACTAACTTAGATTACTGTAACGTTATATTACATCAACTGTTCCAACTAACTTAGATTACTGTAACAGTATATTACATCAACTGTTCCAACTAACTTAGATTACTGTAACAGTATAATACATCAACTGTTCTAACTAACTTAGATTACTGTAACGTTATATTACATCAACTGTTCCAACTAACTTAGATTACTGTAACGTTATATTACATCAACTGTTCCAACTAACTTAGATTACTGTAAAGTTATATTACATCAACTGTTCCAACTAACTTAGATTACTGTAACAGTATATTACATCAACTGTTCCAACTAACTTAGATTACTGTAACATTATATTACATCAACTGTTCCAACTAACTTAGATTACTGTAACAGTATATTACATCAACTGTTCCAACTAACTTAGATTACTGTAATAGTATATTACATCAACTGTTCCAACTAACTTAGATTACTGTAACAGTAGATTACATCAACTGTTCCAACTAACTTAGATTACTGTAACGTTATATTACATCAACTGTTCCAACTAACTTAGATTACTGTAACAGTATATTACATCAACTGTTCCAACTAACTTAGATTACTGTAACGTTATATTACATCAACTGTTCCAACTAACTTAGATTACTGTAACAGTATATTACATCAACTGTTCCAACTAACTTAGATTACTGTAACAGTATATTACATCAACTGTTCCAACTAACTTAGATTACTGTAACAGTATATTACATCAACTGTTCCAACTAACTTAGATTACTGTAACGTTATATTACAATAACTGTTCCAACTAACTTAGATTACTGTAACAGTATATTACAACAACTGTTCCAACTAACTTAGATTACTGTAACGTTATATTACAATAACTGTTCCAACTAACTTAGATTACTGTAACAGTATATTACATCAACTGTTCCAACTAACTTAGATTACTGTAACAGTATATTACATCAACTGTTCCAACTAACTTAGATTACTGTAACGTTATATTACAATAACTGTTCCAACTAACTTAGATTACTGTAACAGTATATTACAACAACTGTTCCAACTAACTTAGATTACTGTAACAGTATATTACAACAACTGTTCCAACTAACTTAGATTACTGTAACGTTATATTACATCAACTGTTCTAACTAACTTAGATTACTGTAACAGTATATTACATCAACTGTTCCAACTAACTTAGATTACTGTAACAGTATATTACATCAACTGTTCCAACTAACTTAGATTACTGTAACAATATATTACATCAACTGTTCCAACTAACTTAGATTACTGTAACGTTATATTACATCAACTGTTCCAACTAACTTAGATTACTGTAATGTTATATTACATCAACTGTTCCAACTAACTTAGATTACTGTAACGTTATATTACATCAACTGTTCCAACTAACTTAGATTACTGTAACGTTATATTACATCAACTGTTCCAACTAACTTAGATTACTGTAACAATATATTACATCAACTGTTCCAACTAACTTAGATTACTGTAACAGTATATTACATCAACTGTTCCAACTAACTTAGATTACTGTAACAGTATATTACATCAACTGTTCCAACTAACTTAGATTACTGTAACGTTATATTACATCAACTGTTCCAACTAACTTAGATTACTGTAACGTTATATTACATCAACTGTTCCAACTAACTTAGATTACTGTAACAGTATATTACATCAACTGTTCCAACTAACTTAGATTACTGTAACAGTATATTACATCAACTGTTCCAACTAACTTAGATTACTGTAACAGTATATTACATCAACTGTTCCAACTAACTTAGATTACTGTAACAGTATATTACATCAACTGTTCCAACTAACTTAGATTACTGTAAAGTTATATTACATCAACTGTTCCAACTAACTTAGATTACTGTAACAGTATATTATGTCAACTGCTCCAACTAACTTAGATTACTGTAACAGTATATTACATTAACTGTTCCAACTAACTTAGATTACTGTAACGTTATATTACATCAACTGTTCCAACTAACTTAGATTACTGTAACAGTATATTATATCAACTGTTCCAACTAACTTAGATTACTGTAACAGTATATTACATCAACTGTTCCAACTAACTTAGATTACTGTAACAGTATATTACATCAACTGTTCTAACTAACTTAGATTACTGTAAAGTTATATTACATCAACTGTTCCAACTAACTTAGATTACTGTAACAGTATATTATGTCAACTGCTCCAACTAACTTAGATTACTGTAACAGTATATTACATTAACTGTTCCAACTAACTTAGATTACTGTAACGTTATATTACATCAACTGTTCCAACTAACTTAGATTACTGTAACAGTATATTACATCAACTGTTCCAACTAACTTAGATTACTGTAACAGTATATTACATCAACTGTTCCAACTAACTTAGATTACTGTAACAGTATATTACATCAACTGTTCCAACTAACTTAGATTACTGTAACAGTATATTACATCAACTGTTCCAAC
The DNA here is from genome assembly GCA_964035775.1 of Osedax frankpressi. Lineage (NCBI taxonomy): Eukaryota > Metazoa > Annelida > Polychaeta > Sabellida > Siboglinidae > Osedax > Osedax frankpressi. The sequence continues at coordinate 22,568,193 of OZ038316.1, forward strand.
TAACTTAGATTACTGTAACAGTATATTACATCAACTGTTCCAACTAACTTAGATTACTGTAACAGTATATTACATCAACTGTTCTAACTAACTTAGATTACTGTAACGTTATATTACATCAACTGTTCCAACTAACTTAGATTACTGTAACAGTATATTACATCAACTGTTCCAACTAACTTAGATTACTGTAAAGTTATATTACATCAACTGTTCCAACTAACTTAGATTACTGTAACAGTATATTACATCAACTGTTCCAACTAACTTAGATTACTGTAACAGTATATTACATCAACTGTTCCAACTAACTTAGATTACTGTAACAGTATATTACATCAACTGTTCCAACTAACTTAGATTACTGTAACAGTATATTACATCAACTGTTCCAACTAACTTAGATTACTGTAACGTTATATTACATCAACTGTTCCAACTAACTTAGATTACTGTAACAGTATATTACATCAACTGTTACAACTAACTTAAATTACTGTAACAGTATATTACATCAACTGTTCCAACTAACTTAGATTACTGTAACGTTATATTACATCAACTGTTCCAACTAACTTAGATTACTGTAACGTTATATTACATCAACTGTTCCAACTAACTTAGATTACTGTAACAGTATATTACATCAACTGTTCCAACTAACTTAGATTACTGTAACGTTATATTACATCAACTGTTCCAACTAACTTAGATTACTGTAACAGTATATTACATCAACTGTTCCAACTAACTTAGATTACTGTAACAGTATATTACATCAACTGTTCCAACTAACTTAGATTACTGTAACAGTATATTACATCAACTGTTCCAACTAACTTAGATTACTGTAACAGTATATTACATCAACTGTTCCAACTAACTTAGATTACTGTAAAGTTATATTACATCAACTGTTCCAACTAACTTAGATTACTGTAACAGTATATTATGTCAACTGCTCCAACTAACTTAGATTACTGTAACAGTATATTACATTAACTGTTCCAACTAACTTAGATTACTGTAACGTTATATTACATCAACTGTTCCAACTAACTTAGATTACTGTAACAGTATATTATATCAACTGTTCCAACTAACTTAGATTACTGTAACAGTATATTACATCAACTGTTCCAACTAACTTAGATTACTGTAACAGTATATTACATCAACTGTTCTAACTAACTTAGATTACTGTAAAGTTATATTACATCAACTGTTCCAACTAACTTAGATTACTGTAACAGTATATTATGTCAACTGCTCCAACTAACTTAGATTACTGTAACAGTATATTACATTAACTGTTCCAACTAACTTAGATTACTGTAACGTTATATTACATCAACTGTTCCAACTAACTTAGATTACTGTAACAGTATATTACATCAACTGTTCCAACTAACTTAGATTACTGTAACAGTATATTACATCAACTGTTCCAACTAACTTAGATTACTGTAACAGTATATTACATCAACTGTTCCAACTAACTTAGATTACTGTAACAGTATATTACATCAACTGTTCCAACTAACTTAGATTACTGTAACAGTATATTACATCAACTGTTCCAACTAACTTAGATTACTGTAACAGTATATTACATCAACTGTTCTAACTAACTTAGATTACTGTAACGTTATATTACATCAACTGTTCCAACTAACTTAGATTACTGTAACAGTATATTACATCAACTGTTCCAACTAACTTAGATTACTGTAAAGTTATATTACATCAACTGTTCCAACTAACTTAGATTACTGTAACAGTATATTACATCAACTGTTCCAACTAACTTAGATTACTGTAACAGTATATTACATCAACTGTTCCAACTAACTTAGATTACTGTAACAGTATATTACATCAACTGTTCCAACTAACTTAGATTACTGTAACAGTATATTACATCAACTGTTCCAACTAACTTAGATTACTGTAACGTTATATTACATCAACTGTTCCAACTAACTTAGATTACTGTAACAGTATATTACATCAACTGTTCCAACTAACTTAAATTACTGTAACAGTATATTACATCAACTGTTCCAACTAACTTAGATTACTGTAACGTTATATTACATCAACTGTTCCAACTAACTTAGATTACTGTAACGTTATATTACATCAACTGTTCCAACTAACTTAGATTACTGTAACAGTATATTACATCAACTGTTCCAACTAACTTAGATTACTGTAACGTTATATTACATCAACTGTTCCAACTAACTTAGATTACTGTAACAGTATATTACATCAACTGTTCCAACTAACTTAGATTACTGTAACAGTATATTACATCAACTGTTCCAACTAACTTAGATTACTGTAACAGTATATTACATCAACTGTTCCAACTAACTTAGATTACTGTAACGTTATATTACATCAACTGTTCCAACTAACTTAGATTACTGTAACAGTATATTACATCAACTGTTCCAACTAACTTAGATTACTGTAACAGTATATTACATCAACTGTTCCAACTAACTTAGATTACTGTAACGTTATATTACATCAACTGTTCCAACTAACTTAGATTACTGTAACGTTATATTACATCAACTGTTCCAACTAACTTAGATTACTGTAACAGTATATTACATCAACTGTTCCAACTAACTTAGATTACTGTAACAGTATATTACATCAACTGTTCCAACTAACTTAGATTACTGTAACGTTATATTACATCAACTGTTCCAACTAACATATATTACTGTAACAGTATATTACATCAACTGTTCCAACTAACTTAGATTACTGTAACAGTATATTACATCAACTGTTCCAACTAACTTAGATTACTGTAACGTTATATTACATCAACTGTTCCAACTAACTTAGATTACTGTAACAGTATATTACATCAACTGTTCCAACTAACTTAGATTACTGTAACGTTATATTACATCAACTGTTCCAACTAACTTAGATTACTGTAACGTTATATTACATCAACTGTTCCAACTAACTTAGATTACTGTAACAGTATATTACAACAACTGTTCCAACTAACTTAGATTACTGTAACAGTATATTACATCAACTGTTCCAACTAACTTAGATTACTGTAACAGTATATTACATCAACTGTTCCAATTAACTTAGATTACTGTAACGTTATATTACATCAACTGTTCCAATTAACTTAGATTACTGTAACGTTATATTACATCAACTGTTCCAACTAACTTAGATTACTGTAACAGTATATTACATCAACTGTTCCAACTAACTTAGATTACTGTAACAGTATATTACATCAACTGTTCCAACTAACTTAGATTACTGTAACGTTATATTACATCAACTGTTCCAACTAACTTAGATTACTGTAACAGTATATTACAATAACTGTTCCAACTAACTTAGATTACTGTAACAGTATATTACATCAACTGTTCCAACTAACTTAGATTACTGTAACACTATATTACATCAACTGTTCCAACTAACTTAGATTACTGTAACACTATATTACATCAACTGTTCCAACTAACTTAGATTACTGTAACGTTATATTACATCAACTGTTCCAACTAACTTAGATTACTGTAACGTTATATTACATTAACTGTTCCAACTAACTTAGATTACTGTAACGTTATATTACATCAACTGTTCCAACTAACTTAGATTACTGTAACAGTATATTACATCAACTGTTCCAACTAACTTAGATTACTGTAACAGTTTATTACATCAACTGTTCCAACTAACTTAGATTACTGTAACAGTATATTACATCAACTGTTCCAACTAACTTAGATTACTGTAACAGTATATTACATCAACTGTTCCAACTAACTTAGATTACTGTAACAGTATATTACATCAACTGTTCCAACTAACTTAGATTACTGTAACAGTATATTACATCAACTGTTCCAACTAACTTAGATTACTGTAACGTTATATTACATCAACTGTTCCAACTAACTTAGATTACTGTAACGTTATATTACATCAACTGTTCCAACTAACTTAGATTACTGTAACAGTATATTACAACAACTGTTCCAACTAACTTAGATTACTGTAACGTTATATTACATCAATTGTTCCAACTAACTTAGATTACTGTAACGTTATATTACATCAACTGTTCCAACTAACTTAGATTACTGTAACGTTATATTACAACAACTGTTCCAACTAACTTAGATTACTGTAACAGTTTATTACATAAACTGTTCTAACTAACTTAGATTACTGTAACAGTATATTACATCAACTGTTCCAACTAACTTAGATTACTGTAACAGTTTATTACAATAACTGTTCCAACTAACTTAGATTACTGTAACAGTATATTACATCAACTGTTCCAACTAACTTAGATTACTGTAACAGTATATTACAACAACTGTTCCAACTAACTTAGATTACTGTAACGTTATATTACATCAACTGTTCCAACTAACTTAGATTACTGTAACAGTTTATTACAATAACTGTTCCAACTAACTTAGATTACTGTAACAGTATATTACATCAACTGTTCCAACTAACTTAGATTACTGTAACAGTTTATTACAACAACTGTTCCAACTAACTTAGATTACTGTAACAGTATATTACATCAACTGTTCCAACTAACTTAGATTACTGTAACGTTATATTACATCAACTGTTCTAACTAACTTAGATTACTGTAACGTTATATTACATCAACTGTTCTAACTAACTTAGATTACTGTAACGTTATATTACATCAACTGTAACAACTAACTTAGATTACTGTAACAGTTTATTACAACAACTGTTCCAACTAACTTAGATTACTGTAACAGTATATTACATCAACTGTTCCAACTAACTTAGATTACTGTAACGTTATATTACATCAACTGTTCTAACTAACTTAGATTACTGTAACGTTATATTACATCAACTGTTCCAACTAACTTAGATTACTGTAACAGTATATTACATCAACTGTTCCAACTAACTTAGATTACTGTAACAGTATATTACAACAACTGTTCCAACTAACTTAGATTACTGTAACAGTATATTACATCAACTGTTCCAACTAACTTAGATTACTGTAACGTTATATTACAATAACTGTTCCAACTAACTTAGATTACTGTAATGTTATATTACATCAACTGTTCCAACTAACTTAGATTACTGTAACAGTATATTACATCAACTGTTCCAACTAACTTAGATTACTGTAATGTTATATTACATCAACTGTTCCAACTAACTTAGATTACTGTAATGTTATATTAAATCAACTGTTCCAACTAACTTAGATTACTGTAACAGTATATTACATCAACTGTTCCAACTAACTTAGATTACTGTAACGTTATATTACATCAACTGTTCCAACTAACTTAGATTACTGTAACAGTATATTACATCAACTGTTCCAACTAACTTAGATTACTGTAACGTTATATTACATCAACTGTTCCAACTAACTTAGATTACTGTAACAGTATATTACATCAACTGTTCCAACTAACTTAGATTACTGTAACAGTATATTACATCAACTGTTCCAACTAACTTAGATTACTGTGACAGTATATTACAACAACTGTTCCAACTAACTTAGATTACTGTAACGTTATATTACATCAACTGTTCCAACTAACTTAGATTACTGTAACAGTATATTACAACAACTGTTCCAACTAACTTAGATTACTGTAACAGTATATTACATCAACTGTTCCAACTAACTTAGATTACTGTAACAGTATATTACATCAACTGTTCCAACTAACTTAGATTACTGTAACGTTATATTACATCAACTGTTCCAACTAACTTAGATTACTGTAACGTTATATTACATCAACTTAATAATATACTAAACACTTTCATGTCGTATTTTCAATAAGCTGCCAAATCGTTCTCAAACCTCAGAATGTCTTAAACTACTCTGTATAATATAAATTACTATTTACTACTTACTCATTCATTTGAAATACCTACTCACGTATGATGATGACCAAACTACTTGACATTACACATGCCTTGTGTTTTCGCTACATTTTCACCTACAAACAATTGACTAATTCCTACTTCTATTCTAACGTTCTATTCAGTGAAAACTGGAATATTCAACTTACTTCCATCACTTAGCATTGTTATACAAAATTGGCTTAAAAATGTGTGTTTAAATAAATCCCACAAAATGTTATAAATATCCAAACACCCATGTACATATTTACGTTTTCATACACACTCACATGTATACATACTTACACATAAAAATACACATACAAATTCTTTATAGTTATCAAACATTCCACTAAAGCGATAAGGTCGTATATTGTATAATGTATAACGTACAGTGTACAGTGTGCAGTGTACATTGTACTATGGACCATACAATAGAAAAACTGCAAGTAAGGCTAATATATATATATATGCATGTATAGAAATTGTACATGTTATCAAACGAATCTTATCAAGATATTTGCATTTGAACTGTATGACATACATCATTTCTTACATTGTATGTCTTATAATGTATGTATCATACTACATACATTACTAAATATGTTTTACACTACGTGTATAATCTGTATGCCTTACACTTTATGTCTTATACTTTATGTCTTACACTTTAATGTCTTACACTTTATGTCTTACACTTTAATGTCTTACACTTTATGGCTTACACTTTATATCTTACACTTTATATCTTATGAGGTTTATCTTACTCTACATATCTTACTTTTTATGTCTTAATATGTATATCTTAATATGTATGTCTTAATCTGTATGTCTTAATATGTATGTCTTAATATATATATCTTAATCTGTATGTATCAATCCTTATGTCTTAATCTGTGTGACTTAATCTGTATGTCTTAATCTGTATGTTATGTCTTAATCTGTATGTCTTAATATGTATATCTTAATCTGTATGTCTTAACTATATGTCTTAATCTGTATGTCTTAATCTGTATGTCTTAATCTGTATGTATTAATCTGTATGTCTTAATCTATATATCTTAATTTGTGTGTCTTAATATATATGTCTTAATCTGTATGGCTTAATATATATGCCTTAATCTGTATGTCTTAATCTGTATGTCATACAATATGTATGTTATACACTAAGTATATAGTACAATATATATGTTGTAAACTGTATGGTAAATAATATGTATGAGGAAAACTGTACGACGTAAAATATCTGAACAGCGTACGAATATTTATAGGCCACGGGGAATAAAAAAATAGCCGTGGGAAATCTATGCTCCAGGTGTGCCAAACGTAGTGTGCGGTATAGTGTGCGGTGTAGTGTGCGGTATAGTGTGCGGTGTAGTGTGCGGTATAGTGTGCGGTGTAGTGTGTGGTGTAGTGTGAGGTATAGTGTGCGGTATAGTGTGAGGTATAGTGTGCGGTATAGTGTGCGGTATAGTGTGCGGTATAGTGTGCGGTATAGTGTGCGGTATAGTGTGCGGTGTAGTGTGCGGTATAGTGTGCGGTATAGTGTGCGGTATAGTGTGCGGTGTAGTGTGTGGTGTAGTGTGAGGTATAGTGTGTGGTGTAGTGTGAGGTATAGTGTGCGGTATAGTGTGCGGTGTAGTGTGCGGTATAGTGTGAGGTGTAGTGTGCGGTGTAGTGTGCGGTATAGTGTGAGGTATAGTGTGCGGTATAGTGTGCGGTGTAGTGTGCGGTATAGTGTGAGGTGTAGTGTGCGGTGTAGTGTGCGGTATAGTGTGCGGTGTAGTGTGCGGTATAGTGTGAGGTGTAGTGTGCGGTGTAGTGTGCGGTATAGTGTGCGGTGAGGTGTAGTGTGCGGTGTAGTGTGCGGTATAGTGTGCGGTGTAGTGTGCGGTATAGTGAGCGGTGTAGTGTGCGGTATAGTGTGCGGTGTAGTGTGCGGTATAGTGTGCGGTGTAGTGTGCGGTATAGTGTGAGGTGTAGTGTGCGGTATAGTGTGAGGTGTAGTGTGCGGTATAGTGTGCGGTGTAGTGTGCGGTGTAGTGTGAGGTATAGTGTGAGGTGTAGTGTGAGGTATAGTGTGAGGTGTAGTGTGAGGTATAGTGTGTGGTGTAGTGTGTGGTATAGTGTGAGGTGTAGTGTGCGGTGTAGTGTACGGTATAGTGTGTGGTATAGTGTGCGGTGTAGTGTGCGGTATAGTGTGTGGTGTAGTGTGCGGTGTAGTGTGAGGTGTAGTGTGCGGTGTAGTGTGAAGTGTAATGTGAAGTGTAATGTGAAGTGTAATGTGAAGTGTGATGTGAAGTGTGATGTGAAGTGTAATGTGAAGTGTAATGTGAGGTGAGGTGTAATGTGAGGTGTAATGTGAAGTGTAATGTGAAGTGTAATGTGAAGTGTAATGTGAGGTGTGATGTGAAGTGTAATGTGAGGTGTAATGTGAAGTGTAATGTGAGGTGTAATGTGAGGTGTAATGTGAAGTGTAATGTGAAGTGTAATGTGAAGTGTAATGTGAGGTGTAATGTGAAGTGTAATGTGAAGTGTGATGTGAGGTGTAATGTGAAGTGTAATGTGAAGTGTAATGTGAAGTGTAATGTGAAGTGTAATGTGAAGTGTAATGTGAAGTGTAATGTGAGGTGTAATGTGAAGTGTAATGTGAAGTGTAATGTGAAGTGTAATGTGAAGTGTAATGTGAAGTGTAATGTGAAGTGTAATGTGAGGTGTAATGTGAGGTGTAATGTGAAGTGTAATGTGAAGTGTAATGTGAAGTGTAATGTGAAGTGTAATGTGAAGTGTAATGTGAAGTGTAATGTGAAGTGTAATGTGAAGTGTAATGTGAAGTGTAATGTGAGGTGAGGTGTAATGTGAGGTGTAATGTGAAGTGTAATGTGAAGTGTAATGTGAAGTGTAATGTGAAGTGTAATGTGAAGTGTAATGTGAGGTGAGGTGTAATGTGAGGTGTAATGTGAAGTGTAATGTGAGGTGTAATGTGAAGTGTAATGTGAGGTGTACTGTGAAGTGTAATGTGAGGGGTAATGTGAGGTGTGATGTGAAGTGTAATGTGAGGTGTAATGTGAAGTGTAATGTGAAGTGTAATGTGAAGTGTAATGTGAGGTGTAATGTGAAGTGTAATGTGAAGTGTAATGTGAGGTGTAATGTGAAGTGTAATGTGAAGTGTAATGTGAAGTGTAATGTGAAGTGTAATGTGAAGTGTAATGTGAAGTGTAATGTGAAGTGTAATGTGAAGTGTAATGTGAAGTGTAATGTGAAGTGTAATGTGAAGTGTAATGTGAAGTGTGATGTGAGGTGTAATGTGAAGTGTAATGTGAAGTGTGATGTGAGGTGTAATGTGAGGTGTGGTGTGAGGTGTGATGTGGGGTGTGATGTGAAGTGTGGTGTGGGGTAAATGGTGCGGTGTAGTGTACGGTCCTAGGATCATACAGTTGTGTATGTTTAAAGGGTGCTATTATATGAACCGGTATGTGTAATTGTAAAAGGCTGGCGCGAATATTTGCCATATCAAACATTCTTGTTTGCGTACTTCTATTTATTAGCAAAAAACCCGTAACTACGATCATTTCGTAGACATACAATATTCCGTTATACTCGTTAATCATTCTAGTATGCAATCCGTATTCCGTACCACTAAGCGGCGGCCTATATGCAGCTAAATCCAATCGTTTCGCGCAATACTCCATTGATTCAACGCGAAGCGAATACCTTATTAGGTAGTTGATTAATACTCATTCTAAATCGTAAACCGTAAAATGTAACTCAATTCGTTCAGCCAACTTAAACTGAAATTTACAAACCAATTATTACCTATGAACACTCTCTGTGAACACTCACACTAAACTATTAATAAAACTGATTGAGATAGCAATTGCTCATCGTAACGTATGCTTTAAAACATATGTTTTATCATATGATAACATTTCACCTCGGCGACAGAGCGACAGACTTTTGCAATACTATCCAGGCATAGAAGTAATACTATTAATAGGATATGATATGCCCTAGGACATTGCATACGAATATAAGCGTTAAACCCAGTTTATTATTGGACTCCCAAAACTAAATAATTAAGTTAATTATTATATAAGTTAGTTATTATATAAGTTAGTTATTATATAAATTAATTATTATATAAATTATTTATTATATAAATTATTTATTATATTTATTATAGTAAGTCAGTGAAGTATTTAGATCAAATTTTTGATTCATAACTTGTAACATTTATTGAAAAGTTAAACTTTTGGTTTCAGTAATTACTCATTAAGAATATATACCCAAATGTACTTGAAATAACACAAAAGTAACAAAATATTCCAAAATGTACTCCAATGTAACTGAAATCAAATAAATGCACTCCATTGTACCTAAATATACTCAAATATTACTAATTCCGTGTATTCAAATATACATAAATGTACCCAGTTAACCTACATTAGTACAAATGTATATTAATGTACTTACATTAACACTAGCAATACAAATATGCAACCAAGGAATTCTACTTTACTTAAATGTGCCCACATTTCCCGAAATATTCAATGCTGAGTTTGCTAAAAAATGACGAATATAATCAGAATTCAGAATAATCGTATAATATATGCTGATCATTATAGAAAATGAAATCTTAACGAACCGTTTATATTAATTCACTTCAATTTAAATCATATACATTTCAATGGTATGTTTAAAAGTGACAACAATATAAAGTATCAAACATACGCTATAATAATAATAATAATAATAACGTACAATATTGGCATTGGTAATTCGATACGTGAGTGGATAAGTTAGTGACACTTTGAACTAACCTTTGAAATAAAACAATTCAGATGCTTTTTATGGCGATAAAGGACGGCTTGTGTGCTTCCTTTGGAGTAGTGATTTGTTGTTTTGGGTGTTAGCGACGGCGTCTACTTACAACCTCGTTTTCATCAGCTTGGAGCGTTACTTGGCGGTAGTTCGACCCATCTACCACCGGAGAGTGGTCAACAAAAAAACGGTTACTTCAATACTACAACACTCTAATCCGTACAATAAATATTAGTATATATATATACTATGTATACTATGCACGTAATGTATTCCGAAGAATCGTGTTGAGCTATAAATAAACGTTGAATGGGCAATTATAAAACGAGTCAAGATACAGTTTCAAGTAATTACTTACGTAAAAACTAATTTTTTCAGAGGAGTTCCATCTAAATATGTAATTTAAATAATGTATTATTAAATATCAGTGTATAGAATAATATGTGAAATTACATCTAATATATATCCATTACAATTATATCAGGTATACATGTGTATGAAGATTATTGGTATTCACAAATAAATAATTAGAATTTGTTATTCATATTTTTATCATTACTGGTTTATTGAGTTTTTAGTATTTTTAAACGTCAAAATAATATTTAAATAAAACTGATTGTTGCCAAAGAAAATGAATTCAACATTTAAATCACTTTATAAACATAATACCACCAATGACAGATATGTTTGTCGTTATGGTTGTGCATATGGCTCGGCGTGCCCCTCATCGAACTAGCCATGCTGCTGCCCACTACGGACATCACGACTTCCGGTCAGTGTCGGGATTGGAACGTGTTCCCGAACCGTTCGATTCGCCGAGTATTCGGCGTTCTAACGTTCACTTTCGAGTACTTGGGACCATCGGTAGCCTTAACCCTTTGCTACACGGGCATCTATGGGGCCATAAAACGCCGGAGTCGACGTTACAAGTCGTCGTCGCAGCCGACCGCGCAAACCACGCCCACCGCGAATACCGGTCCTCACGAGAACATACGGCGAGACGTCTTGAAAACCCTGGTCACCGTTGTGCTGGTCTACTTCGTGTGCAATTCGACGAAACCCGCGCTCTACCTGGTGTACAACTGCGGCGTCACTTTCAGCTTATCCGGAGTCGTCTACCAGATGGCAACGCTGGCTAATTTCGCGAATTCGGCGGCCAACCCGTTTATTTACGCGTTCCATTACGCCGCCTTCCGCAGCGAACTCAAGAAACTGTGGAGGTCCGTTAGGACTACATCGGACGTAGCCGTACAGTGTAGGGTGGGCAGCTAAACTACAGTAGTGTAGTAGACAGCGGATCTATCTAGGGAGTATGAGTAATTACCATATAATAGCGTTTTTATATTGCCAATAATTAAAGTAGTTCATTTTACGTTACTTAACAATTTCGCGTTTATCCTAGACATGAGAGTATTTTCACGGAACTCATTAGACTACAACTACAATTATTAATAACAAATTCACTTGAATTCATCAATCACGACATGTACTTATAATATGTAAATTGTCAATCAATTTAGTTTAATAAACATCTCTTTTCCATTCCATAATTATTGTGATCAGACAAAATACAACTTTGTAGTTTGAAATGCTTTATATACGATAATGATATTATAGCTATGTATTGTATTAGTATATAAAATTAATTTTATATTGGTAGTTTAAATTTTAAAATACAGAAATTAATAAATAATATATATATGAACTTTTATTAATAAAATAATGATATAATACGCATCTGTATTTATACTATTATAATGTATAGTATATACTATTTCTCGTTAAAATAGTCTCAATGGTAAATCAGTCGAAAGACTATAGTCTGTACAATGTAAATGTACATGTGAGTTTGTTATCAAATTAAGTGAAATAAATAGGTAAAATGTTCGTAAAAGCATTCAGCAAGTATTTGGTATGCTGAGATATAATACTTTGTATTCGAAGGTCTGCCATCGCTATTACTATTATGGGTTTGATTAAATCAGCGATAGCATATATTATTTTAATATCGAGTAATTAGGACAATTGTTTTAATTTAATATATATAAAAAGTTAAACAAACCAGAGTTTAAAAAATACTTGATTAAATGTTCATGACTTAGTTTCATTGTTGGTATAATCAACTGACTTTTCCTATACGATTTATAACAATAGAAATATCCAGAATAAAGAATATAGAAAATATTATTAATGTTTCAAATACACAAAAGCAATTTAATAAATTGTTATTAACCAGGTCTAAATGAAATCCATAATCTGGCCGAGGAATATCTAAATGAGGTTTCATACTTTGAGCTAAAAAGTAAAAAGTGAATTCATTAAAGTTCTTAATAAAATATAGGCAAGTATTTGAAAATAATAATGACTTATTACTGACTGACCTTTGTTTTGAGATTCTTTTTGAACATCTTCAGCATCGCTCGAAGATTTATTTCTCATACGTTTCTTAAACCTCGGGTCATTTCTATGCGACAATAAAGGTCGTTTCTATAAAGTGGCATTCGCGTATTTACTTTGTAGTTCTATCCAACATAAATAAACTGCGCATAGAATTTAATAATTACCATGCTGGCTTCATTATCGGAGCTCATATTTCCATCAGACATCCTATTCTTCTCTATTTTAATGGCATTCGATAGAGATTTCAAACTGTCCTATTTAATAAAAACGATTGAGAATTTATTATATATATAAATAGATAATAAAAAATTATAATACTAAAAATAGTTATGTAAGTATTATGAAAGTATTTCAATTCTAAAGAATTAATGTTGGTAAGACTTACTGAAGTATTACTTACTGGAGTATTCACGTAGTTGTTGGATTCATCGGCTGAATGGTGATCCTGTTTCTTCATGAAATTGATATCCTCGGGCGGTTTGGTGAGCGCCTCCGGCAATGGAATCGGCATGGAAGCCGTTTTTTTCTCCCTGTTCATAGACGACCGAATGGTCTTGACCATCGCGCCGGTCAACGGAATCGGCCGGTCCTTCTGCTCCTTGTGCAACATGCGTTGGATGAGAGGAGGCGGCAACGATTCGCCCATGATGTGACGTCGAATTCGCGGGTCGTACTCCGAGAGGTTCGGGGTCATGCAGGTCACCGGAGCCTTCATCTGCACCGAGTACTTGGTCATGACGTAGGCGACTCTCATGCCTTCGTTGTCGTACGAGGCGTCGATAACTGGTACCAGACTTTCGTCGCGGCAATCCGGCTCGTCGGCGAACTGCGGTTTGCACATTTTCTCGGCGGTCAGCTTCGCGTCAATTAGCGACGCGACGTCGCTATTCGAAGCGGTCGCAATGCCGATGTCGCTGACCGCTTGGGTCGCGCTAGAGCGCGGATCCTGCGGCGGCCTCGCGTTGTCTTGGAACGTCGGTCGAATCGCCATACGCGGATCATTAAATGATTTAGATTCGGCGGTTCTCGGATCGTTGTAAGTTTGACTAGGTTCGAACGTTTTGCGCGGGTCGCTTATTTTGGAGTTTGTAGATTTCCTCGGATCAACGGAAACCTTGGAATCGGTTTTTAATCTCGGATCCGAAGATTTTCGCGGATCATTAATTATTCGAGGATCCTTGGACAATTTAATATTCGGACTCAACTGGTCGTTGGGCGATAATCTAGGTTCAGTCTTTCCTATCCTGGGATCTATTTTCAGTCGTTGGCCAGAATTTAATCGTGGATCTTGTAGCAAGCGCTGGTCATTGCCAAACCTCGGATCATTGCCAAATCTCGGATCATTGGAAGAAGAATCAATTTTCAAGTTATTTAGAATTCTTGGATTTGGCATGATCGAATCTGACCTCAATTTTTGATCTGAAAGTCCATGATCCTGCTTTATGTCAATAAAAAGTCTTTGGTCTTGCGACTGTCTAAGGTCATTGGGAAGAGTGTTAGTACCAATCCTGTTAGATACTCCCGTATCTCTAGAATCCGGACTCAAGCGCGGATCAAATCCGGTGTTGTGGTTTTTACCTATCAAAATACGTTTCGGAGCGTTTCGAGAATCTAAATTTCCTGCAAACATATCGTTAGGAAATTTAGGGTTGAAATTCATATTATACTTATTGTTGTGATAAAGCGTAGGATTGGGCAATAAAGTTTTCATATTTGGTTGAAATCTCGGGTTGAAATCTTTAGTCGACGGGTTGTAAGGTAGTTGCTTATTTGGAATATTGCTATCCCTAACATCCGATTGTTCCAACTGGTGTGCGGAAGGCACAACGTTTAAATCCATAGGTACATCATGATCTTGTTTGCGGTAATTTAAATCGGTAACGCTGTTAGTATTGGTATCTGGAGTATTCCTGTGGTCATAGTTATAACTGAGACCACTACCGTTACGAGAGTCAAGTACAATCCGGGGGTCAAATAGGCCTCTTGGAATATTTGGACCATTTCTGAGGTCGGGACCATTTCTGAGGTCGGGACCATTTCTATGGTCGGGACTATTTCTGGTGTCAAGACCTCCTCTTATTCCGGGACCATTTCGAGGGTCAGGACTGTTTCTAAGGTCAATGCCACCTCTAGGATCAAGTCCTACTCTTGGGTCAATGATACCTCTTGGATTAAGGCCAAATCTGTTGTCTGGACCCCCTCTTGGATCTGGTCCCCCTCTAGGATCTGGTCCCCCTCTAGGATCTGGTCCCCCTCTAGGATCTGGTCCCCCTCTAGGATCTGGACACCCTCTATGATCTGGTCCACCTCTAGGATCTGGTCCCCCTCTAGGATCTGGACCCCCTCTTGGATCTGGTCCCCCTCTGAGATCTGAACCCCCTCTAGGATCTGGAATACTTCGAGGATCTGGACCCCCTCTAAGATCTGGTCCCCCTCTGGGATCTGAACCCCCTCTAGGATCTGGAATACTTCGAGGATCTGGACCCCCTCTAAGATCTGGTCCCCCTCTGGGATCTGAACCCCCTCTAGGATCTGGAATACTTCGAGGATCTGGACCCCCTCTAAGATCTGGTCCCCCTCTAGGATCTGGACCCCCTCTAGGATCTGGACCACTTCGAGGATCTGGACCCCCTCTAGGATCTGGACCCCCTCTAGGATCTGGACCCCCTCTAGGATCTGGACCCCCTCTAGGATCTGGACCACTTCGAGGATCTGGACCACTTCGAGGATCTGATGTATTTCTAGGGTTAAAAAAAGATTTACCATCGTGTTCATCTTTTATGCGAATTTTGTTTGCAGGATTTTCACTAAAACAGAGATGTTGATTAATATACATATTAAACTAAACATAGTATATCATATAATATATGATATGGTTTATATATAATATAATATATATATATATAATATGATTATATAACCTATCTAGAATATAAAATATTTAGGAAAAATAAATTAATTTATATAATTAATTTTCTATTTTCAAATATAGTTCTTAATATTGTAAATTTACTGAAATATCCGTTACTAGAATAATTTAAAGGTAGTATTTCTGTTTGAGATTTGGTCTTAAATTATTTATTATATATTAAAGTAATTATAAACTATAAATCACCTTTTTTGGTTCACCATCGAATTATATGGTTTAGGTACGTTCAGAATACCATCTTTATCATTATTCCAATTATCGGAAACCTCTGTAGGTATCATTAAATTAAGATCAGTCTTGCAATTTGAGAAATGAAATGAACTGAATAAATCGAGTACTACCGTTCTGTTGTTGATTGGTGAATGGCATAGCGTATTTTGGATCAACATTTTGAGATTCGAGTGCCGGTTGATGTTTGAAATATGACTTTCCTTCCTGTAATTGAAAGTTTAATTATAAAAATAATAGTGAATATTTCTAAAGTGGTCAAATATTAGAATATTATTATTATTATTATTAAGTTATATAATAAATATTATAATGAATACATAATAAAATATATTGTTTATAAATATGAACTGCAATCTAACAGGATTTGGTAATTGAGGAGGCGGCTGTCGTAATAATGTAGGAGTTGTATTATTTATTTGAGGATGACTGAATTGAAAATTATCATTTTTCCCCGAAATCGTTGTATCGGTATAAAATCTGAAAGCGATTATAAACAAAGATCAAATCGCAGAAACTTTTTATAATTTGAAATTACTAGTTAAAGTATATTTACTATTGATTATCAATTTTGTAATTAATGTATATCAGAAATATTGGAATATCTTACAAACCCTTTTTGAGAGTTATTCTGAGAATTATCACCTAAAGGGGATACAGCAAATATAATTTCATTAGAAATAAATATACACATTTATATAATATATAATATATACACATAATATATAATACTAAAATGTATAAATTATATATCAGAATTATAATGATGCAATATTTCATTGTTATATATACATGTAATTTACGAAACATGCAATTTACAATACTATGAACATTCATAATAGTGTAAATATAACTAACCAATAAGGTGAACACCTCTGTTGTACTGGTTGTTAGATGAGAAATCCTGTAAATGTATAAAGAAATAATCAACTAGATGTGATAAAGGGAAATATCAATAAACACGATATCATTGGTAAAATAATTTAACAGAGTGTAAAACAGAGTGTAAAACAGAGTGTAAGATAGAGTGTAAGATGGAGTGTAAGATAGAGTGTAAGATGAAGTGTAAGATAGAGTGTAAGATAGAGTGTAAGATAGAGTGTAAGATAGAGTGTAAGATAGAGTGTAAGATAGAGTGTAAGATAGAGTGTAAGATAGAGTGTAAGATAGAGTGTAAGATAGAGTGTAAGATGGAGTATAAGATGTAGTGTAAGATGGAGAATAAGATGAAGTGTAAGATGAATACTGACCTTAATAAAGGTAGAACCATTCCAAATGTAACCTCCTCCTTCTTTTGCAAACACCAGCTCCAGTAGTTTACGGGTGTCGTCGGTCAGGGGTTCGTGGGAAAACTTGCATTCGAAACCATGCAGACAACCCTTGTGGGTGTTGAAATAGCGACAGGGAAAATCAGCTGTTGAGGTGAGACAATACTGTGAGGCTCTCGTATAGGGAATAACATATGTATTATATATTATATATGCTATTATATATTATATATGCTATTATATATGCTATTATATATTATATATGCTATTATATATGCTATTATATATTATATATGCTATTATATATTATATATGCTATTATATATTATATATGTTATTATATATTATATATGCTATTATATATTATATATGCTATTATTTATTATATATGCTATTATATATTATATATGTTATTATATATTATATATGCTATTATATATTATATATGCTATTATATATGCTATTATATATTATATATGCTATTATATATTATATATGCTATTATATATTATATATGTTATTATATATTATATATGCTATTATATATTATATATGCTATTATTTATTATATATGCTATTATATATTATATATGCTATTATATATTATATATGCTATTATATATTATATATGCTATTATATATTATATATGCTATTATATATTATATATGCTATTATATATTATATATGCTATTATATATTATATATGCTATTATACATTATATATGCTATTATATATTATATATGCTATTATATATTATATATGCTATTATTTATTATATATGCTATTATATATTATATATGCTATTATATATTATATATGCTATTATATATTATATATGCTATTATATATTATATATGCTATTATATATTATATATGCTATTATATATTATATATGCTATTATATATTATATATGCTATTATATATTATATATGCTATTATATATTATATATGCTATTATGTATTATATATGCTATTATATATTATATATGCTATTGTGTATTATATATGCTATTATATATTATATATGCTATTATATATTATATATGCTATTATATATTATATACAAAACATTAATTACATTTTATTCTAATTTAAAAGAAAGCAATTTTAGGAATAGTAGAAAAGTCATTGTTTACAAAAGAAAAACTCCATATGTCGTAAACCAAAGTGCAAAACCCTGCGACTACAAACCGTGCATAAATTTACAAGCGTCGCCTTTAGTGCAGAAGCCCTGCACGTAGAACTTACAGACGTCCCTCTTCGTAACCGTGGCAACTACATTAGCGCTCCCAGACTGCAAATCGTGCGAGAAGTTGCAGTCGTTGCCCTTCTGGCAGTGACCTTCGCGGTGGAAACGGCAGACTCCGGTATGAGGTGTGGTGCCGCGATACTCACCGTCGCCATGGTCGTGACCTGACCAAGGCAAGTCGTAATGGAGTAATTGTACCAAGTAAAGGAAGGTGAAGCTATTTGGGGTTTTAATACATTTTCGATTACTTTATTAAATTTGATTTATAAAATTCGTCCTACGGCTTTAAAAACATAAACGAATGTGTTGAATGCGTATTGAATTCTAAGTGCCTAGATATTTACTGCTCTGGAAGCTGATAACAAAAAAGTTGTTCGATAATAATAAAAATAAATTATGCATCGTAAAAAATGACAATTACAAGAATTGTGATTTTTAAAAAGATCACCAACCAGTTCTTCTCTTGTCCTTGTATTTCGCTCTCTTTTCAGCTTGTTTGCGAGTACGAGCATTATCCCGTTTGCCCTTTTGCCGTACGGAGTCATTGTCGAAGTGTTGGTTCGGTTGTTGGTGTTGCGCGTGCTGTTTCGCCGGAGAGTGGTGCTGGCGACTCCTTTGTTGCTGGTGGGAAGCGGGCGAGCGATGCCGAGAGTGAGGGTTCCCCGTCGGACCGGATTTAGTGTTGTGGAGTTTACGGGGGGAGCCGGCATTCGAGTTGTTTCCGGGGGCATCGAGGGAGTTGTCGAGGTATCCGTTCTGCGAGAGAGAGAGAGAGAGCGGTCAGCGAGAGAGAAAGAGAGCGGTCAGCGAGAGAGAGAGAGCAAGGTCAGCGAGAAAGAAAGAGAGCGGTCAGCGAGAGAGAGAGGGGTCAGCGAGAAAGAAAGAGTGCGGTCAGCGAGAGAGAGAGAAAGAGCGCGGTCAGCGAGAGAGAACAAGGTCAGCGAGAAAGAAAGAACGCGGTCAGCGAGAGAGAAAGAGCAAGGTCAGCGAGAAAGAAAGAGGCGCGGTCAGCGAGAAAGAAAGAGCGCGGTCAGCGAGAGAGAGAGAGAGTGCGGTCATCGAGAGAGAGAGAGAGAGTGCGGTCAGCGAGAAAGAAAGAGCGCGGTCAGCGAGAGAGAGAGAGAGCAAGGTCAGCGAGAAAGAAAGAGAGCGGTCAGCGAGAGAGAAAGAGCGCGGTCAGCGAGAAAGAAAGAGCGCGGTCAGCGAGAAAGAAAGAGCGCGGTCAGCGAGAAAGAAATAGCGCGGTCAGCGAGAGAGAGAGGGAGAGCGGTCAGCGAGAGAGAAAGAGAGCGGTCAGCGAGAGAGAGCAAGGTCAGCGAGAAAGAAAGAGAGCGGTCAGCGAGAGAGAGAGATGGGGTCAGCGAGAAAGAAAGAGCGCGGTCAGCGAGAGAGAGAGAAAGAGCGCGGTCAGCGAGAGAGAGAGAAAGAGCGCGGTCAGCGAGAGAGAGAGCAAGGTCAGCGAGAAAGAAAGAACGCGGTCAGCGAGAGAGAAAGAGCAAGGTCAGCGAGAAAGAAAGAGGCGCGGTCAGCGAGAAAGAAAGAGCGCGGTCAGCGAGAGAGAGAGAGAGTGCGGTCAACGAGAGAGAGAGAGAGAGTGCGGTCAGTGAGAAAGAAAGAGCGCGGTCAGCGAGAGAGAGAGAGAGCAAGGTCAGCGAGAAAGAAAGAGAGCGGTCAGCGAGAGAGAGAGAGTGCGGTCAGCGAGAGAGAGAGAGCGCGGTCAGCGAGAAAGAAAGAGCGCGGTCAGCGAGAAAGAAAGAGCGCGGTCAGCGAGAGAGAGAAAGAGAAAGAGCGGTCAGCGAGAGAGAAAGAAAGAGCGCGGTCAGCGAGAGAGAGAGAGTGCGGTCAGCGAGAAAGAAAGAGCGCGGTCAGCGAGAGAGAGCAAGGTCAGCGAGAAAGAAAGAGCGTGGTCAGCAAAAGAGAGAGAAAGAGCGCGGTCAGCGAGAGAGAGAGAGCGCGGTCAACGAGAGAGAGAGCGAGGTCAGCGAGAAAGAAAGAGCGCAGTCAGCGAGAAAGAAAGAGTGCGGTCAACGAGAGAGAGAAAGAGCGGTCAGCGAGAGAGAGAGAAAGAGCGCGGTCAGCGAGAGAAAGAGAGTGCGGTCAGCGAGAGAGAGAGAGAGAGAGAGAGAGAGAGAGAGAGAGAGAGAGAGAGAGAGAGAGAGAGAGAGAGAGAGAGAGAGAGAGAGAGAGCGGTCAGCGAGAGAGAAAGAGCGCGGTCAGCGAGAGAGAAAGAGCGCGGTCAGCGAGATTTCGGACTCGATTAAAGATGGATCTGCTTTATTAAGCTATCGGCGTTACAGGCTGAAGACAAACCACTGGGTTGTCGGCAAGCAACTGATTATGAAATGCAAATGAAATACAGCGAATGCGAAACCTTGTCTATTGAGTAATCTCCGTTTTTCTCGGCCAACAGACACAGCAGACTCTTCGGCAGTTCATCGGTCTAGGTGTTGCAGTAGTGAGTGGTTAGGATAGCAATCTCGGAGAATGTATATTGGATGTTGATGGCACGAAGTTACGATAAAAACAATATCAAGAAAACAAGGCGTATTCAACTGAATAGCATATCATTCTAATAAAGGTAGTTGTGTTTAAATTAAATATTAAGGTTAAGGGTCAAGGTTTAGATAACGAGATTAATAATACAATTCTGTTCTAAAGTGGAAATGGAAATAATCACTGAAAGAATTAAAACTTGTAATTTGCTAATAATATAAATATATGGAATATTTATAACTTGTTTAATGGTGAATGTTTTCACCTCAAGATCTTAATAAATTCATTTCAAGTTCATATTTGAACTCATTTTGACAACGATAGAGAATATACATGTGTTTTTAATGTCGATATTTGGTTATTATTTTTTACATTGTAGAGAAATGAACTTCTTAGTCTATAGCAGACAGGAAATTATTTAATGATGATGAAATGTAAACCTCGCAGAATAGTTTACGCAGAATGATCTACTTCTTTATATGTTTGGTAAAATAGCATAGGATCTGCGAATGCGTGAATACTGACCGCTTGCGAATGTTCATTGTTAGGCTGTCCCAACGTCCAGTCATTATCCTCCCCAATACGCCAGTCTTCAGGGCCCTGATCCATCGACTCAGACTGACCAATACGGTCAGCCGGGTGCGCAGGCTCCGAGTACGAGGGGTACCTTGTCCTGACGCGAGGAGGCACCGCATTCTCCTCGGGTAAATGCTTGCTACCAGTTTCCGAATTCACTTTCGACCTGCGTTAAAAAATGATATTTTGCAAGCATTGAATAATTTTACAGAGGTGTAGAAAATAAACAATGAAATAATATCCGTTAGTATGAAATAGTGTAAATAAAATATAGATACGTTATAGCATCAATTCCATTCTATACAATTCATAATACAATATTATATTTACTTGAAGTCTTTGATGGGAGATTGACTAGAAGAATGACTTCCATTGATGTCATTGTAATCGGATAACTCCTGGTCATAGGATTTCTGTCCGCGCAACTGATAACAATGCAAGATAATTAGACGTCTAAAGAGAACGGCATCAGATAAACAAAATAATAAATTAGTAGCATTTATTTTACGATTTCAATTACGGTTTTAATTAATGAATTTTCAATTTGCAAAAGATTTAATGTTTGTAATATTATAGAAATAATCGGACAAATATGCACCGCGATGAAAACAGGTAAATAGTTGACAATCGTAGTCTTATCGTTATACTCACGTTATTCCATTTCTGAACTTTGACCTGATTTACTTGGTCGTAATCGACATACTTGCGACGGCGTTTCCTGGAGGCATTTCGACGTGCCATCTTCTGATTATAAATGGCTCGACGATCGTGTTTCGGTGGAGATTGGTCGCTGGTCTTACCTCCGCCAACGCCACCACCGTAATTGGTGTTTGGGTAAGTTCTATCTCCACCCACGGCTCCACCCACGGCTCCACCCACGGCCCCACCCACGGCCCCACCCACGGCTTCACCGTAACTGGGAGTAGTTATCGGTGAATACGCTGGAATAAATGAAAATCTAGTTTTAATGGTAGAAATTGCGCAATCATTTAATTGCATAAACTATTATAAGTATCATTGTTAATATTTAACAATTAGTACAATATTGAATTAATTATAAAAATAACCTAATTTATCATTATTGTGAAGTGGAGGATGCTTTTCATTTAGGGCGGATTTATGAAAATCTGTCTTTTTCTCTTTGAGGGGATTTGGAGGTAATTTTACTCCAAGGAAGTCATCATCTGTCAACTCACCATCTTCTAGATAGTCAGCCATTGTATTGTCCGAAGCTACGGTTTTAAACACTGTCAGAATAGGATCAATTTAATAATTTGTAGTAGTTAACCTGAAGCTTGGTTAAAATTTACATTTTTAAATGGAAGTAGATGAAAGATTAAACTATACAACTTTGCTGTTATGCAATGTTTTTATCAGCAAACAAAAATGTATTAATCTACTATGATAAATAGAATCAATTAACTAAATTATAATTTCCTTTATTTCAAAATAAAAATGTATTTAATTCATCATTTTATCAGTTTTATTTTTAAATTGCATACAACTTTATAAAGTTAATAAACAATTATTAATAATTGTCTTACTAATAAATGATCATCTTTTATATTAAATTATTATATGTTATTTAGTTTTTTCTATATTATCTTTTTAATATCATACTTTCTTTTCAGCCTAATGTATTGTCTTTTAAAATTATAGTACATATGAATAATACAAATATTTAAATAATGACCAAATATAATTTATTATGGTATTTGGTATGGCATAATTTAATATGCTGCGTTATATAATTGTATTCGCGTATGTTAAAATCAATAGCATATGACACACATAGATGTTATCAAGAAGAATAATAATCTTATAAGCAAGTATTATATAAAATGATATAAAATCCTATTAAAAGTTTTAAAAACTTAAATTCATTAAATATGATTAATTAAAATTATATTTTAATAAAATATTGTACTTGTTTTAAGAAAATATATTACAGATATGACGAATCAGTTTAATAAATAATCTAATTTCTTAATATAATGGATTTTATAAATTATTGCTAAAATAGAAATTTATAAACTTATAGTTTAAAAATGATAAAATGTCAAGATTATCCATTTATATCATATATTACACTTTATAAAGTGATTATTTAAGAATACAAATGTATAATAGTAAACATAATATATTTATAATGTATTTTATTTAAAGAATACAGTATATAAGATGGTAATTTTACAGTTATAAATATATTTATAAGATGGTAATTTTACAGTTATAAATATATTTACTATAATAATTTAAATTGTTAATAGACATACTTTTTATAATCAGTAGTGAATCTATGATGTAACATATCGCTATGTAATCAATTATTTTATTATATCTAGTAACAATACAATATATAGTAATGTAAAGATAACAATATTATTTAAACTAAAAAAATATTTTTTGAGCGCTCAGAAGACTAAATATTAAAAAAAAACTACATAAGAAACAAAAATTAGTTTTATCAAATGGTCATAATTCAATAACACTTTTTATATGGTTATAACATTATAACATTATAACTATATAACTCTAGATTTTTTTTAATTCGTTCATTAAAATAAATCTACAACATATATTATAAAATATAATATTTACTAAATATTTCATTATATGTATACAATTATATGTATAAACAATGTAAAATTGTATCAATACCATATATTAATACATAGCTAAAAAATATATGATATTTTAGTATCAATACAATAATAACCAATGAGTCATTAACTATATTTACTTAAATATAACATGTATCAATTGAGAATATAGTAATACAAATATATTAGAGTCTAATATTATAACGCATGTATAATATTATCCGGTATTAAATTATATGAACAGTATAACATAAAAAGATTACGTCTTTTATAAGATATATATTTACATTTAAAATCTTAAAAAATAATTACAATAAATAAACTATGGAATTGTTGCGTGTCTATTTTAATTTTATTTAGTTATCCCAGTATTCGAATATTTATAAATATATTATGAGTCATAATAAATGATTCATTTAGAATATATATTATTGAGCATCAAAAAATAATCCCAACTATTTATACAATATCACGTTTAAAGGGATTTTGTAGTATATTTCGTATAGTATAATATAAGAAATATCTTTCACGCTGAAATAAACTCCTAAACATTACTATTCCTATTCCTAATGTTACAACAAATAATTAAATATATACCAATGTTCTGTTCGTGACGGTTGGATCTACTTACAAATTTTATTCACAAACATACAAGTGACAATAAATCATCAATTTAATGATCATATTTGTCATTTTTGTTATGTTTAAGTTCGTCGGGTGTAGTTAAATCTATAAGTTACACTTTTCGCTTTTTATTAACTGTTCTCGATTAAAATTAATATAGTATATGCATAAATATATGAAGTTTTACTCTTCAAATAATGCTAAAACTGGCGGATTGATATATAGAAAAGGTCATCTAAGACATTTTTAAAAATGGCCATAACATTTAATTTGTTTTTATTTATAAATAATTCAATTTTAAAATATTATTTTAAGCACATATATATATTATACTATATGTTCATAATTCAATTAATTCATTAAATAATTTTAAACAACATTCATATATAAGTAATTGTAACCAGCTGAATACAAATTTCAAATATTATTTACTTGACCTTACGTCCTTGAAGAATTTATACATTTAAACACACATTTTTTACGATATAATGCACGAATATACGCATTCCGTGTATACACTATAAATTCGTAATAATTTCAATTATAATAAAATATATATTAATCTATTTGAAAACAAATATAACCTATAGTATTCTATTAATATAGAATATCATCATGTTTCATGATAAATTATTCATTTCTCAAAATACATTTGATATAAATAGTACAGCAACAAATATTATTTTTCAATAAGATGGTGTTCGAATTCAATTAAATAATTTTAAAAATAGTAATATAATTTATATACAACTAAATCAAATGTTATTATTATATAAATATTATTAAATACTAGAAAATTGTTTATATAAAAATGGAATATTTCCATTAAAATATAGAACAATATTTTCTGCGGTGTTATCATATACACTCATAATAGAACCTAATTTAAATTTATTTGAAATATATATTGTCATTTGAGCATAATATTTTGTATATAAATAATCAATGCTATTTTGAAAGATCTACTACTGCAACCTATACACCATTGATGTTATAATAAACTACATTTAATACTTATTAATAATATTTCACTATTATAAGTAATATTTATTTAAATTATTATAAATATTATTTTTAAGTTAATTAATAAAAAACTTATATTAATAAAAATAATAACCAGTAATACTATATGTACACAATATATTATTACTAATTACATTACTACTCTCTGATATTGTAATATTAAAACTTTCAATGATTATAAATCATATTTATACATAAGAATTATAAGATATATGGATCAAGTACGTTTTACGGCGAGTTCAAATTATGCAGCGTATTTTCAAGACTACCCTAAATCTAATTCAGTTAAATAAACCACAGCTAAATTATGAATCAGTGAATACATATACCCATTTTAAATCTTGCATCTAGATAAATTGAATTATTTGTATATACAATTTAACTGCCGTGTGGAACTTTATGATGAACTTTTAATGCATGCATATTATATTATATTTATTACATATGCATATATAGTCAAATCACTTTTCTATATTGATATTCATATATATGTAAGTTATATATGTTATATATATAATATATATAATTATATATACAACACATTTAAAAGATATATTCCTTGATAAACACATGTATTTTATTTATATATGTTATATATATATATATATATGTATTAAATTTATTTATTTTATATATATATATATAGTTATAGTATATACAATTCGTTATAATTATATATTGCTATACAAATATGATATGATATATGAAAATAATTTTTAATAAAATATTTTTCTCTAATAGTATACATTCAGTATTGTTAACTTATATATTACCTATGTACCACATGATGTTTCTAATACCTGATTGTTATACATTGCTGCTGGTCAATATGCAATGCTCATTAATTGCTTCACAATATTACATAACATCATTAAAAAATATGAATAACTATGAATGACTTACTAAATATATAGAAATTACCAATTATATATATGTATACATATAACATATCAGCATATATATATATATAAATATATTATGCATATATAATATATATATATATATCCTTAATATTTAATTCTCTATAATTTACTGATTAAACCATGAACGCCGTAAAACATACTTTATCCAAATATATTTATAAGTTATTATATCATAATAATTAAATGTGTTAATCTTCGTTTTTTAATTATCAAAATTAAATACTATATTGTAGTGCTTTATTCATTACTGAATGATAAATTTGAATATACTCTTTTAAAATGTTATCCGTTTATATTATATTAACTTACAATATTATTAATTATAATTGTGCATTTCACAGATCATGGATTTAATAGAATATTCTCCATTACAAATATTCAATATAGCAGGTAATACAAATAGCAAATATTATAAATATAATAAGATATGAATCAGATTACATTTCTATACATTTTCTTATTAACATAATTTTAATTTACTATGAACTTTAATATAATATTTCTATCATAGATAGATTTCTAATCATTTCTTTCAGTAATATTATCGGGAAATGTTTTTCTACACAAACTAGTAATTGAAACCGTAATCTTACATTTCTATCGCAAATATTACATAATATAAATCATATTATTTTATTTTTATATTTAGTATTAAAAATGCTAATTTTCTTTATAAAATAATAACAGATGATAACAAGTTTGTATTAATCATCCTCAACACTCCCTTGACTGGTAAACTCTCAATGTTGCAATTCCTCTGGCGAAATGGTTAATTAAACAGTTTAATTTCGAATCTTCGGTACGATACAGTAGTCGTATTCTCTCATTCAGCGTAATGTAATTACTTATCAGATAGAAAATACCTGGAAATCAAATTTACTTCTTCTAAACCACGGCGTGATTACATCATCGGATATGGTGCTGAACACAATTCCATTGTAATTAAATGTTTAAATGTGAGTAAATCGACGATTAATGTTAAAAAGTTTCCTACCAGATAATGTAATAGTAAGTATACACACACACTCACCCACCTACCCATTTATCCATACACATTTACTCACACACGCAAACCTTTACTCTCACATACACACCAATAACCACGCATACACACGTGAGAGTGAGAGAGAGAGAGTATCCCATTACAAGTTAAGTATTCCCTTCTACTGCATTTCAGCTGCATTCAGAGTTTGCGTTGACGGAGGTACTGATCTCATCGACGGTCTGATGAACTCTTCGCAAGGTTAAAGCAACCCCCCCCCCCGAACTTAGAGTAAACATACCACTTGAGTTCATGATACTCGGCCGTTTACGCCAGATAGAATCGCCCCGAAGTTTCGTGAGTTCTTCTTTCGCAGTACCACTCCGCCCAACTGGACGAGTTGAGTTTACTCGGTTGTTGTAATGAGACTTGCAATCGGGTTGTTTTAGAATCACCATCCGCCAGGGTTGCGAATAAGAGCAAAATAAATAAATCCATTTGAAATGATAACTCGAAACTACTGCCGATTTGTATAGATTTGTCCGCGACAATGTTTAATGCCTCTCTGATTTCACCTCTCTCGCTACAGTGTCTAGAGAACCCATCGACTTGATCACCGGAGACTTCGACTCCATCCTCCCCGCCACCAGGCGGCGCTACGAACAAGCCGTTTGTACATTAGACGAGCCCACGCATATGTCTACTTATTCATATCGTGGGCAATTGCTTGCCAAGCTAATATACATGTGCAAAATAAACATGTTTGCATGCAAAAGGCAAATGATCATATCCTATCACACACAACTAATATAAACAATTCTTGCAAAATTTCAATTCAAATATAAAATGTTTTCAATATTTCAACATTTATATATTAACTCTATGCCAATATTTGAATGCATTGTTATAATGAATATATTTTATTTATTATTAATTAAATAATAAACATTAATTTTATTTTCTGAACAAATAATATCTCAACTTACTAAAAAAATACTTATTGATTCTATATCTTTAATTTTGATTATTATCTTAACATAAAATTATATTCAAAAATTAATTAATCAAAATGATTGTTTGTAAAAGGGAAAATTCAAATCCTAAAAACTATCTAACCAAGTTTAATATTATTTATACAGTATTTTCTTATTATTATAGTTAATAAGTGAAATAATATGATTTTTAAGAATACAAAAATATTTTTTTGTTTTTTTTAATTTTTTACATACAAAAATATATTGATATTTTACATAATTTTTATGTTATTTTTAAATGATAATGAATAACTAATTAATAATATATTTAGATATATTTCATTTACGCAATCAAAAAATAGCATTGTGTTGTTAATTAGTTTTGTAGATATTACAAAAGATATTTCACTTTTCTTTTATATGATTTATTAATGTACCTAGTTATTAATAGAATAAATGGCAATACTTTAATATAAGAATTTATGATATACCACATTACAATTAAGTATATCATATCATGTAAATAAATAATCACACTATAATATACTGTTTAGAATTTGAATTCTATAAAATTAATTTACTATTTATTTTAGTGAAATTCAAAA
Organism: Osedax frankpressi; assembly: GCA_964035775.1. Lineage (NCBI taxonomy): Eukaryota > Metazoa > Annelida > Polychaeta > Sabellida > Siboglinidae > Osedax > Osedax frankpressi. The sequence goes on from OZ038316.1 coordinate 22,597,840, forward strand.
ATATTATTCATAATTACCAATTAACCTACTTTATTATTTTCTCTTTAATGCTATTTTATTCTTATTTATTTAGTCAAATTTGAATGATTAGCATTAATTATGCATTGTAATTATTCAGTTAATTTCTTTTTTCTTCTATAGTGAAAGAGAATATATATTTTAATTATATTAATACCTTGACTCACCGCCAGGGAGTTGAAATCCTCTGCACTCCGGATCAGGATGAAACTGACTTCACTAAGTGTCTACGTGTTGTATTTGAATGTATTGTAAAGGTTTTGGCTCCTAGCAGCATGAGGTATTTAGTGTATATATTACACCTTACACCTGCTTACACCTTATACCTGCTTACACCCTCTTTACCTCATACCCTATGTGATTACTATGTATAAAATAATATATGATTCAGTCATACAAATATCATACCACAAAACCTTACTCCAATAACTAGCTGAAATATACACGATTAATTCTTGACCGGTCAGCAATGACCATATCGTATTTCACCACAACCTTGTCTAAATTATATTGTTTCACTTACCTGGAGGTTGCAGTGGTCAATATTGACATGGTAGAAAAGGATTTCTACCTCTATAAAATGTAACTAGTGATTCAATTTCTGGAATATTGCCAACATTTTTTTACCCATTTATAGTAAATATATATACACACATTTTAAAGTAGCATTTTTTCGATAATAATACAAAGATATTTATCATCTACTGAACTTTATTTTATAATATTTTTATTTTGTTGTGCTTAGATTAAACCGTTTATTGGATATATATTAAGTTACATATATATATTTGAAAATCGGGCTATTTTGTTTTTTCAATAGAAGTTACATTTGCGGGAAGAGTTTCATAGTCTGCTAATGGTTCGGTGACAAGTAAAGTTACTAGTTCATGATGTACCTATGAAAATATGATCAACATTTATAATAATTTTATTATAAAATTCAATTTTATATTTAATATATTTATATATCTACTATATTGATATATATTAATTTGTAATTACTAATATTAGTTTATTGTGAATATATCTTGGTCAGCATAAATGTAATGAGTATTTATTATTTAGTCATATCGTAATAATAAATTCAAAAATTGTCTGTAAATAATTTTTAAAATTTTAGAAAACAAAGGAAATGTGACCATTGTATTTGAAATGTTTTATTGGCTGTAGTTATCACATGATAATAATAATAGTATCTTATTTGACGAGTAAAATATTCAAATCTAGGTAATTTTGTTTTTCAAATTTGAAAATCCTTCATTAAAATGAAATATTATTGTAATATACAAGAATTATTGTAATAATATTATTATTATTGATATTTTTGTTTTAAAATATAAAAATCATATTTGACGACTGCAATCTCCCTTTAACTCTTTATTAACTCTACTACTACTACTACTACTACTACTACTACTACTACTACTACTGCTGATGCTGCTGCTGCTGCTGCTGCTGCTGCTGCTGCTACTGCTACTGCTACTACTACTGCTACCGCTACTACTACTACTACTACTACTACTACTACTACTACTACTACTACTACTACTATCACCACTACCACTACCACTAGGCATACTATTCTCAAACTTCTATGACATGTATAGGATCTCTACTCTCCCTATTAAGCCTTCCCACTACAACCTCACCCCCACCTATAGCAACACCCACATCTCGGCTCCGTAGTCGTGTTTGGGGAGCAGTCGGGTAGGTTTGACCACATCATGGCCAACGTAAACACGCTTTACAAGTTTCCCTACTGCCCGCCGGGTACCCAAGTTGCCGTCCACTCCGACTTGCCTCCGGCCGTCCTTCCCGTTTACTTATTCGGACTGAGTTCTTGTTCCTTTGCTCTGCAAGTTTGTCATTCCTCATCTCTCGGCGCTTTACGCTCTCTATACGGTGTATATATGCTTTGAACGGTGTATATATGTTTTGAACGGTGTATATATGTTTTGAACGGTGTATATATGTTTTGAACGGTGTATATATGTTTTGAACGGTGTATATATGTTTTGAACGGTGTATATATGTTTTGAACGGTGTATATATGTTTTGAACGGTGTATATATGCTTTGAACGGTGTATATATGTTTTGAACGGTGTATATATGCTTTGAACGGTATATATATGTTTTGAACGGTGTATATATGCTTTGAACGGTGTATATATGTTTTGAACGGTGTATATATGCTTTGAACGGTGTATATATGTTTTGAACGGTGTATATATGTTTTGAACGGTGTATATATGTTTTGAACGGTGTATATATGCTTTGAACGGTGTATATATGTTTTGAACGGTGTATATATGCTTTGAACGGTGTATATATGTTTTGAACGGTGTATATATGTTTTGAACGGTGTATATATGTTTTGAACGGTGTATATATGCTTTGAACGGTGTATATATGTTTTGAACGGTGTATATATGCTTTGAACGGTGTATATATGTTTTGAACGGTGTATATATACTTTGAACGGTGTATATATGTTTTGAACGGTGTATATATGCTTTGAACGGTGTATATATGTTTTGAACGGTGTATATATGTTTTGAACGGTGTATATATGTTTTGAACGGTGTATATATGTTTTGAACGGTGTATATATGTTTTGAACGGTGTATATATGTTTTGAACGGTGTATTGAGGTCTAATATTTAATTAAGAATATTGAATCTCTAATTATTGTTCAATGTGTAATTGTGATTTTGTTTTAATAATAACGATATTGTGATTGAATGAAATTGGAAAGTTACTCAGAAAGTTACTCAGAATGTAATAAATGACTGATTTGATACTAGATCAATATGCTCCGAGTAGTGGTTATTTCTAATATTTGGTACTATGTGGTACTTGTGTATTTTATAATAATAATCACATGAGTTCATTTCTTACAACTATTAATATAATATAGTGAGAAGTTATATAGATTATAATAATTAAATATAAAATGGATTTTCTACAAGTAATATATTTTAATATCTAAATTAATGATTTCACAGATAGAATCCTTATTGATTACTACACCAACTTTTACCAATACGCTTTTCTATGCACTTCTCTATTAGACAATACAGAAATTTCACAAGCAATTTCACAGGCAATTTCACGAGCAATTTCACAAGTTGTTATTCATTATTAATCTAATAAATTTCCTTACAAATATATAATCAATTAATAATAATTAATAATGAATAATAATAATAATATATACTTTATATGGGATATTAAATCCCAATAGTAAGTTTAATATGAAATTTATACATGTAAATTTATACAAAAAATGGAAAAAAAATTTAATTTTAAAAAACTAAGAAATTGTAAGAAATGTTTTATAAACCAGTTTCTATATAAAATCTATCCCAGAAAATAATTTGCATGAATACAATTTTAGTATTCTCTAATATGTAGTGAGATATATATATTTATATCTATTCGAATGGTTAAGTAGCATAGATTGCATCCTATACAACTAGATAGTAATGTATGTCTAGTAACAGTAACAGATATCTTATTTTTAATAATTAATAATTACTGTTTAAACTAAAATAATATATTATTTGTATGACTTCAGAAAATCCAGAATATATTTTATAGTTAAGTAACTCTATATCTTTTAAGTAACTATATACGGGTGTTCAATATATACTATACAACATTACCATCCCTATTCCATCTCCTAAACCCATCATAACCCGAAACTATCTCCTCCCTATACTAATCACAAAATAGGTGTTTTGCACCACTCCACCTCTCCTTACCCTACTACACCACTGCCTACACCCACTACACAACTCCCTGCCCCCCACTACACAACTCTCAACCCCTCACCACACCATTGCCTACTCCCCACTACACCATTGCCTACCCCCTCTACACAACTCCCTGCCCCCCACTACACCACTCCCTACCCCCCACTACACAACTCTCAACCCCTCACCACACCATTGCATACCCCCCACTACACCACTCCCTACTCCCCACTACACCATTGCCTACCCCCCACTACACCACTCCCTACTACACCACTCCCTACCCCCCACTACACCACTCCCTACCCCCCACTACACCACTACCTACCCCCACTACACAACTCCCTACCTGCCACTACACCATTGCCTACCCTCCACTACACCACTCCCTACTCCCCACTACACCATTGCCTACCCCCCACTACACCACTCCCTACCCCCCACTACACCACTCCATACCCCCCACTACACCACTACCTACCCCCCACTACACAACTCCCTACCCCCCACTACACCATTGCCTACCCCCCACTACACCACTCCCTACTCCCCACTACACCATTGCCTACCCCCCACTACACCACTCCCTACCCCCCACTACACAACTCTCAACCCCTCACCACACAACTCTCAACCCCTCACCACACCATTGCCTACTCCCCACTACACCATTGTCTACCCCCCTCTACACAACTCCCTGTCCCCCACTACACCACTCCCTACCCCCCACTACACCACTCCCTGCCCCCACTACACCACTCCCTACCCCCACTACACCATTACCTACCCCCCACTACACAACTCTCAACCCCCCACTACACCATTGCCTACTCCCCACTACACCACTCCCTACTCCCCACTACACCATTGCCTACCCCCCACTACACCATTGCCTACTCCCCACTACACCACTCCCTACCCCCCACTACACCATTGCCTACCCCCCACTACACAACTCTCAACCCACCACTACACCATTGCCTACCCCCCATTACACCACTCCCTACCCCCCACTACACCACTCCCTACCCCCCACTACACAACCCCCCACCACACAACTCCCCACTACACCACTCCCTACCCCCCACTACACAACTCCCTACCCCTCACTACACAACTCCCTACTCCCCACTACACCACTCCCTACTCCCCACTACACAACTCTCAACCCCTCACCACACCACTCCCTACCCCCACTACACCACTCCCTACCCCCACTACACCACTCCCCACTACACAACTCTCAACCCCCCACTACACAACTCCCTACTCCCCACTACACCACTCCCTACCCCCCACTACACAACTCCCCACTACACCACTCCCTACCCCCCATTACACAACTCCCTACCCCTACTACACCACTCCCTACCCCCCACTACACAACTCCCTACTCCCCACTACACAACTCCCTACCCCTCACTACACCATTGCCTACCCCCCACTACACAACCCCTCACTACACAGCCCGGCACTAAACACAAAATAGATGTGGACCAAGAACTAAGAGGGGATTACTGTGGCATTCTACCCATCGGCAACAAATGCACCGTCACTACATCAGGATTTAAATGGGACATGGGTACGTATGCACCTAAACCCTAGAGCAATTCACAAACAATGCCTAAGATATCCATTTCTTATTGTTTAAGGAGAATTTCATCTTTTACTTTCCGTAATCCTTATTTATTTAATATTTTCAAAGTGTTTTACACTATTCCCTAAATTCACTGTAAGTCAAGATCAATAACTGCTTTATCATTTTATATGGGGGCAGCGATTACCATAGATCACCTTGTGCCCTGACCTATAGCCCCTGTAACCCCATGACCCTCGTGACTTTCAGTTGACTGCGACACGGCATTTGGCTCTTTGGTGAGTTCTTCGAACGGCTTCGAAGACAACTCTTCGGTCTCGATAATCTGCAGCCAAACCGTCCTATTTACTATGGACTTGAAGGTCGCCGCAGTGCCCTCATCTCCCCCTGGCGACCAGCCTAGGAACAACAGCGACGTATGCGAGACTCGCATGAACAACACTTCGCAATCCGCACCAGTTGTTTTTTAATTCATCGGATCTCTGGCTTCGACGGCTCGCGGCGTATTACCCCCAGAATCTCCTAACCTACTAACCACAATGTGGACCAAGGTACAACGACCTCATTAATCCCGAATCTCAGCTGGCAAATCGCTAGTTACGCTTTTTACTAATTTATTATGCAATTGTGATATCAATTTCTTACACTTTCTTACATTTGTCACATAGATTGCTTTTTAACAACTCTACGTTAGCGTATCCATACACTTTTGTATTTAATTATTCCCTCGTTAGATCTCCTTCAACACTCGGCGTTATCGTCGATGATATTGTAGTCGGCGTTATCCGTTCAATTAACACTAGAATCGCCAACTCATTAATTTACGGTGTTCAATAAATCATTGAAAGCAGACATTGAATATTAGGTCAAAATCAACTGTAAAGTCCCACTAATTTGATCTCCTTTTTACCGTTGATTATCTTATAGGACAAGTTATAACAAAATATTGGTTCTACAGAGAAATATGCTTAACTTTGGTTGTTCAATTAATCTACAATGTGATATAGTTATAAACAATGCATAATTGTTGTAAATATTTTAATAAAATAATATAAATATGAATAAATTGTAAAATATAAAATTAATTGTATTATGTAATGGAATTATTATTTTAACATTTTTTTAAAAGATCCTTGTAATAAATTATTACATTGTTTCAGCAAACAAAAGGGAATATTTAATTGTAATCACTTACAATTATTTTGTTAAGAATTCTAAAGTATTAATTCAAATAAAATCATAAGAGTAGAACCTTGAATATATGTATATAATTATATCTGAATAATGTATTACATATTCACATACAACATTTCATTTATCAGTTATTTGTTTTGCTCAAGAAACCGAATGATGCAACTATTACATAATTAAACCAAAAAATTAGATGATGTAACTAATATATAATCTTATGTAAAAATTTTAAATAAACACTATTTGTAATGCAGCCAAAAACTAGAATGACCTGGATGGTTTCCTACATGATACAATTAAGATAATTTAGTTAATCATATAAACTCAATAAACAGGGACTTAATAGGATTGTAAAATCCTTTGATGTGTTCACAAAAATAAAAAATAATATAAAAGAAATTATGCAATGTAAAAAATGAAATTACCTGGAATGTTTGCTGGGCTCAGCAAAAGATTCATCGAAAACACATCAAAAGATGAATTACTGGGAGGCCTAGTATATTATAATAAAAAAATATATAGTTTAATTTTAATAATAATAATAACATTAATAATATTAAAAAGTACTAATTTATAAATAAAATGACATCGATATTATAAAAGAAAATCAGATGTATATATAAATGTTTTATTAAAGATAAAATGATATAAATAGTTATAAATGTTATTTCTTTGCAAATGAAATCTTCATTGCATGGGTTGGAGTAATCTTGAACGACTGTTTCAATAATTAGATAATTAAATAATCTTCATAAAAATGAAATCTATTGTAATGATTTAACAAAATTAAGAATGATTTGAAGGACAAACCTGAAGGGCATCTTTAGAAGCAGTAGCTTGACCTTCGGTGTCAAATTCAACAAAAGCAATGTCATGTCTACCAGGAACTAGCCTAACTTCCTTAAATCCAGGAAACCTGATCGGGATGTCACATTATAACATGCGGATTGCAATTTAAAGACAATGAAAAACAAGTGATATGTATTATTATATAGGCATGGACACATATAATCACATTACATTACTGACATTGGTGTATTATTGGGTCTTGGGAAATTAAACCTTTGTAAGAATCAGTCTGATATTAGATTGTACTTTCAGCGGATAATCTTAGTTTATGCAGTGGCACATATAACTAAAGGAAATCCCCCAAATATAGATTTTGACTTCTGATCTTATAAGATATATTACAATTTATAAAGGTCATTGACTTACAGATATATCCAATGTGAAGAAGATCAATATGCCTAAATAATAACAGACTCACACAACTAAAATCTATCTCTGGTTTTGTATTATTTTTATTTTTAAGGGCAATTTCACAATTAACAATTATTTGTTGCAATCGATACATAGAGATTACAATGGAATTTAAATGAATAAGAATTGATGTGTGATGTTTGGAGTTTTTAAAGACTAACTGGTTGAACAGCATGGACAACATCATATCATTAGTCTCTTCTGGTAGATTTGTCAAAAACAGAATATGGTGAGGGGGTTGATTCTGCAGGTCAACTGCGTATGAAACAGGAAGTTAGTAGGAAAGTTGCAAATAGGGGCAACGGGATAGTAGGTTTGTAAGACTTACCCTTTTTATTCTCACCACTAGCTAGCAAAGCAGCCCTGCAATGGAAAAATATCAAGATTATCAGAGATCAATTCTAATACAAAAGATAAAAGATGATAATACATAAGATGATTAAAAACAAAGAGACTGCCATAAGAAATCAATATACTAATATACTATAAATATAAATAAATATACAAATATACTATAAATATAAATAAATATACTAGAAATATAAATAAATATACTAATATACTATAAATATAAATAAATATACAACTATACTATAAATATAAATAAATATACAACTATACTATAAATATAAATAAATATACAAATATACTATAAATATAAATAAATATACTAGAAATATAAATAAATATACTAATATACTATAAATATAAATAAATATACAACTATACTATAAATATAAATAAATATACAACTATACTATAAATATAAATAAATTTACTAATATACTATAAATATAAATTAATTTACTATAAACGTATTTACTGATTCTCTGTAAAAAGTAATCAAAAGGACTGATGTCACAAACTTGGCAAGTCGGGCGTCCAATTTCTTCTTCTTCTTGGCGGACATGACCTCGGGAGCCGCCGGTTTCACCTTCTTTGGTCGTTCGACAAAAGTGCCTTTAATCTTGGCAATCACATCCGAATCCTCTTTGGCATAAGTGATACGCTGTTGCGGGTTTAGTGTATCAAATCAATAGGAGGCTAATCGCGGGGTTAAACCTAGTTTATAAAAAGGTTGTATCGCTAAAACTACGCAACCCTACAGGAGATAGCAAAATACATGCAAACAGAATTTATGTGGTGAAATATCATACACACGAAATGTTCGACGAGGTCTACAATCATTTTAATCGATACTTTACAGTAATTTTGGGGGTTAAATATAAATAGTTCAAACAAACGATGTATACATTATAAACATAGTTTTCTAGTATATATTTACAAACTCCAATACAGACCATGGGTTTATCGTAGAAAGGAAATCCTTGCATAGATTTGAGAGCATTAGTTCCGCTGGATATCTCTTTAAATACAACAAAAGCTTGACCTCTCATTTTGAGAGTCTTCATGGCCAGAATATCAAGGATTTGACCAAATTGAGAAAATATAGCGTAGAGAGATTTCTTCAACTCTATGTAATGTAATATATGTAATAATGGAACTTTAAACAAGTTATTAAATAATATCATAACGTAATGGTAGCATATAGACTTTTAATATAAATAAATTCATAATTGTGATGGGATATGAAAATAAAATGAAATAACCATCTTTCTTTATTTTCTCATTCAGATTATTAATATAAATAGTGTGGTTTACTTTCATATCCATTTCTATAAATAATTAATAAAATTATTAGATTTCAAAGTCAGTTTGATTATACCTGTAGGTTATATTTATAAATATAATATTATATTAATCATATATTACTCAAATTTAAACTATTTTGTATTGAGTTATATAATATACAGATTATTTAATAAATCTCCTTGTATGGCATATAGCAATATCATTTCAGATGGTATATAATTATATATTATGATATTTTACTGTTTTAGTGAAACCTAAACATTAATCTAAATCAAACTCAACAAATAAGTAAATAGGAGGTACAAATTATGGTAAAAATTATGGTATATATATTATATGGTTAATATAAGATAACCCAGTCAATAATGAATGTATGACTATAGTTTATATACACTAGAGATATCAAGAGTATTTTAGTTGAAATTAGGTACATTATTTATTTTTTGGTTAAACGATATAACCGTTAAATCTATGTTGACCAAATGTCAAACCTGAAACAAGAACCAAACCCAATGACTTACCTAGAGTATTTAGTCATTTAAATTATGGCCTTAAATGAATGTAATATAGTATATATTTTAACACAATACAATATAGTATAGTCTAGAATTCAATATAAATCATTTAATTTAGACAATATACTAGATATGTAAAATATCTACAGTTGTGGCATATATTGCAAAATAAGGGAAATATTTAATGTATTAACAATTTATTATTTATTAAATATGACAATAAACACATGTATTATAGATAATATATTAAATATTATAATACATTAAGGATTAACAATACGTTGTATGGTATATAAGTCCTATGATGTATTTATATTATAATTTTATATTTAATGTATGTATTATTATTCTTCATTTGTATTGCACTTAATTATATATAGTTGCCTAGATATTATGAATATAATTATAGCATACTTTATACATTTAAAATAGATAAATAACATTTATATTTCATATTGTAAAACAAATAATTTAAATTATCAACTTTATTATCACTCATGCGAAATAGTAAATTCTAGATGTAATACTAATATTTGCATACTCTATTAAGAGCAGCTAAAATGTTACAGATTATTTATCAATAATACAATACAATATTATCATAATGTAATTAAACACTAACTTAAAAAAGGATAATACAGAGCCTAGTAAAATCTTAAAAAATATCAAAACAACAATAACCGTATAATGTTTTTGTATTTGATTGGCATTTGGGTATTTAAAATATATCCATTCATAGATATACTCATCGATTCAAATATGTTTATAAAATTGAATTCACTCGTGTGCGAATAATCATGAAACAGAAAATAAAAATAACTAACAAATTTGAACAGTTATAAATGAAGGAATAATCTATATTATCACTAAATACTTCATGGTGATATATAATTAAAAACAAATATATCAGGATATGTAATACTATATATAGTCTTTATAGAGATAGTTTGAGTAACCACCTCAAATATTTGTTGATTTTAAAAAATTGCGGATACAATAAATTATAAAAAAAACGTGAATAAGTATTGGAGGTTTTCTAGTTATATCGATGAAGATAACTATTAGTTGTAATAAATACTTTTAATTCCTTGATTTTGAAAGTCATTCGATGTTACTAGCATTCCTGTAGATAGTGTATAATATGAATATGACAGTAATATTTAATTTTAAATGGATCATATTTGTAAATTCTTGAGTGTTTTTATTTTTTAATCAGTTATGAATAAATAATTTTAATTCAGTAAAAAATGTAATATTAGTAAGTAATGTAATTTCAGTAAATAATATAATTTCAGTAAGTAGTGTAATTTCAGTAAGTAGTGTAATTTCAGTAAGTAGTGTAATTTCAGTAAGTAGTGTAATTTCAGTAAGTAGTGTAATTTCAGTAAGTAGTGTAATTTCAGTAAGTAGTGTAATTTCAGTAAGTAGTGTAATTTCAGTAAGTAGTGTAATTTCAGTAAGTAGTGTAATTTCAGTAAGTAGTGTAATTTCAGTAAGTAGTGTAATTTCAGTAAGTAGTGTAATTTCAGTAAGAAGTTTAATTCGGTAACTAATTTTATTTCAATAAGAAATGTAATTTCAATTAGAAGTAGAGTAAAATGTGGCAAGCCACACTAATTGAGATTTATAACATTTAAGAGAAGTTAATTAACAATAAGCTAAAAAGAGTGATTATAAAAATACTTATTCGATAGGGATTTGTATGAAAAATAATTTACAAGTAAAGAAAATACAGAATAACGTATATGAAGGAATATGGTATACCACAATTAATAGTATTATGATAAAATGGGAATATAGGGATGTCTTATATGGGAAGAGATGCGTAGAAAAATACGCGTGATGCATATTTGACATTAATAGCTTATATACATTGATGAAAATAGGTTAAGAGTTAGAATAGGTTAATACTACTACTACTACTACTACTACTACTACTACTACTACTACTACTACTACTACTACTACTACTACTACTACTACTACTACTACTACTACTACTACTACTACTACTACTACTACTACTACTACTACTACTACTACTACTACTACTACTACTACTACTACTACTACTACTACTACTACTACTACTACTACTACTACTACTACTACTACTACTACTACTACTACTACTACTACTACTACTACTACTACTACTACTACTACTACTACTACTACTACTACTACTACTACTACTACTACTACCACTACTACTACTACCACTACTACTACTACTACTACTACTACCACTACTACTACTACTACTACTACTACTACTACTACTACTACTACTACTACTACTACTACTACTACTACTACTACTACTACTACTACTACTACTACTACTACTACTACTACTACTACTACTACTACTACTACTACTACTACTACTACTACTACTACTACTACTACTACTACTACTACTACTACTACTACTACTACTACTACTACTACTACTACTACTACTACTACTACTACTACTACTACTACTACTACTACTACTACTACTACTACTACTACTACTACTACTACTACTACTACTACTACTACTACTACTACTACTACTACTACTACTACTACTACTACTACTACTACTACTACTACTACTACTACTACTACTACTACTACTACTACTACTACTACTACTACTACTACTACTACTACTACTACTACTACTACTACTACTACTACTACTACTACTACTACTACTACTACTACTACTACTACTACTACTACTACTACTACTGCTACTACTGCTACTACTACTACTACTACTACTACTACTACTACTACTACTACTACTACTACTACTACTACTACTACTACTACTACTACTACTACTACTACTACTACTACTACTACTACTTCTACTACCACTACTACTACTACCACTACTACTACTACTACTACTACTACCACTACTACTACTACTACTACTACTACTACTACTACTACTACTACTACTACTACTACTACTACTACCACTACTACTACTACTACTACTACTACTACTACTACTACTACTACTACTACTACTACTACTACTACTACTACTACTACTACTACTACTACTACTACTACTACTACTACTACTACTACTACTACTACTACTACTACTACTACTACTACTACTACTACTACTACTACTACTACTACTACTACTACTACTACTACTACTACTACTACTACTACTACTACTACTACTACTACTACTACTACTACTACTACTACTACTACTACTACTACTACTACTACTACTACTACTACTACTACTACTACTACTACTACTACTACTACTACTACTACTACTACTACTACTACTACTACTACTACTACTACTACTACTACTACTACTACTACTACTACTACTACTACTACTACTACTACTACTACTACTACTACTACTACTACTACTACTACTACTACTACTACTACTACTACTACTACTACTACTACTACTACTACTACTACTACTACTACTACTACTACTACTACTACTACTACTACTACTACTACTACTACTACTACTACTACTACTACTACTACTACTACTACTACTACTACTACTACTACTACTACTACTACTACTACTACTACTACTACTACTACTACTACTACTACTACTACTACTACTACTACTACTACTACTACTACTACTACTACTACTACTACTACTACTACTACCTATGATTATAGTATTTTTTAAATATAAATATTTTAAATAAATATTAAATTTAACATAGTTTATTAAATTTTGATTTGATAACAAATATTACTATTTTTAAATTATACGTTACAATAGCGAATGTTTATAACAGTTACCAATTGTCTTTCTGTTTTTTTATTGCAATTTGTATCTACATTTTTATAGATTACAATATTAATCATCATTCTTCGATATCACCAATATGTCTTTTTCACACATTGATAGTAGAGGTAGAACTATTTTAGTTAGTACAAATGTACATATATTTACAAGTGAACTGATATATATATATATATATATATATATATATATATATTTATATATATATATATATATATATATATAATAATAAACAATATTTTATATAGAAAGTCATCAGAAGATTTAATTTGCCAATGGAAATTGATACTCCTCCAGCCAGCCCTTCAACTACTAGGTTTATAGTTAATTAAAAATAAAACAAGAAATAATAAAGTATCACTTAACGTAATGTAATATCATACGAGTCAATGGACATCGTCTGAAAGGTTCCATATAATGATTCATAATTAGTGAGAATTATATATCTGACTTCACCTTTCTTATACAGTTCGGCTATAAAGAATCAAGAGGAGAGCCTTTCACCTCAGACGATAATGTAGGTATTTTAATCGCCGTTATATCCATTTCAGCTCTTTAGAATAATATAGTTAAATAGGCTATATACTATTAAAGGAGTAGATGAATAAGTAGCGAGAGTAGTCCTCACTGACTAGTTTGTATGATGATATGATTTGATCCAATAACATAGTCTATTTTGATACGATTGCGAATTAAAGTTAATTTCTAGTTCTGAGTGGATAGAAAATAAAAGAGTTATAATCTTCGTTAAAATAGTATAAATATTATAAACAAGTATATATACAAGTAAATAACTAATTAGATAAAATATACAGTTATTTGGCACTGCACGAGTAACAAATCCGATTACATTATATTATAGAATTGTCATCGTCTGAAAAATATTGACAAAATATTGACTAAATAAAAGTTGAATTCTAGTTATATCAATTATATTAGTTTATCAATTAATTTATATAGTTTATTAGTAAAGTAATATATAAAATAAATAATCATGTTCTCCTATCACTAATCTTTATAAAGATTTTATAAATAATATTACATTATTACCTGAAAACATTTCTATTAGTTATTTTAACACGGAAATAATTTTATTTAATTAAGATTATTTTATTAGGAAATATTAGGGTGATAGTCATTCCATGGTCATACTGCGACTGCACAGATCCGATAATGCGGTTAGTGTTGTTATGGTTACTGATATTCGTTGCTATTGTACCCGGCAACAGTCATTACGAATTACTTCTCTCATTATACTATTGCTCTCTGTTGCATTAACTAATTCTTCTCATATTCAGTCTGGCTGGAAAACGGCTCTGGAATGCCGAAGATCCTACAATTTTTTCATATAAGGCTTGCGGAAAGTTGGATAAAAAATTAATTCCTGAAGAATAAAATGTATTTCTAATTATTATCTAATTATTATCTGCCTATTTTACCAACAATAAATAAATAATAGAACATATTTATGTATTCACTTATACCGATTAATTAGAGACTTACATTATATAATAATGATATTAAACAACATTGTCAATTATACAGTATCTTTTTGGTATGAACAATAGAAGGTGTAATCATATGTATGAACATCATTACAAATGATTCCATTACATTTATAACTCATAAAATAGTATTTCAATATTTGATTTAATAAAAAACATTGAAATGATAATTACATCTAGATAGAGCAAATGATACATTAGAAATTCCAACTAAATCACTGATTCAATATATATACAGACATCAGAATACTGAGGGATTAGAAAATTCAAGGGAGTAATTAAACAACGTAATTATAACAAGTCGTTAATTTCAGTACAGACAGAAAATGTAATCATGTAGAACTTAATTACAATATACACAGAAATACTTCATTCAATTTGATGTTTTACAAGTAATTATAATGACTATATATAAATATATATATAATATATAAACGCTATAGCAATATTATTTATGTGACTAAATAATAAATAATAAATATTAAATGAAATTTTATTGTTTAGTAGTTGTTTGTAAAATATAATTCTGTGATAAATAAGAAACGTAAATCAAGGATATCGTACTCAATGTAAAAAGTGAAATTTCAAAATGCAACTGATTTAGAGGAGAATCTGCAAGTGCAGAAGGCAACTGAATGTTTAGAAATCTCTCACAAAAGAGCCGGTTGTCTCACTTTACTTGTGGGTAAAGAAAGTACTCTCAAGTCTCTCTTAGTACCCTCAAGTCCGCATGCGAGAAGGAAGACGGCAGAGACTCATCAAGTATCCGCCGTTTTCTTGATATTGCCACTCTGCGCGTGGGTGCCAAATAGGTTTGGGTTCTGAGATGGATAGCGAATCTGCGGGGGCGGCGGCATTCTGGGAGGGGCTCCGTACATCTGGGGGTTATGGAACATGTGCGGCGGACCTGCAGTGGTTAGTTTAGGGTTAAGATTATTATTTTATAATTATTCTTAATTAAAATAGGTTAGGATTTATTCCTATAAAGGCTACGCCCAAACAAGGTTTATTTTTGTTTTTGCTATACTATGATTGGCTAGAATTCTGTTCATACATTTCTATTAATTCTAAACAGTTGATAAAATTAAATTATTATTTCTGAAATTGTATTAACCAAGAATTTGTAATGTAATAACTACATTGCTTATCACACAATATATACAAAAATGTATTATATTTAGTATTTAGTATTATATTAAAATAGTAAATAATATATTTTTATATTCATTTAAATTGTAGTATTTCATTTAAATGCAATTATTAGATTATATTGTAATAATAATATTCAATTTTAATTGTGGTTTACTAAAATAAATTGAAACTTAATAACTATAAATATATCAGTATTAATTCATTTAGTAGAATTATTATATATTATGGAATATTAATCTATAAATAAAAGAGTGAAAATATAATTCTGTACATTTCTTTTCAAATTTCCATTTTTGAATAGTAAATAATATTACAGAAGTTATTGCTGGACAATTTACAAAATAAATTAAAGCTTTTATTTTTAGGCAAAAATGGTACCAGCTAAAAAAGTGGGCCAATAAAAGCTGGTTTCGTTTGCAGATATTCAACCAATAACAATCCAGTATTTTATGATTCTATTTATGGAACCGGAAAATAAACCGTGCGTACAAAACATAAGTAATAATTTAGGATAAGGCAGACTAAGGTGTCTAGTACCTGTGGGAATACTAGTACTCCACCACAAGGCAGTAGTTCTTTACTAACCCATCATATTAGGAGGAAAAGCAGGAGGAGCAATGTTAAAGTAATTACGGCCTTGTTCCATGACCGGCATGGGTATTTCTGTAGAATCGTGCCAAAGAACATTAATATTAATGTATTTGTATTCATATAACATAAGCATGACTTTCTATTCACAAAGCATCTCATACCAATCACAAGTTCGACATTTATTTGCACGTAGTTGTGTAGATTGCAGTTAGAATCTAGGCACTTTCAAATAGTTGTTTATTTGCAGTCGCAAGGTTCGGCGATGAGCGAAATGAGGCTAGGGAACAATTACAAACGTGGATATTGTCCCGGAGGCGGTGGAGGTCGAATGGGGCAGTTAAAGTTCAACGGGGCATCTTCTGCTGGAACTATGGCAGATTTGTCCTGTCCATCGCCTGCCCAACGTACCGCAAGTTTCCTTCCTGCAAAACGCGACAAAATACTATAAACACCAATCTGAGAAATAATGTTATCCCTATAAACTGCAAATCAATTAAAGCAGACCTTCTAAAAAATTGCCTTCGCGTGTCAAAATAAAACTATTACAAATGAATCTAGAAAAGAAATCTCGGAAATTTAACAACACGTAAATAAAAGCTATAGTGACACCGACTATAGGATATTACACAAGATCAAGTTTGGTAAGCAATCCAAGTCTAGGCAAAATAGAGTTACGGAAATACAAAATTGGAGGTCAGCAAACTGCCGACAAATTCACAAACCATTGATTTTCAAGTTATCGAAGCTTTTCTCTGCAGCAGTTTCAGCATTCTTTCTATTAGTGAACTCGATGTAAGCTCCTTGTATACGACCTATCATCTTTATTGACCTGATCTCTCCAAATTGGTAGAAATGGTCTCTATGGGAGAAATGGAGAGATGAAGTGGGGATGGAGTTGGGGATAGAGTGGATGGCATGAGGATAGAGTGAGGGTATAGTGTTGGGGATGGAATTGGGTATGGTGTGGGTAATAGAGTGGGAGATGGTGTGGTTAATAGAGTGTGTGATGGTGTGGTTAATAGAGTGGGATATGGTGTGGTTAATAGAGTGTGTGATGGTGTGGTTAATAGAGTGTGTGATGGTGTGGTTAATAGAGTGGTGATGATGACAACACACTTCAATTTCAACCTCAAGTCACTCTCCATTACTTCATTACTCCCCAGATTGCAAACATACAGAGTTGTATTCGATTTATCTTCAGGGGGTTGAATGGATGGCAGTTGATGGTATCTGTAGTAATAAAGGATAGTTTAGGGAAGGTTTGTACGATGAGGGGATATGAGATGTGGATGTTATAACAGGAAGGATAAGGGAGGACATGATGGACATAAGTGATAGGGGAAATAAGGAGGATATGTAATGTAGAGGCTAAAATAAGGTGCAAGCGAAGTGTAACTATACGGGAAGGACATGATGGACAAGAGAAAACCTACCTTTCAATCATCTTATGCGCTACTGGATCATTAGAGCCATAGTAACGATCCTTGATGTTCTGATTAGATAAAGGGTCGTCTGGGTCGGAAGGTCGCTCGTGTCTAATTAGAGAAGTCAGAAGGTCATTTACAATGGGAGGTCATAGTGAGGTTAACCCAGAAGATTAATTGGATAACTTGGGATAAAACGTAGCGTTACGATAGCTTACTTACAACTTCCTGATAGTGCTTTACAATTGAATATGCCTATGAAAGTAATACTTATCTGTAGGAATTGATCAAATAAACAATAGAATGGATAACAATAAAATGGATTAATTTTCAAATATTCAGCGATAATGAGTCCGCATTTATAACACTTGAATGAAGTAAAGAGCGAGGGAAGACCCAAGCGCAAGAGCATTGTTTCAAGGTGTTGAAACAATGCTCTTGTTTGATAATTAACATATTAAATAATAATAATAATTATACATATATTAGATAATAACAATAATAAACATATTAATTAATTAATAATAGTACAAATATTAAGTAATAATAATAATAAACAAATTAGATAATAATAATAAACAAATTAGATGATGATAATAAACATATTAGAAAATAATAATAAACATATTAATTAATTAATAATTATACAAATATTAGGTAATAATAATAAAAATACTAGATAATGATAATAATAAACATATTAGATAATGTATTGAGATAATATGTTTGGATTGAATTACCTAACCTGTAAAGACACCCTCTCTCATCGAGGAGTGGGAATCAAGATGCATTTGCTACTCACCTGTAAGGACACTCTTCCCCTCGTTTGCACTCGCCCTTCACCCAGAAGGAGCAGATATGGGGTCGGTTTCTCTTGTAGTAAGGAGTGGTGCGTGCCAGCTTGGTTAGCATAGAGCTGACGGCCTGGGCCTTCCCGACCTCTCCCACGGCAGTTGTTCCATCTGTCTTGCCGATCTACAGATGAGATTAAGTGTTACTCTTTACTTGAAAACTTACAATGTCATTATTGTAAATATTCACTATTATTATTATTTATCCTATACATATTATAATGATATCTGAATGTCTTGAATATTCCCCAAGCATGAATTACCTCGACCTCTAATGAACCTCGACCTCTAATGAACCTCATTCTCCATGTTCTGCAGATAGTACTCCTTATTCACTTCAGATTTGGGCATCTCGTCGGCAATCTTCAGAGCAGCATCTCTCACCTGTACCGGCAGACCTGTCAATCAAAGTGTAGAGATGAGCTCGGTAATAACTGGTAAGGAATTGCACTCGCAGGAGATCTTGTAAGCATACAAATGAGAGTGATCAATGCAGTTGAATAAACTCTTCAGTATCCATTGTTTAAAATCAATATTATATAATGTATATATATACAAAATTGCTATATATATTGTATATAATTATACAAATTATAAAAATTACTATATATTAATTTTGTGTAATTACAAAACAAATATTATAATCGTAGTTTATAAAATTAAATAAATGAGTTACATCATCTTTTTGACTTCACCGCACAACCGAGTATTCATGCAAATGGAACACGGACCGTACTCCAAATCGAGCAGGCAGGTTTGGCAAGTGTTCTTGAGTTTCGAGCAAGTCTGGCAGATCTCAGTTTTCTTGAACCTCATCCTCGTGCCGGGACACCATCGGAACACTGTGAACGGACGCACGCAGATCTTGCATTCTTTTGCAAACTTCTCCTTGGTCTGCGGTGGCGTTTGGCGAATGCAAATAGTTCGATGACTTAAGCGGCCGCAACCCAAGAAAGCAGACGATGTAACCGCTATACAATCTTATATAATTGTTGTAAATAACAAATAAACATAATATATTTTTAACGCAGATAAAATATATTTTCGCTTTAATTATGAAAAAAAAAATATGACCTATCGCTTATTATATTAGTATACCATTAAGTTCATTTATGTTAATAATACACACCATTCGAATATATGGGTTGTCTCCTAGACATGTCTGACAGAGAATAGGAAACTCCTGTAAAGGGTAAACAGCCGTAAGATATGTATTGAATTGTAACTGTAAACTGGTGTACTTCATATAGATTACATGGTTATATATATTATTAAAATAGAAAGTTGCTGAAATAAAAATTATCATAAATTAAATAACTGAATATAATAAGTGTAGATTTTAATGCATTAAAATATTCTTGAATAAAAAATACATGTAACAAGTAATTTAATTAATAAAGACTATTGTTTGAAAACATTAAAATATATTGCTGAATATTCGAGAGCTATCAGAGTATCGGGAACAGTGAACAGATAAATAAAGTCCGTTATTAGTTTGAAGTATTGACGAGGAAATAATGCATCACATCTTAACAACTTCACATTCTCGAGAGTAATTGTAAAATATATACAATATCTATTTGTATATAAATTTGGTGAAACGAAATAACAATTATTTAGCTTGTTATCAGGTATACTATATTTATACACACAATTGACATATAAAAACGTTGTAATTTCGGTCTTAGTTGTTATTTTATTTACATAGTAAACTGTAAAAGTTTATATATACATTTTATATTCCAATGAATAGTGTATTGTAATTGAAACTAACAAAATCAATCAGTTGTATAAAATTAATCGCATTACACGGGATTAGTATTCATATTTATATTTTCCGCAAGAATTTGGTGGCATTCGATATTTAAAATGATATATTAAACTAATAAAATATTGATCCATATAATTTAGATCGTGAAAGAGTGACGAGTAAAGTTATATTTAATACTCCTAATATATTACAAAAAAGGTATAACATTTTTATTTGTAATTAAAAGTTGCACCCAAATTAATAGAAGAAATTCAAATAGAATTTCTATGCGATATTTCATGAAATAATTAATATATGAATGTATTTTAAACTTTATACTAAAAAATTATATATTATAATATTACATATAAACTAGAATAATGATAGTATTCGAAACATTGATTAATGCTAACAGAATCTTCCCATTTTTGTCGATTATATGTATTAGCTCCTTTGGAGGTAGCCATTTTAAAATATTATCAAATAATTACAATAATAATAATCATTATTATTATTTAATAATTATCTAAAATGATTGAATAATGTATTAAATATATCATTATATAAGTGATATTTTATATTAACTTAATATTTTAATAACAAATTTATAGTTATAATACTCAAAGAAAATTATTTGTTTTTTCTATTACATTTTAAATTTTAACTTCCGAAAAATTCTCGCTAAATATTTAATAAAAAAGGTTATATTGTAATTTATTTACACTTTTATTTAGTTTATAATGTATTTTGTTTTAATTTGCTATCAGAATATTAAATTTGTTTAATCATAGTTTGATTTATAGAAAAATGCTTTGCAAATATATATTTTGACAATATTGAATAAATAAATTGATGAATATTTAGATATTAATTAATTATTTTGCACCAATAACTATTTTTTCACTTAATTATATAGATCACTTAATGTTTAGTAAATTAAATTTTTTACTGTAGTCCTTAAAATAGATTATACAAAAATAAATATATAATGATGTTTTTTTTATTTGAAAAAAATAAAGCATCCATATAATAAATATTTGTAAATAATGAGTTTTTTTTATTTTTCTTATACAATTTATATATTCTAATTTTACTGAATTAAATATAGAATTAAATTACGTATATTCATACAAGTTTTAGATAATAAATATGCTTTCACCGATTTTGAAATTATGTAATAATGATGAATATAGCAACATTTATATTTATATGTGGATGTATATTACATCTTTTTTAGAATTAGTTGTTAGAATAAATAATAAATCATATGGCTTATATTTAATAAATTACTTATTGCATGATCAAACTACTATTTATAGTAATCTTATATATATACTAAAGATAATTAAATACTCTACATTTCAATATTATCTATGTAATGAAGAAATATGCCAAACTTTTTTTCTTGGTTTTTAAAATTTCCGAATATATTATAAAGTAATTATAAATAATTTTCTGATCTCAGACTATTTAACAATATCACTGAGAATGTAAAATGAATGGATAGTAGTAATTCTGTCATTTGGTTTACCTATTCGATAATGGTGATTATATCTTGATTAATCTATATATGTATGACTTATATATATAAGATATGCTAGTATGATACTTTATATTGGAATTTTTAAATAAAGTTATATCGGCGTGTGTTTAATCTATGATGCGAAAGGTGTGCTGTATAAACCACCAGGTATAGTGAGTGTAAAAGCGGGTGTTTACATGTTTACTAAGTGTAATGGTTCAATTTCATATTAATATATTAAATATTGAATTCAATATGTTGATTTCATTTGATTTAATATTTACTATATAAATAAGTTTTACATATATAAATTAATTAATTCATTGTCACCCCTATTTAATATGTAAATCCCAACCACCCAATTACTGTTTATAATTTATATATTATGTATTATCCCTGGAATTGAAACTACAGTCCATAATTTTTGTATAGGACACCACGTGATTTAAATTCAATATAAAATGGGCAATTCACTAATTTGGTGGATGGTTTAGCGAAAAATAAATGAATTTATATTTTAAAACTTAGAAAGTCCAGTGCTCTCTTTATGATAATATATTCTCTACAATATTGTTTATTATTTAATATAAATAAACTACTACATATATCATATTAAATATATCATGCTAAATATATCATATTATATATATTATACTAAATATATCTCATACTATATATATCTCATACTATATATATCTTATCTATTACTCCTTAATATTGATTACCAATTAATTACATCTAATGGTGCAAATCTTATAATTGATTGTATAATTTTAGTTGTGATACATTGAATTAATATAATTAATATAATAAATTAATAAATTAATACCTAATATTTATACTAATCAAATATTGATTAATTACAAATCATAAACTTTATAATTCATCTAATTTATTATTTATTTCTTTTGTATTTTTATCATTATAATTTACTTTTCTACACTTTAAATTTTCTATCTAATATGAAATATTAATGAATCGATTCGATTATATTTTAACGCATTAGCTCGATGCTTGATATTGATCTCATTAAAAGTGTAACTTGTAAACTAAGGACGACCTTGACTGTAGTTAGTGTATACTCTAGCAATCGCTTCATTGCGGATACAGATGTCCGACAGCGAAGGAACCTTATCCGATGTATCCGGCGACGAGAAGGTCAACAGCGAGGTCGAAGAGGAGGAGGAGGAGGAGAATACATATGAGGAACCTTCTCGTAAGAAGTCCAGAGTCTCGCAGTTCATCATCGAGGAAGCTGGTGCGTATGTTGTATAATGATAATATGAAATACACACACATACACACACATACACACACATACAGACACATACATACACATACATACACACACATACAGACACATACACACACATACAGACACATACATACACACACATACATACACATACACACACATACAGATACACACATACACACACATACATACACATACAGACACACACACACATACATACAGTCACATACACACACATACATACATATACATACACATACACACACACACACACACACACACACACACACAAACATACACACACAGACGTAGATGAAGATGAAGATGAAATTGACTCTGGAGATTCGGGAGCTGAGGAAGGTTTTGATATCATGGATGAACACGCCGGGGGTAAAGAAGAAGATGGACCTAGTGCCGCTGATATTGATGGCAAACGCAGACTGGCATCTATGTTTGGGTTAGTGGGGGTTGTGGAGATTGTAGAGATTAGTGGGGGGTATGTGTGGGAGTTTTGGAGGTTAGTGGGATGTGGTGTAGGTTATTGGGGTATATTTGGAGTTAGTAGGGTGGGTGGGGTTTAATGGGGCTATGTTTGGGTTAATGGGGGTATGTATGGGTTAGTGGTGTTATTGGGGTGCGTGGGGGTTAGTGGGAGGTTTGTGGGTGTTAGTGAGATTGTGTGAGAGTTAGTGAGGTGTAGGGTCTCTAAACTCTATATTCTACAATATATACACTACACTACACTCTTTACTCTACACTATATTACACTCTACTCTACACTACACTCTACACTCTACACTACACTCTACACTACACTCTACACTACACTCTACACTGCACTCTACACTACAATCTACACTACACTCTACACTACACTCTACACTACCCTCTACACTACACTCTACACTACACTCTACATTACTCTTTACACTCTCTTCTATACTAGTGATTTACAATTTGATTTCTTAATAAATCCTACATGGACCACAATTTTATTAAAACTTGATGTCATTGTATCGTTGGTTCGCAGCAATGAGCAAGATGAGGACAAGATTGTCGATTACTTCCAGCAGAAGTTCAACAATGCCAATGTATCTTCTGATCGCTATGGAGATGGAGTTGGTATGTCTGATGAGATCACTCAACAGGGATTGCTACCCGGTGTCAAGTTAGTGAACTAGGCCGAGCCCCTTAATAATACTGCCCTAGACACCTAGACCCCTAGACTCCTAGCCCCTAGTATCCTGATCAGGAGCTCCTTTTTGTAACTTAATCTTGATGTGTTTGTGTAAATAATTTGTTATAAATATTTATTGTTAATGGATTATACTAACATAGACTAACATAGACTAACATAGACTAACTTAGACTAACTTAGACTAACTTAGACTAACTTAGACTAACTTAGACTAACTTAGACTAACTTAGACTAACTTAGACTAACTTAGACTAACTTAGACTAACATAGACTGACTTAGACTAACTTAGACTAACTTAGACAAACTTAGACTAACTTAGACTAACTTAGACTAACTTAGACTAACTTAGACTAACTTAGACTAACTTAGACTAACTTAGACTAACTTAGACTAACTTAGACTAACTTAGACTAACTTAGACTAACTTAGACTAACTTAGACTAACTTAGACTAACTTAGTCTAACTTAGACTAACTTAGACTAACTTAGACTAACTTAGACTAACTTAGACTAACTTATACTAACTTAGACTAACTTAGACTAACTTAGACTAATTTAGACTAACTTAGACTAACTTAGACTAACTTAGACTAACTTAGTCTAACTTAGACTAACTTAGACTAACTTAGACTAACTTAGACTAACTTAGACTAACTTAGACTAACTTACACTTACTTACACTTACTTAGACTAACTTAGACTAACTTAGACTAACTTAGACTAACTTAGACTAACTTAGACTAACTTAGACTAACTTAGACTAACTTAGACTAACTTAGACTAACTTAGACTAACTTAGACTAACTTAGTCTAACTTAGTCTAACTTAGTCTAACTATGTCTAACTTAGTCTAACTTAGTTTAACTTAATCTAACATAGTCTAACTTAGACTAACTTAATCTAACATAGTCTAACTTAGACTAACTTAATCTAACATAGTCTAACTTAATCTAACATAGACTAACTTAGACTAACTTAATCTAACATAGTCTAACTTAGACTAACTTAATCTAACATAGTCTAACTTAATCTAACATAGACTAACTTAGACTAACTTAGACTTATTTTAGAGATCCAAATCTTTGGCTCGTAAAATGTTTGATCGGACAGGAACTGGATGTTGCTATGTCTATCATGAGAAAATATATTGCTTATCAAACAACTGATGAGGTTTGTATTACTTCATTACTTCAATATCCTCTTCCTCATCCTCATCCTCTTCCTCATCTTCTTCCTCATCCTCTTCCTCATCCTCATCCTCTTCATCATCCTCATCCTCTTCCCCATCCTCTTCCTCTTCCCCATCCTCTTCCTCATCCTCTTCCTCATCCTCTTCCTTTTCCTCATCCTCTTCCTCTTATCGAACCACTTTTTTTCCCTCATCCTACTTCAGCACTCTTCATAATCTCCTCTTTATCCACTCCCAGATTATCCCCTAAATTAACATCCAATAACTCCCAAATTAACACTCAATAACTCCCAAATTAAAACCTAATAACTCCCAAATTAACACCCAATAACTCCCAAGTTAACTCCCTTGCCTCTATAGCCCTTACAGATAAAGTCTGTAGTTGCGAAGGAATCTCTGAAAGGCTACGTCTACATCGAAGCTTATAAACAAACTCATGTAAAGGCTGCTATTAATGGCATCAGTGCCCTTCGTATCGGCCAATGGAACCAGAAGGTTAGTGATGCACGAGACCCATAGGACACGAGGGTATAAGTAGTATGTAGTACCTCGAGGGGTATGTAGTACCTCGAGGGTATAAGTAGTATGTAGTACCTCGAGGGGTATGTAGGACACGAGGGTATAAGTAGTATGTAGTACCTCGAGGGGTATGTAGGACACGAGGGTATAAGTAGTATGTAGTACCTCGAGGAGTATGTAGGACACGAGGGTATAAGTAGTATGTAGTACCTCGAGGGGTATGTAGGACACGAGGGTATAAGAGGTATGTAGTACCTCGAGGGGTATGTAGGACACGAGGGTATAAGTAGTATGTAGTACCTCGAGGGGTATAAGTAGTATGTAGTACCTCGAGGGGTATGTAGGACACGAGGGTATAAGTAGTATGTAGTACCTCGAGGGTATAAGTAGTATGTATTACCTCGAGGGTATAAGTAGTATGTAGTACCTCGAGGGTATAAGTAGTATGTAGTACCTCGAGGGGTATGTAGGACACGAGGGTATAAGTAGTATATAGTACCTCGAGGGGTATGTAGGACACGAGGGTATAAGTAGTATGTAGTACCTCGAGGGTATAAGTAGTATGTAGTACCTCGAGGGTATAAGTAGTATGTAGTACCTCGAGGGGTATGTAGGACACGAGGATATAAGTAGTATGTAGTACCTCGAGGGTATAAGTAGTATGTAGTACCTCGAGGGTATAAGTAGTATGTATTACCTCGAGGGTATAAGTAGTATGTAGTACCTCGAGGGTATAAGTAGTATGTAGTACCTCGAGGGGTATGTAGGACACGAGGGTATAAGTAGTATGTAGGACACGAGGGTATAAGTAGTATGTAGTATCTCGAGGGGTATGTAGGACACGAGGGTATAAGTAGTATGTATTACCTCGAGGGGTATGTAGGACACGAGGGTATAAGTAGTATGTAGGACACGAGGGTATAAGTAGTATGTAGTACCTCGAGGGGTATGTAGGACACGAGGGTATAAGTAGTATGTAGTACCTCGAGGGTATAAGTAGTATGTAGTACCTCGAGGGTATAAGTAGTATGTAGTACCTCGAGGGATATGTAGGACACGAGGGTATAAGTAGTATGTAGTAACTCGAGGGTATAAGTAGTATGTAGTACCTCGAGGGGTATGTAGGACACGAGGGTATAAGTAGTATGTAGTACCTCGAGGGTATAAGTAGTATGTAGTACCTCGAGGGTATAAGTAGTATGTAGTACCTCGAGGGTATAAGTAGTATGTAGTACCTCGAGGGTATAAGTAGTATGTAGTACCTCGAGGGGTATGTAGGACACGAGGGTATAAGTAGTATGTAGTAACTCGAGGGTATAAGTAGTATGTAGTACCTCGAGGGGTATGTAGGACACGAGGGTATAAGTAGTATGTAGTACCTCGAGGGTATAAGTAGTATGTAGTACCTCGAGGGTATAAGTAGTATGTAGTACCTCGAGGGATATGTAGGACACGAGGGTATAAGTAGTATGTAGTAACTCGAGGGTATAAGTAGTATGTAGTACCTCGAGGGGTATGTAGGACACGAGGGTATAAGTAGTATGTAGTACCTCGAGGGTATAAGTAGTATGTAGTACCTCGAGGGTATAAGTAGTATGTAGTACCTCGAGGGTATAAGTAGTATGTAGTACCTCGAGGGTATAAGTAGTATGTAGTACCTCGAGGGTATAAGTAGTATGTAGTACCTCGAGGGGTATGCAGGACACGAGGGTATAAGTAGTATGTAGTAACTCGAGGGTATAAGTAGTATGTAGTACCTCGAGGGGTATGTAGGACACGAGGGTATAAGTAGTATGTAGGACACGAGGGTATAAGTAGTATGTAGTACCTCGAGGGGTATGTAGGACACGAGGGTATAAGTAATATGTAGTAACTTGAGGGGTATGTAGGACACTAGGGTATAAGTAGTATGTAGTAACTCGAGGGGTATGTAGGACACGAGGACATGTAGGACATGAAGTACATTTATGATCTCAAGAACACAGGAGATGCTGGATACAATTTCAAATTTCTAAATACTTCTAATTACTATTAATTACTATTAATTACTATTAATTACTACTAAATACTATTAATTACTACTGTTTAAAATTAAATACTTCTTATTATTTATAAATACTTTTAATTATATTTAAATAATGCAAAATACGACTAAATATTGCTAAAAACTACAAAATACTAGAATATATTACTAAATACTAAAAACTAATTCTGTAAAGTATTTTGCAGAATATTTCCATATTCCCGCCATTATTGTTGTTAGGTACAAAAGTAGACGCACGCCTGTCGTATCTCTAGGCATTGTTACCCATACCTGGCATCCTATTGTTTGCAGATGGTGCCGATCAAGGAGATGACTGACGTAATGCGTATTGTTAAAGAGTCTACCCTACTCAAGAAGGACCAATGGGTGCGCTTGAAAAGAAGTATCTACAAAGGGGATCTCGCTCAGGTCCGCCCTCGAATATTTCGCAGACCCAACTACCGTTGGCTACAGACTACTGCCGAGTTCTTCCTAATATCTACATCCAATTATTGACTTAATCATTTATTTTCCAATATAGAATTCAATTTGATTTATTGCGAATACAAATTTATTTCTTTACTGTTCAAAATTAGTTCATCAAATTATTATTTATGTTTTTATGCTAATAATTATTTCTTCATCATCCTGCGTATATTACCGCGATGTTACCGATACTACAGATTGACCACATCGACCAGTCGAACAATACGCTGAGTCTGAAGATCCTGCCTCGTATCGACTACACAAAGATGAGAGGAGCTCTTAAGCACCACATGGTTACCAACGCCTTTATTACATCACATGGTTACCAACGCCTTTATTACATCACATGGTTACCAACGCCTTTATTACATCACATGGTTACCAACGCCTTTATTTCATCACATGGTTACCAACGCCTTTATTACATCACATGGTTACCAACGCCTTTATTTCATCACATGGTTACCAACGCCTTTATTACATCACATGGTTACCAACGCCTTTATTTCATCACATGGTTACCAACGCCTTTATTTCATCACATGGTTACCAACGCCTTTATTACATCACATGGTTACCAACGCCTTTATTACATCACATGGTTACCAACGCCTTTATTACATCACATGGTTACCAACGCCTTTATTACATCACATGGTTACCAACGCCTTTATTACATCACATGGTTACCAACGCCTTTATTTCATCACATGGTTACCAACGCCTTTATTTCATCACATGGTTACCAACGCCTTTATTACATCACATGGTTACCAACGCCTTTATTACATCACATGGTTACCAACGCCATTATTACATCACATGGTTACCAACACCTTTATTACATCACATGGTTACCAACGCCTTTATTACATCACATGGTTACCAACGCCTTTATTTCATCACATGGTTACCAACGCCTTTATTTCATCACATGGTTACCAACGCCTTAATTACATCACATGGTTACCAACTCCTTTATTACATCACATGGTTACCAACGCCTTTATTTCATCACATGGTTACCAACGCCTTTATTTCATCACATGGTTACCAACGCCTTTATTTCATCACATGGTTACCAACGCCTTTATTACATCACATGGTTACCAACGACTTTATTACATCACATGGTTACCAACGCCTTTATTACATCACATGGTTACCAACGCCTTTATTTCATCACATGGTTACCAACGCCTTTATTACATCACATGGTTACCAACGCCTTTATTTCATCACATGGTTACCAACGCCTTTATTACATCACATGGTTACCAACGCCTTTATTTCATCACATGGTTACCAACGCCTTTATTACATCACATGGTTACCAACGCCTTTATTACATCACATGGTTACCAACGCCTTTATTTCATCACATGGTTACCAACGCCTTTATTTCATCACATGGTTACCAACGCCTTTATTACATCACATGGTTACCAACGACTTTATTTCATCACATGGTTACCAACGCCTTTATTTCATCACATGGTTACCAACGCCTTTATTACATCACATGGTTACCAACGCCTTTATTACATCACATCGTTACCAACGCCTTTATTACATCACATGGTTACCAACGCCTTTATTACATCACATGGTTACCAACGACTTTATTTCAACACATTCTCACATTCTCATGTCTAAATTGAAATTAAACTTTATTTCAAATTTTCATTTTTAAAGAAAATTAAAAATATTTATAATTTAAAAGTCTATTGAAAAAAATGTAATCACAAATCACATAAATTTTTAAAACTTAACTTTAGACTTCTTCTCTTGATTAAATATTTCATAATTGTTTATTTCATAAGATATTTTGTGAAGTTTTTTTTAAATATTCACACTTACAAATATACATTTGCCTACACTCACACACTCACACTCACACACACACGCATACATTCACATACACTCGCATACATTTTCACACTTTGTTGACATACGCAGTCAAGAGAATCTGTCAAGAAGAAAGGAAAGCCATTGCAGAAGCTTTTTGATGTTGACGCTATTAAGTTTGTATAAACCTAGTCTCATTTCAGCAGCCCTCACTCCAACTCCTACCACTCCATCCCGCCTACAAATATGCTCCTAACCACTTTCAGGGCTATCGGAGGAGAGATTTCAGCAGATGGAGATTTCTACATTTTTGAATCCAATCGGTATTCACGCAAAGGCTTCCTTTTTAAGTCTTTTGCTCTTTCTGCAGTGGTTGGTTCTAGACCCTGGATATGTTTAGGTTTCTTCGTGGCCATTTATAGGCAAATGTCATGCCATTATATTGACTGATATTAATATGTAGACATATTAATATCATAAATCTTACATTCCATGATAATATAATGCCTTTATAGATTAAAGTCAAGACTTAGTTGGGCAATGTCAAGGTTTAGTAGGGTAATGTCAAGGTTTAGTTGAGTAATGTTAAGGCTTAGTAGGGTAATGTCAAGGTTTAGTTGAGTAATGTTAAGGCTTAGTAGGGTAATGTCAAGGCTTAGTAGGGTAATGTCAAGGTTTGGTTGGGTAATGTCAAGGTTTAGTAGTGTAATGTCAAGACTTAGTAGGGTAATGTCAAGGTTTAGTTGGGTAATGTCAAGGTTTAGTAGTGTAATGTCAAGACTTAGTAGGGTAATGTCAAGGCTTAGTAGGGTAATGTCAAGGCTTAGTAGGGTAATGTCAAGGCTTAGTAGGGTAATGTTAAGGTTTAGTAGGGTAATGTCAAGGCTTAGTAGGGTAATGTCAAGGTTTAGTTGAGTAATGTTAAGGCTTAGTAGGGTAATGTCAAGGCTTAGTAGGGTAATGTCAAGGTTTAGTAGGGTAATGTCAAGGTTATGTAGGGTAATGTCAAGGCTTAGTAGGGTAATGTCAAGGCTATGTAGGGTAATGTCAAGGTTTAGTAGGGTAATGTTAAGGCTATGTAGGGTAATGTCAAGGCTATGTAGGGTAATGTCAAGGCTTAGTAGTGTAATGTTAAGGCTTAGTAGTGTAATGTTAAGGCTTAGTAGTGTAATGTCAAGGCTTAGTTGGGTAATGTCAAGGTTTAGTTGGGTAATGTCAAGGTTTAGTTGGGTAATGTCAAGGTTTAGTTGGGTAATGTCAAGGTTTAGTAGGGTAATGTCAAGGTTTAGTAGGGTAATGTCAAGGTTTAGTAGGGTAATGTCAAGGTTTAGTAGGGTAATGTCAAGGTTTAGTTGGGTAATGTCAAGGCTTAGTAGGGTAATGTCAAGGCTATGTAGGGTAATGTCAAGGTTTAGTAGGGTAATGTTAAGGCTATGTAGGGTAATGTCAAGGCTATGTAGGGTAATGTCAAGGCTTAGTAGTGTAATGTTAAGGCTTAGTAGTGTAATGTCAAGGCTATGTTAGGTAATGTCAAGGCTTAGTAGGGTAATGTTAAGGCTTAGTAGTGTAATGTCAAGGCTTAGTTGGGTAATGTCAAGGTTTAGTTGGGTAATGTCAAGGTTTAGTTGGGTAATGTCAAGGTTTAGTTGGGTAATGTCAAGGTTTAGTTGGGTAATGTCAAGGTTTAGTAGGGTAATGTCAAGGTTTAGTTGGGTAATGTCAAGGTTTAGTAGGGTAATGTCAAGGTTTAGTAGGGTAATGTCAAGGTTTAGTAGGGTAATGTCAAGGCTATGTAGGGTAATGTTAAGGCTTAGTAGTGTAATGTCAAGGCTTAGTAGTGTAATGTCAAGGCTTAGTTGGGTAATGTCAAGGCTTAGTAGGGTAATGTCAAGGCTTAGTAGGGTAATGTCAAGGTTTAGTAGGGTAATGTTAAGGCTTAGTAGGGTAATGTCAAGGCTTATTAGTGTAATGTCAGGGCTTAGTAGGGTAATGTCAAGGTTTAGTAGGGTAATGTCAAGGTTTAGTAGGGTAATGTCAAGGCTTAGTAGGGTAATGTCAAGGCTTAGTAGTGTAATGTCAAGGCTTAGTAGTGTAATGTCAAGGCTTAGTTGGGTAATGTCAAGGCTTAGTAGGGTAATGTCAAGGCTTAGTAGGGTAATGTCAAGGCTTAGTAGGGTAATGTCAAGGTTTAGTAGGGTAATGTCAAGGTTTAGTAGGGTAATGTCAAGGCTTAGTAGGGTAATGTCAAGGCTTAGTAGTGTAATGTCAAGGCTTAGTAGGGTAATGTCAAGGCTTAGTAGGGTAATGTCAAGGCTTAGTAGTGTAATGTCAAGGCTTAGTAGGGTAATGTCAAGGTTTAGTAGGGTAATGTTAAGGCTTAGTAGGGTAATGTCAAGGCTTATTAGTGTAATGTCAAGGCTTAGTAGGGTAATGTCAAGGTTTAGTAGTGTAATGTCAATGCTTAGTAGTGTAATGTCAAGGCTTAGTTGGGTAATGTCAAGGCTTAGTAGGGTAATGTCAAGGCTTAGTAGGGTAATGTCAAGGCTTAGTAGTGTAATGTCAAGGCTTAGTAGGGTAATGTCAAGGTTTAGTAGGGTAATGTCAAGGTTTAGTAGGGTAATGTCAAGGCTTAGTAGGGTAATGTCAAGGCTTAGTAGTGTAATGTCAAGGCTTAGTAGGGTAATGTCAAGGCTTAGTAGGGTAATGTCAAGGCTTAGTAGTGTAATGTCAAGGCTTAGTAGGGTAATGTCAAGGTTTAGTAGGGTAATGTTAAGGCTTAGTAGGGTAATGTCAAGGCTTATTAGTGTAATGTCAAGGCTTAGTAGGGTAATGTCAAGGTTTAGTAGGGTAATGTCAAGGCTTAGTAGGGTAATGTCAAGGTTTAGTAGGGTAATGTTAAGGCTTAGTAGTGTAATGTCAAGGCTTAGTAGTGTAATGTCAAGGCTTAGTTGGGTAATGTCAAGGCTTAGTAGTGTAATGTCAAGGCTTAGTAGTGTAATGTCAAGGTTTAGTAGGGTAATGTTAAGGCTTAGTAGGGTAATGTCAAGGCTTATTAGTGTAATGTCAAGGCTTAGTAGGGTAATGTCAAGGTTTAGTAGGGTAATGTTAAGGTTTAGTAGGGTAATGTCAAGGCTTATTAGTGTAATGTCAAGGCTTAGTAGGGTAATGTCAAGGCTTAGTAGGGTAATGTCAAGGCTTAGTTGGGTAATGTCAAGGCTTAGTAGGGTAATGTCAAGGCTTAGTAGTGTAATGTCAAGGCTTAGTAGGGTAATGTCAAGGCTTAGTAGGGTAATGTTAAGGTTTAGTAGGGTAATGTCAAGGCTTAGTAGGGTAATGTCAAGGTTTAGTTGAGTAATGTTAAGGCTTAGTAGGGTAATGTCAAGGCATAGTAGGGTAATGTCAAGGTTTAGTAGGGTAATGTCAAGGTTATGTAGGGTAATGTCAAGGCTTAGTAGGGTAATGTCAAGGCTATGTAGGGTAATGTCAAGGTTTAGTAGGGTAATGTTAAGGCTATGTAGGGTAATGTCAAGGCTATGTAGGGTAATGTCAAGGCTTAGTAGTGTAATGTTAAGGCTTAGTAGTGTAATGTCAAGGCTTAGTTGGGTAATGTCAAGGTTTAGTTGGGTAATGTCAAGGTTTAGTTGGGTAATGTCAAGGTTTAGTTGGGTAATGTCAAGGTTTAGTAGGGTAATGTCAAGGTTTAGTAGGGTAATGTCAATGTTTAGTAGGGTAATGTCAAGGTTTAGTAGGGTAATGTCAAGGTTTAGTTGGGTAATGTCAAGGTTTAGTAGGGTAATGTCAAGGTTTAGTAGGGTAATGTCAAGGCTTAGTAGGGTAATGTCAAGGCTTAGTAGTGTAATGTCAAGGCTTAGTAGGGTAATGTCAAGGCTTAGTAGGGTAATGTTAAGGCTTAGTAGTGTAATGTCAAGGCTTAGTAGGGTAATGTCAAGGTTTAGTAGGGTAATGTTAAGGCTTAGTAGGGTAATGTCAAGGCTTATTAGTGTAATGTCAAGGCTTAGTAGGGTAATGTCAAGGTTTAGTAGTGTAATGTCAAGGCTTAGTAGTGTAATGTCAAGGCTTAGTTGGGTAATGTCAAGGCTTAGTAGGGTAATGTCAAGGCTTAGTAGGGTAATGTCAAGGCTTAGTAGTGTAATGTCAAGGCTTAGTAGGGTAATGTCAAGGTTTAGTAGGGTAATGTCAAGGTTTAGTAGGGTAATGTCAAGTCTTAGTAGGGTAATGTCAAGGCTTAGTAGTGTAATGTCAAGGCTTAGTAGGGTAATGTCAAGGCTTAGTAGGGTAATGTCAAGGCTTAGTAGTGTAATGTCAAGGCTTAGTAGGGTAATGTCAAGGTTTAGTAGGGTAATGTTAAGGCTTAGTAGGGTAATGTCAAGGCTTATTAGTGTAATGTCAAGGCTTAGTAGGGTAATGTCAAGGTTTAGTAGGGTAATGTCAAGGCTTAGTAGGGTAATGTCAAGGTTTAGTATGGTAATGTTAAGGCTTAGTAGTGTAATGTCAAGGCTTAGTAGTGTAATGTCAAGGCTTAGTTGGGTAATGTCAAGGCTTAGTAGTGTAATGTCAAGGCTTAGTAGTGTAATGTCAAGGTTTAGTAGGGTAATGTTAAGGCTTAGTAGGGTAATGTCAAGGCTTATTAGTGTAATGTCAAGGCTTAGTAGGGTAATGTCAAGGTTTAGTAGGGTAATGTTAAGGTTTAGTAGGGTAATGTCAAGGCTTATTAGTGTAATGTCAAGGCTTAGTAGGGTAATGTCAAGGCTTAGTAGGGTAATGTCAAGGCTTAGTTGGGTAATGTCAAGGCTTAGTAGGGTAATGTCAAGGCTTAGTAGTGTAATGTCAAGGCTTAGTAGGGTAATGTCAAGGCTTAGTAGGGTAATGTCAAGGCTTAGTAGGGTAATGTCAAGGCTTAGTTGGGTAATGTCAAGGCTTAGTAGGGTAATGTCAAGGCTTAGTAGGGTAATGTCAAGGTTTAGTAGGGTAATGTCAAGGCTTAGTAGGGTAATGTCAAGGCTTAGTAGTGTAATGTCAAGGCTTAGTTGGGTAATGTCAAGGCTTAGTAGGGTAATGTCAAGGTTTAGTAGTGTAATGTCAAGGCTTAGTAGGGTAATGTCAAGGTTTAGTTGGGTAATGTCAAGGCTTAGTAGGGTAATGTCAAGGCTATGTAGAGTAATGTCAAGGTTTAGTAGGGTAATGTCAAGGTTTAGTAGGGTAATGTCAAGGCTATGTAGGGTAATGTCAAGGTTTAGTAGGGTAATGTTAAGGTTTAGTAGGGTAATGTCAAGGCTTATTAGTGTAATGTCAAGGCTTAGTAGGGTAATGTCAAGGCTTAGTAGGGTAATGTCAAGGCTTAGTTGGGTAATGTCAAGGCTTAGTAGGGTAATGTCAAGGCTTAGTAGTGTAATGTCAAGGCTTAGTAGGGTAATGTCAAGGCTTAGTAGGGTAATGTCAAGGCTTAGTAGGGTAATGTCAAGGCTTAGTTGGGTAATGTCAAGGCTTAGTAGGGTAATGTCAAGGTTTAGTAGTGTAATGTCAAGGCTTAGTAGGGTAATGTCAAGGTTTAGTTGGGTAATGTCAAGGCTTAGTAGGGTAATGTCAAGGCTATGTAGAGTAATGTCAAGGTTTAGTAGGGTAATGTCAAGGTTTAGTAGGGTAATGTCAAGGCTATGTAGGGTAATATCAAGGCTATGTAGGGTAATGTTAAGGCTTAGTAGGGTAATGTCAAGGTTTAGTAGGGTAATGTCAAGGCTTAGTAGTGTAATGTCAAGGCTATGTAGAGTAATGTCATCATCATTCACTCATTTCTCCAAGAATGCCATCATTGAGCTAACTCGCAATCTTACAGATATCCGATGGAGTGAAACCAACATTAGCTGAACTCGAGAGATTTGAAGATGCTCCAGAATCCATTAATATTGATTGTTTGTCCCATTGTTATAATATACACATCTTCATCTCGTGTTTTCTTCCAAATTCATTATTTCCACTTTCCAATGCAAAAATACTTTCTAGTAGTTGAATATAATTCTTTACATTGCTGATTATTTCTAAATTTCTGAACAGTTGCTCCCGACAGTAACACATCGAATATGGCAACTGGATCTGAGTTGGCGATGGCTCATGGTATCTCCAAGGGCGATCTGATCAAGGTCACAGAAGGTGAATTGTCGAGTCTCGAAGGTCGAGTGATTCGTATAGACGGCGACAAAATCACCATGCAACCGTACCACAAAGACCTTAAGGTAGGTCGAGGTCACGGGGGAGGAGCTATGTTACTCGGGGGGGGGGGGGGGGGAGGAGCTATAGTTACTCGCGGGGGGAGGAGCTATGGTACTCGCGGGGGGGGGAAGAGCTATAGTTACTCGCGGGGGGGGAGCTATGGTACTCGGGGGGGGGGAGGAGCTATGGTACTCGCGGGGGGAGGAGCTATGTTACTCGCGGGGGGGGGGGAGGAGCTATGGTACTCGCGGGGGGAGGAGCTATAGTTACTCGCGGGGGGAGGAGCTAGTGTACTCGCGGGGGGAGGAGCTAGTGTACTCGCGGGGGGAGGAGCTAGTGTACTCGCAGGGGGAGGAGCTATGGTACTCGCGGAGGGAGGAGCTATGGTACTCGCGGAGGGAGGAGCTATGTTACTCGCGGGGGGAGGAGCTATGGTACTCGCGGGGGGGAGGAGCTATGGTACTCGCGGGGGGAGGAGCTATGGTACTCGGGGGGGAGGAGCTATGGTACTCGCGGGGGGAGGAGCTATGTTACTCGCGGGGGGAGGAGCTATGGTACTCGTGGGGGGAGGAGCTATGGTACTCGCGGGGGGAGGAGCTATGATACTCGCTGGGGGAGGAGCTATGGTACTCGCGGGGGGAGGAGCTATGGTACTCGCGGGGGGAGGAGCTATGGTACTCGCGGGGGAGAAGCTATAGTACTCGCTGGGGGGAGGAGCTATGGTACTCGCTGGGGGGAGGAGCTATGGTACTCGCGGAGGCTTGGATACCCCATTAAGAGCTCACTTCGATGCCAACCTCGATAGGATGCCCTGGAGTTTCCATGCAATGAGATCCGTAAGCATTTCCGCATGGGCGACCACGTCAAGGTATTACGAGGTCAGTATGAGGGAGACACCGGACTTATTGTTAGAGTTGACGACAACATTGCAGTTCTCTTCTCCGATCTCACTATGCATGAGGTTAACCACTCACTCACTCACTCACTCACTCACTCACTCACTCACTCACTCACTCACTCACTCACTCACTCCCTCACTCACTCACTCACTCACTCACTCACTCACTCACTCCCTCACTCACTCACTCACTCACTCACTCACTCACTCACTCACTGACTCACTCACTCACTCATTCACTCACTCATTCACTCACTCACTCACTCACTCACTCACTCACTCACTCACTCACTCACTCACTCACTCACTCACTCACTCACTCACTCACTCACTCACTCACTCACTCACTCAATTACTCACTCACTCACTCAATTACTCACTCAATTACTCAATCACTTATAATATAAAATCTACAAAATCTATGAAATCTATATTTTGATAGTCTTTGTCCTGTGTATTTCCCAGTTGAAAGTACGTAACAAAGATCTACAACTCTGTTCCGATATGGCGACTGGAGTTGATAGTATGGGTCAGTTTCAATTTGGAGACATGGTTCAGATTGAGTTAGTCTATATCTACATAATACTTAAATTAAAATCTATATAATAGTGACATATGAATTAACATTTATTGAATGCTAATTTAGATTAATTTTTATACAGAATCATTTTGTATTATTGTTATTATTATTATTATTATTATTATTATTATTGTTAATATTATTTACGCCAATTCCTCATCCTTGTGAGAAGGGAAGAGTATTTTATAATCGATAGTTTGCAAAGATTCCTCAAGAAACTCAGACTTCTTTTTACTATAGAATATTAATACCTTCATATATTATCATCTCAGTTATCTTCATTATTCATTTACTCACTCAGCGCTCAAACTGTTGGTGTTATTGTTCGTCTTGAAAAGGAAAGCTTTCAGATCTTGAAAACTCTCTCTCCTCCCTCTCCTCTCCTCTCCTCTCCTCTCCTCTCCTCTCCTCTCCCTCCTCTCCTCTCCTCTCTCCTCTCTCCTCTCCTCTCCTCTCCTCTCCTCTCCTCTCCTCTCCTCTCCTCTCCTCTCCTCTCCTCTCTCTCCTCTCCTCTCTCTCCTCTCCTCTCCTCTCTCCTCCCTCTCCTCTCCTCTCCTCTCCTCTCCTCTCCTCTCCTCTCCTCTCCCTCCTCTCCTCTCCTCTCCTCTCCTCTCCTCTCTCTCTCCTCTCTCTCCTCTCCTCTCCTCTCCCTCTCTCCTCTCCTCTCCTCTCTCCTCTCCTCTCCTCTCCTCTCCTCTCCTCTCCTCTCCTCTCCTCTCCTCTCCTCTCCTCTCCTCTCTCTCTCTCCCTCTCCTCCTCCTCTCCTCTCCTCTCCTCTCCTCTTCCTCTCCTCTCCTCTCCTCTCCTCTCCTCTCCTCTCTCCTCTCCTCTCCTCTCCTCTCCTCTCCTCTCCTCTCCTCTCCTCTCCTCTCCTCTCCTCTCCTCTCCTCTCCTCTCCTCTCCTCTCCTCTCCTCTCCTCTCCTCTCCTCTCCTCTCCTCTCCTCTCCTCTCCTCTCCTCTCCTCTCCTCTCCTCTCCTCTCCTCTCCTCTCCTCTCCTCTCCTCTCCTCTCCCTCTCCTCCTCCTCTCCTCTCCTCTCCTCTCCTCTCCTCTCCTCTCCTCTCCTCTCCTCTCCTCTCCTCTCCTCTCCTCTCCTCTCCTCTCCTCCTCTCCTCTCCTCTCCTCTCCTCTCCTCTCCTCTCTCTCCTCTCCTCTCCTCTCCTCTCCTCTCCTCTCCTCTCCTCTCCTCCTCTCCTCTCCTCTCCTCTCCTCTCCTCTCCTCTCCTCTCCTCTCCTCTCCCTCCTCTCCTCTCCTCTCCTCTCCTCTCCTCTCCCTCTCCTCTCCTCTCCCTCTCCTCTCCTCCTCTCCTCTCCTCTCCTCTCCTCTCTCTCCTCTCCTCTCCTCTCCTCTCCTCTCCTCT
The DNA here is from genome assembly GCA_964035775.1 of Osedax frankpressi. Taxonomy (NCBI): domain Eukaryota; kingdom Metazoa; phylum Annelida; class Polychaeta; order Sabellida; family Siboglinidae; genus Osedax; species Osedax frankpressi. The sequence goes on from OZ038316.1 coordinate 22,638,037, forward strand.
CCTCTCCTCTCCTCTCCTCTCCTCTCCTCTCCTCTCCTCTCCTCTCCTCTCCTCTCCTCTCCTCTCCTCTCCTCTCCTCTCCTCTCCTCTCCTCTCCTCTCCTCTCCTCTCCTCTCCTCTCCTCTCCTCTCCTCTCCTCTCCTCTCCTCTCCTCTCCTCTCCTCTCCTCTCCTCTCCTCTCCTCTCCTCTCCTCTCCTCTCCTCTCCTCTCCTCTCCTCTCCTCTCCTCTCCTCTCCTCTCCTCTCCTCTCCTCTCCTCTCCTCTCCTCTCCTCTCCTCTCCTCTCCTCTCCTCTCCTCTCCTCTCCTCTCCTCTCCTCTCCTCTCCTCTCCTCTCCTCTCCTCTCCTCTCCTCTCCTCTCCTCTCCTCTCCTCTCCTCTCCTCTCCTCTCCTCTCCTCTCCTCTCCTCTCCTCTCCTCTCCTCTCCTCTCCTCTCCTCTCCTCTCCTCTCCTCTCCTCTCCTCTCCTCTCCTCTCCTCTCCTCTCCTCTCCTCTCCTCTCCTCTCCTCTCCTCTCCTCTCCTCTCCTCTCCTCTCCTCTCCTCTCCTCTCCTCTCCTCTCCTCTCCTCTCCTCTCCTCTCCTCTCCTCTCCTCCTCTCCTCTCCTCTCCTCTCCTCCCTCTCCTCTCCTCTCCTCTCCTCTCCTCTCCTCTCCTCTCCTCTCCTATCCTCTCCTCTCCTCTCCTCTCCTCTCCTCTCCTCTCCTCTCCTCTCCTCTCCTCTCCTCTCCTCTCTCTCCTCTCCTCTCCTCTCCTCTCCTCTCCTCTCCTCTCCTCTCCTCTCCTCTCCTCTCCTCTCCTCTCCTCTCCTATCCTATCATATCCCCTCGCAGTTGGAGCATTTAAAACACACTGAGGTATCTAAAAAGAAGAGCAGTAGACATGCCGTTGCTTTAGACTGTAATGAGAACAGTATTCAGGTCAAGGACATCGTGAATGTACGAGATGGACAGCATACGGTAATCTCTCCCCTCACTCACTCCTAGCTCCCCACTAACACCCAGACCCCTACTAACTCCTAGCTCTTCACTAACTCCTAGCCCCCTACTCACTCCTAGCTCTCCACTAACTCCTAGCCCCCTACTCACTCCTAGCCTCCTCACTAACTCCCAGACCCCTACTCACTCCTATCTCTCACTAACTCCTAGCCCCCTACTCAATCCTAGCCTCCTCACTAACTCCTAGCCCCCTACTCACTCCTAGCTCCCCACTAACTCCTAGCCCCCTACTCACTCCTAGCTCCCCACTAACACCTAGCCCCTCCTACTCTATATACTTTATTGTTATCTACGTCTCCAGGGAAGAAGTGGAGAAATTCGACATTTGTTCCGAGGAAACGTGTTTCTACATTCTCGCATGATGACAGAAAATGCCGGAATATTTGTTGTCCGCGCCAAAGAACTTTCACTTGCCGGAGGCATTAATAAGGTAAGCGGTAATCCACGCAGACGCGCGTTGCAGTTTGATAACGCAATCGTGACCCCTTTGACCCCTCTGACGCCGCGACAGACTCGCGAGACGATGCAGACGGGTAAGATGTCGTTGATGTCGCCTCGTCACCCGGGCACCGAAGTGCCCGCCTCTCCCAGCCACCCGTCGGCGAGCCCCGTCAAGAAATCCGGGTACATGGGTCCTCCGAACGGTCGCGGCGGCTTTCAGCAACGCGTTCAAAAGGACAACCGCGATCGCAGCCTCCTAGGGGTCACCGTGCGCATCAACAAGGGTCCGTACAAGGGTTACAT
>OZ038316.1:22639976-22667476 GCA_964035775.1 Osedax frankpressi
TCTCCTCTCCTCTCCTCTCCTCTCCTCTCCTCTCCTCTCCTCTCCTCTCCTCTCCTCTCCTCTCCTCTCCTCTCCTCTCCTCTCCTATCCTATCCTATCCCCTCGCAGTTGGAGCATTTAAAACACACTGAGGTATCTAAAAAGAAGAGCAGTAGACATGCCGTTGCTTTAGACTGTAATGAGAACAGTATTCAGGTCAAGGACATCGTGAATGTACGAGATGGACAGCATACGGTAATCCCTCCCCTCACTCACTCCTAGCTCTCCACTAACTCTTAGCCTCCTACTCACTCCTAGCCTCCTCACTAACTCCCAGACCCCTACTCACCTCTAGCTCTCATTAACTCCTAGCCCCCTACTCACTCCTAGCTCCCCACTAACTCCTAGCTCTTCACTAACTCCTAGCCCCCTACTCACTCCTAGCTCTCCACTAACTCCTAGTCCCCTACTTACTCCTAGCCTCCTCACTAACTCCCAGACCCCTACTCACTCCTAGCTCTCACTAACTCCTAGCCCCCTACTCACTCCTAGCCTCCTCACTAACTCCCAGACCCCTACTCACTCCTAGCTCTCACTAACTCCTAGCCCCCTACTCACTCCTAGCTCCCCACTAACTCCTAGCTCTTCACTAACTCCTAGCCCCCTACTCACTCCTAGCCTCCTCACTAACTCCCAGACCCCTACTCACTCCTAGCTCCCCACTAACTCCCAGACCCCTACTCACTCCTAGCCTCCTCACTAACTCCCAGACCCCTACTCACTCCTAGCTCCCCACTAACTCCCAGACCCCTACTCACTCCTAGCCTCCTCACTAACTCCCAGACCCCTACTCACTCCTAGCCTCCTCACTAACTCCCAGACCCCTACTCACTCCTAGTCTCCTCACTAACTCCCAGACCCCTACTAACTCCTAGCCTCCTCACTAACTCCCAGACCCCTACTAACTCCTAGCCTCCTCACTAACTCCCAGACCCCTACTCACTCCTAGCTCCCCACTAACACCTAGCCCCTCCTACTCTATATACTTTATTGTTATCTACGTCTCCAGGGAAGAAGTGGAGAAATTCGACATTTGTTCCGAGGAAACGTGTTTCTACATTCTCGCATGATGACAGAAAATGCCGGAATATTTGTTGTCCGCGCCAAAGAACTTTCACTTGCCGGAGGTATTAATAAGGTAAGCGGTAATCCACGCAGACGCGCGTTGCAGTTTGATAACGCAATCGTGACCCCTTTGACCCCTCTGACGCCGCGACAGACTCGCGAGACGATGCAGACGGGCAAGATGTCGTTGATGTCGCCTCGTCACCCGGGCACCGAAGTGCCCGCCTCTCCCAGCCACCCGTCGGCGAGCCCCGTCAAGAAATCCGGGTACATGGGTCCTCCGAACGGTCGCGGCGGCTTTCAGCAACGCGTTCAAAAGGACAATCGCGATCGCAGCCTCCTAGGGGTCACCGTGCGCATCAACAAGGGTCCGTACAAGGGTTACATCGGAATCGTGAAGGACGCCACAGAGAACACCGCCAGAATAGAACTGCATTCCAGTTGCAAGACCATCTGCGTTGATAAGTCTCGTTTCATCAGCATAAGGTGGGTACTAACTGGTGGGTACTAACTGGTGGGTACTAACTGGTGGTTACTAACTGGTGGGTACTAACTGGTGGGTACTAACTGGTGGGTACTAACTGGTGGGTACTAACTGGTGGGTACTAACTGGTGGGTACTAACTGGTGGGTACTAACTGGTGGGTACTAACTGGTGGGTACTCGTGTACCCAGTAAGTTACTATGTAATTTACATGCTACTAGATACAAACACTATATTATATTAATTATAACTTTTATAATGTATTATATAATCATCTAATTTTTCATCTAAGCACCTGTACTTAGATTACACTATATGTTGAGTACATATGTACCGAGATAACACTAGACCTTAAGTATACATGTACCTAGATAATGCTAGAAGTTAAGTACACCTGTACTTAGATGACACTATAAGTTAAGTTTATATGTACCTAATTAACTGACACTAACTCCCATCTCGCAGTGGAGGCAAAAGATCAAACAATGCAACTTCCACACCAAGTCAAGGAGGCTTCTCTCAACGTGCTGATAGAACTCCAAATAATTCTGGTTCTTATCTTCAAACACATTACTACCCCACTACACCCTCACTACACTATCGCTATACCTTCACTACACTCTCACTACTACCCTACTACACCCTCACTACACTATCACTATACCCTCAGTACACCCTCAGTACACCCTCACTACACTCTCACTACACCCTCACTACTACCCTCACTACACTATCACTACTAGCCTACTACCCCACTACACCCGCACTATGCCCTCAGTACACCCTCACTACACCCAAATGACACCCACAATAACCCACAACCCTACCTCGCCCTCACTACACTCTCACTACACTCTCACTACACTCTTACTACACTCTCACTACACTCTCACATCATCACTACACTCTCATTACACTCTCACTACACCCTCACTACACTCTCACTACACTCTCACTACACCCTCACTACACTCTCACTACACTCTCACTACACCCTCACTACACTGTCACTACACTCTCACTACACTCTCACTACACTCTCACTACACTCTCACTACACTCTCACTACACTCTCACTACACTCTCACAACATCATCACTACACTCTCATTACACTCTCACTACACCCTCACTACACTCTCACTACACTCTCACTACACCCTCACTACACTCTCACTATACTCTCACTACACCCTCACTACACCCTCACTACACTGTCACTACACTCTCACTACACTCTCACTACACTCTCACTACACTCTCACTACACTCTCACTACACTCTCACTACACTCTCACTACACTCTCACTACACCCTCACTACACTCTCACTACACTCTCACTACACCCTCACTACACTCTCACTACACCCTCACTACACTCTCACTACACTCTCACTACACCCTCACTACACTCTCACTACACCCTCACTACACTCTCACTACACTCTCACTACACCCTCACTACACTCTCACTACACCCTCACTACACCCTCACTACACTCTCACTACGCTCTCACTACACCCTCACTACACTCTCACTACACTCTCACAACACTTTCACTACACTCTCACTACACTCTCACTACACTCTCACTACACTCTCACTACACTCTCACTACACTTTCACTACTCTCTAAATACACTCTCACTACACTCTCACTACACTCTCACTACACTCTCACTACACTCTCACTACAATTTCACTACACTCTCACTACACTCTCACTACACTCTCACTACAATTTCACTACACTCTCACTACACTCTCACTACACTCTCACTACACTCTCACTACACCCTCACTACACTCTCACTACACTCTCACTACACTCTCACTACACTCTCATTACACCCTCACTACACTCTCACTACACTCTCACTACACCCTCACTACACTCTCACTACACCCTCACTACACTCTCACTACACTCTCACTACACCCTCACTACACTCTCACTACACCCTCACTACACCCTCACTACACTCTCACTACGCTCTCACTACACCCTCACTACACTCTCACTACACTCTCACTACACTCTCACTACACTCTCACAACACCCTCACTACTCTCTCACTACACCCTCACTACACTCTCACTACACCCTCACTACACTCTCACTACACTCTCACTACACCCTCACTACACTCTCACTACACTCTCACTACACTCTCACTACACTCTCACTACACTCTCATTACACCCTCACTACACTCTCACTACACCCTCACTACACTCTCACTACACTCTCACTACACTCTCACAACACCCTCACTACTCTCTCACTACACCCTCACTACACTCTCACTACACCCTCACTACACTCTCACTACACTCTCACTACACCCTCACTACACTTTCACTACACCCTCACTACACTCTCACTACACTCTCACTACACTCTCACTACACTGTCACTACACTCTCACTACACTCTCACTACACTCTCACTACACTCTCACAACACTCTCACTACACTCTCACTACACTCTCACTACACCCTCACTACACTCTCACTACACCCTCACTACTCTCTCACTACACTCTCACTACACCCTCACTACTCTCTCACTACACTCTCACTACACTCTCACTACACTCTCACTACACTCTAACTACAGGTATGACGCCCATGTATTCTAATACTGGGGGTAGGACTCCAATGTATACAGATGGCTCAAGAACTCCATCTGGAAGTTTGTATTCAGTTGTGCTACTATTCCCAAATTGTAATGAACCCTGTTTCATAAATTACTTTATTCACAGGTGCTACACCGTCTTACGATATATCTATGACCCCCAGGTCCAAATATGTCTGGGATCCTAGCACTCCTAGTTATATAAAGTTAGCCTTACTATTAATGTCCCAATAAGCGTTATTATATAATTGAGTACATTTTGTAAAGTTTGATTTGATTATATATTTTTTGCGAAATTGCTAATTTTTATTGTTCAGTATATTTGCCTCATGGTAAGATTATTAATAATTAATTTGGTAAGATTATTAATAATTAATTTGGTACGATTATTAATTATTAATTTGGTAAGATTATTAATTATTAATTTGGTAAGATTATTAATTATTAATTTGGTAAGATTATTAATTATTAATTTGGTAAGATTATTAATTATTAATTTGGTAAGATTATTAATTATTAATTTGGTAAAATTATTAATTATTAATTTTTACTATTATTATTAATACTTAACACCGCAGCGACAATGAATACGACATTGACAATATGTTATCACCGGCAACGCCTTCATCTGTCGAGCCATCCTCGTCGGGATTGAACAACGCCTACCCTAACCCCATGACCCCCGGAACTTCGCTCTCCTCCGGTCTCGTCATGTCTCCTATAAACACGGGTCCCAGTACTCCTGGCTACGCCGGAAATATGTTTGACAATACGTCTCCCTATAACTGTTGGTACTTATGTACCCCCCCCCCCCCGCATACACCTACCTACACCTCCCATACACCTATCTACGCCACCTATACACCTCCTTTAGCCCCCTATAACTATCTACATCTTCTTTACATCTAGCTCTAATCTATCTATACTCCACTCTACCACTCCGAACTCGAGTCTCCACTAAACCCCATGTACCCCCCCCCCCTCCCAGTTTATCCCATACCCTTATTCACATAGCGAGTCAATACAACTCCACTCCGAGCCCTAGAGAAGGTCCCAACCTTTTGATAAACCCCATTACTCCGAATAACTATGTTCCCAGCTGTATCATTCCTCAGACCCCTGGAGCAGGTTTTCAACTCTCATTAATAATTTGTTTATTACATTTATACCTTATCTCAATTCTTTTATAATTGAATACATGTCCTTATTCACTTAAACATGTCCTTATTCACTTAAACATGTCCTTACACACTTGAATACATGTCCTTACACACTTGAATACATGTCCTTATTCACTTGAATACATGTCCTTACACACTTGAATACATGTCCTTATTCACTTAAACATGTCCTTACTCACTTGAATACATGTCCTTACACACTTGAATACATGTCCTTACACACTTGAATACATGTCCTTACACACTTGAATACATGTCCTTATTCACTTAAACATGTCCTTACACACTTGAATACATGTCCTTACTCACTTGAATACATGTCCTTACACACTTGAATACATGTCCTTATTCACTTAAACATGTCCTTACTCACTTGCATACATGTCCTTACACACTTGAATACATGTCCTTACACACTTGAATACATGTCCTTACTCACTTGAATACATGTCCTTACTCACTTGAATACATGTCCTTACTCACTTGAATACATATCCTTACACACTTGAATACATGTCCTTACACACTTGAATACATGTCCTTACACACTTGAATACATGTCCTTACACACTTGAATACATGTCCTTACACACTTGAATACATGTCCTTACACACTTGAATACATGTCCTTACACACTTGAATACATGTCCTTACACACTGTAATACATGTCCTTACTCACTTGAATACATGTCCTTACACACTTGAATACATGTCCTTACATACTTGAATACGTGTCCTTACACACTTGAATACATGTCCTTATACACTTGTTTAGTTTATGCCAAACACTATATATTATACTCCTTAACTAACCTAAACCCACCGTATTATAACAGGAAGTGACAGTTATGGTCAGCATGACTGGGTGACCACTGACATCCTAGTCTGCATTAAGAATTCACACGATGAAAGATATCTCATCAATAAAATTGGCTACATAACTAGCATCAATGTTAATATCATCCCATGTCCTCATTCGTCCTTATTTATCAACAATATAAATATTAATATCATTTCATGTCCATATTTGTCCTTTAATTTTATTTCGGAGTTTTTATCCCATTTTCTTTCTTATCTGCAGCAATAATATTGGTATACTCTACAACCTTATATGGTGTCAATATATTGATATCCTATTTTGCATGTTTTCTTCATCTTATCTCTCTATTTATGTTTAAATTGTGTCCAATTTTACATCTAGTACAATTCTACCTTATTCTGAGACAGGATGGAATGTGTTCCTTGCACATTAAAAGTATAGATAAAGTGGTCAGCGTTGCTAGTGAACATTTGCAGAAAGTTAATCCCAAGGAGAAGGAAAGGGTTTATTTTCATTCTCTACATTATGTAGTTTACATTAATTCTTTTATTTAGTAAGCTTACACATTTACATTTTGTACAGGTTAAGGTCATTATGGGTGAAGATAGAGATCGTACTGGAGTTTTCCATAGTGAGAGGTTAGACTCCCTCATCTTCTTCCTCTACTTACCCTCAGCTCTCCCTCTCCTTCTCCTTCTCCCTCTCCTTCCTCTCCTTCTTCCTCTCCTTCTCCTTCACCCTCTCCCTATCTTTCTCCTTCCTCTCCTTCTCCCTCACCCTCTCCTTCTCCTTCTTCCTCTCCTTCTCCTTCCTTTCCTCTGTCTCCTTCTTCCTCTCCTTCCTCTCCTTCTCCCTCACCCTCTCCTTTTCCTTCTCCCTCTCATTCTCCTTCTCCTTCCTCTCCTCTGTCTCCTTCTTCCTCTCCTTCTCCTTCTTCCTCTCCTTCTCCCTCTCCTTCTTCCTTCTCCTTCTTCCTCTCCTTCTTCCTCTCCTTCTTCCTCTCCTTCTTCTTCTCCCTCGCCCTCTCCCTCGCCCTCTCCTTCTCCTTCTCCTTCTCCCTCTCCCTATCCTTATCCCTCTCCTTTTCCCTCTCCCTCTCCTTCTCCTCCTTCCTCTCATTCTCCATCTCCCTCTCCTTCTCCCTCTCCTTTTCCCTCTCCTTCTCCTTCTCCTTCTTCCTCTTCCTCTCCTTCTCCCTCTCCTTCTTCCTTCTCCCTCTCCTTCTCGTTCTCCCTCTCCTTCCTCTCCTTCTCCCTCTCCTTCTCCCTCTCCTTTTCCCTCTCCTTCATCTCCTTCTTCCTCTTCTTCTCCCTCTCCTTCTCCCTCTCCTTCTCCCTCTCCTTCTCCCTCTCCTTCTCCCTCTCCTTCTCCCTCTCCTTCTCCCTCTCCTTCTCCCTCTCCTTCTCCCTCTCCTTCTCCCTCTCCTTCTCCCTCTCCTTCTCCCATTCCTTCTCCCTCTTCTTCTCCCTCTATTTTCCCTCTCCTTCTCCCTCTCCTTCTCCCTCTCCTTCTCCCTCTCCTTTCCCTCTCCTTCTCCCTCTCCTTCTCGTTCTCCCTCTCCTTTTCCCTCTCCTTCTTCTCCCTCGCCCTCTCTCTCTCCCTATCCTTCTCCTTCTCATTATCCCTCTCCTTTTCCCTCTCCCTCTCCTTCTCCTCCTTCCTCTCCTTCTCATTCTCCATCTCCCTCTCCTTCTCCCTCTCCTTTTCCCTCTCCTTTTCCCTCTCCTTCTCCTTCACCTTCTTCCTCTCCTTCTCCCTCTTCTTCTTCCTTTCCTTATTCCTCTCATTCTCCCTCTCCTTCTCCCTCTTCTTCTCCCTCTTCTTCTCCCTCTCCTTCTCCCTCTTCTTCTCCCTCTCCTTCTCCCTCTCCTTTTCCCTCTCCTTTTCCCTCTCCTTCATCTCCTTATCCATCTCCTTCTCCCTCTCATTCTCCCTCTCCTTCTCCCTCTCCTTCTCGTTCTCCTTTTCCCTCTCCTTCCTCTCCTCCCTCTCCTTCTCCTTCTCCTTATCCCTCTCCATCTCCCTCTCCTTTTCCCTCTCCTTCCTCTTCTCCCTCTCCTTCTCCCTCTCCTTCCTCTCCTTCTCCTTTTCCCTCTTCTCCCTCTCCTTCTCCATCTCCTTTTCCCTCTCCTTCCTCTTCTCCCTCTCCTTCTCCCTCTCCTTCCTCTCCTTCTCCTTTTCCCTCTTCTCCCTCTCCTTCTCCATCTCCTTTTCCCTCTCCCTCTCCTTCTCATTTTCCCTCTCCTTCCTCTCCTTCCTCTCCTTCTCCCTCTCCTTTTCCCTCTCCTTCCTCTTCTCCCTCACCTTCTCCCTCTCCTTCCTCTCCTTCTCCTTTTCCCTCTCCTTCCTCTCTTCCCTCTCCTTCTCCCTCTCTCAACATACTATTCTAATATTATAATTCATTAACAGGAGTGGAATTGCTACTATTAGATTTGACCAAGACAGTGGGAGTAGTTATACTAAAATTAGCATGAGTTACCTGTGTGCCATGAAGTAGGCCATAGTGTACCCATTTACACTGATCGTGATTTAGAGCTGATTAAAAACTCGTATTTTATTAGGAAGCAATATGATTGGATAAAAAAACACGTATATTTTTATTTATATAATGACTAAAGCGTTTGTTTGATTCGAAATGCGTTCCAGGAGTTCAGCGGTCAGTGGTCAGCGGTAGTACTCAATTGTAGGCCATGGGTACTGGTACTGTCTCTTAATTGCTCCGTACTTCATACCACCTGGTGTGAATATACCGTTAGCACTTTTCAAGTGTTGTCATTTTAATTTAATATAAATTTATCTCATTTATTATTAATATTTAATTAATCATCATTTATAAATGAGACTTGGTTTTTAATAAATAATTAAAGCGAATTAACATTTTTTGCATGATTAATTGTAAATGGATTCACTGAATCGTTTGATAAATTTATTTCATCATTATATAATAATAATCAAAATAATACAAACCATAATACTAGATCTACATACACAGAATAACAATAATTCTAATAGATACACACATAATAGAAACCTAGCTATATCTCTGTGTAGTGAAGATCATCACATAAGAATGTTGATTGCATTACATAATATCTTGACCATGTCACGCTGGTTTACAATTACAAACACTGCCCAAATACATTACCTTAACTATATGATATGTAAACGTTATGTGTGCGAAGGGGTAATATCTAGTAGAGGAGATACCTTTATAAAATAAGAATATTATACTAACAGCCAAGCTCTATTTAACAATAAAAACAGATGATTGACAGTATTTGATATTTTCTTAGTTTACAGATCAACCTCTACACCTACATTGTCATCCTGGTGATTGAGTGAGTTCATCCCCTGGTGAACTCACTCATATCCTTACACAGTTCACATTCAATTGGTATTACTCTCCGTTTTCAATTATTCTCAATATTTGTCAACCAACACTAGAATCACTAATACAACGCATTGCTTCGGATAATTTGTTTTATGTGCTACTGCGATGTCCTCTGCATCTGTTTCAACTCGTTGGTCGATGGAACAGGTTCTCTGCAATTGTATTTCGTCTACTTTGAATTGCAACCCTGATTTCATCGCGTGTACCTCTTCGCCTAACATTATCTATTTCACTTATCGTCGCGTTATAAACTATCAACTACATTTTTGTATATAAATTTTATTCCCTTCAAAATACGTGTTAAATATGTTATTTTTGTGAATTAATCGACCTTTTGTTTCAATTCCTTACAATTGGTGGTTAGATGAATTTATGATAATTTTGTTAGCAGATATTACACCTTACTGATAATGCCATCTATTCATGGACTAAATTGGCTAATACATTAACAAACAGGCTATTTAATATAATATTACTTTATACTAGATACTATTACTATATACCTGATATTAATAGTATATTCTATTACTAGATACTATATATTATATACTATACACTATATATTATATACTATTACTATATAGTATAGTATATATATATAATAAAGAGCACGAAAATTGATGTCATTACAAATCTTAAATTATAGAGAACCGATTATACTCTCATCAACTATTGCATAAATATATTATTGTTACATAATTCTTAACTCAAAATATTGAATAGTATAATAGAATTACAGTAAAATCGATTTTTGATTTTTGAAAGTCGGACCATAAGATTATAACTAAATCAATAACATCACTTAATTAGATAGACATACATAATGGCGGAACATATACAATATTACGTAATTCTCATTCAGAATTAAATTCTAAGTTACTGCGCTACATGCAATTTTAGCGAACCATAGGAAAAGATACGTTTACTAAGATTTAATAATACCTTACTTAAGATTTAATACTTACCTTAATAATACCTTACTTAAGATTTAATACTTACCTTAATAATACCTTACTAATGTCAAAGTCAATATTAAACTATTATAATTATGGGGAGCTTCGGTGTTTCTTTTATATAAATAAACTATTCTATTAAATGCAATAGATGGATTAATGGATACGTGCGTGGATGGATGGAAGGAAGGATACATGGATTGATTTATATATGGATGGATTCATTAGATAGATTAGAGGCAATAGTATAGTAGATGAAGCATTAAAATTACTGAAATCATATATTAAAGATAGAATACATTGATAAATTATATAAAATCAGATGAATTCCAACTAAATCTAGGGTACCACAAGATTCTGTTCTTGGACCATTATTATTTATTTTTTTCAATTTATTTACTTTCATTATCTCTACAAATTTCTCAATTTAAAATTGAATGTATTTGCTGATGCTATTATAATTGACCAGACTCTACCTCTGAATAACAATGATAACTGATCTCTAATTAATTGCATTAATATTATACGCAATGGTTTAGTCAATAACAATTTACTACTAAATATCGACAAGACACAACTTATTACTATTACAAAAAATATAACTCAAAATGAATTTCCTAAATATTGAATTGATACTATAACGATAGAATATTCTAAGACTGTAAAATATGTGGGTATCATCATATATGATCACATGCTTCTCGATAACGTCTTACGATTTACTTTTAAAAAGTATTTTAGTTAAGTCAAAAAAAGAAATTCAATGTTATTTCATAATTTTAAAATGATCTCTCAATATTATATATCATATTTAAACTATTGTAATTCTATGTATTTTGGTATGACTAAATCTAAAATAAATGATCCGAATCATATAGTAAGAATTATAGTAAGAATGATATTTTGTTTAAACGAAAATACCATAATAGTATTAAAAGATGTTTAAAATATCTAGTCTGGCATGAAATGAGAAGTTATTTAGTGTTTAGAATACTATGTTTAACTTACAATGCAGTATACGCTAAATTCTATATGATATTATTAAACTAAAAGAAAATACCAGTCGATTAATCTAGTAACAGATTTCTACTATAAAATCAAAAATTAAATCTTGAAACATATTGTATAATGATTTTTGTTTTAACTCCACTTGCATGGAACAATCTTCCTCTACATTTGCGAAAATGTAATTCCATAAAAACATTTAAGAAAACTCATCTACTATGCTCAACACGATTTATTAAATTGACCTTGTCCTCTGTATCTGCGTTAGTGCTCATGCAACAACTCCGATAACGTATGTATTTGCCCAAACATCAGGGTATGATATTTACATCTAAATCATTTATTATATTATTTTTACTCTCTCTAAAACACAAATGAAAATATGTAAATTTTGTTATTTTGTGTATAAATAAACTTTTCAATTCAATGGATGGATGGAAAGGATGGATATGTATATGTATAGGTGGATTGATATATGAATGTATGAATGCATGGGTGGATGGATGAATGGTGGATACATTGATTGGTTGGTTAGTTGGTTGCGCGATGGATGAGAATTATCTTTTTGAATATAAATTCGGATTAGATAGATAATAGATTATAATGTATTATCTACAATATATTGTGGAGTTATATAATAGTTCTTTTTTGATGAGTATCAAAAAAAACAATTTTAATTATAAAAATAATATTTATAATCAGTTTATATTTATATGCTATCGTGATTAGAGTTTTATTTAACTTGTTTAAATCTAATAATAAATTAAATATCTTTCAAAATTTCTTTACAAAGAAAACAAATTTTATAACAATTTGTGTATAAATTGTTTAGTGTAGTTCACTGTCGTAGATCAAGCTGTAGTATTTTATAATTCGCCATTAAATGAATGAAAGTATCCTATTTTATTATACAATAATTATGCTCTATCATATCAATGTTCAATATCTCCTAAACTTGATCAGTAGTCTATCCAGTGAAATCTTAACAATGAGATAAACCATGTTACTATTTACAATTTATTTGTAAGTCTCTCTTATATTTATTCTCAAATTATGATTATCATGAAAATATTGCAATTATAATTATATATATTGTATTCTTTAATTATTACTGAATTAGTAAACCAATTAGTTAACCTAATATGGGTTACGGTCGTACTACATATACGCATACTCATATACATACACACACATACACACACACACACACGTACACACACACACACACACACACACACACACACACACACACACACACACACACACACACATACACACACACAGTAAATATTACAGTAAATATTACGGTAAATATTACGGTAAATATTACAGTAAATATTACAGTAAATATTACAGTAAATATTACAGTAAATATTACAGTAAATATTACAGTAAATAGTACAGTAAATATTACAGTAAATATTACAGTAAATATTACAGCAAATATTACAGTAAATATTACAGTAAATATTACAGTAAATATTACAGTAAATATTACAGTAAATATTACAGTAAATATTACAGTAAATATTACAGTAAATATTACAGTAAATATTACAGTAAATATTACAGTAAATATTACAGTAAATATTACAGTAAATATTACAGTAAATATTACAGTAAATATTACAGTAAATATTACAGTAAATATTACAGTAAATATTACAGTAAATATTACAGTAAATATTACAGTAAATATTACAGTAAATATTACAGTAAATATTACAGTAAATATTACAGTAAATATTACAGTAAATATTACAGTAAATATTACAGTAAATATTACAGTAAATATTACAGTAAATATTACAGTAAATATTACAGTAAATATTACAGTAAATATTACAGTAAATATTACAGTAAATATTACAGTAAATATTACAGTAAATATTACAGTAAATATTACAGTAAATATTACAGTAAATATTACAGTAAATATTACAGTAAATAATACAGTAAATATTACAGTAAATATTACAGTAAATATTACAGTAAATATTACAGTAAATATTACAGTAAATATTACAGTAAATATTACAGTAAATATTACAGTAAATATTACAGTAAATATTACAGTAAATATTACAGTAAATATTACAGTAAATATTACAGTAAATATTACAGTAAATATTACAGTAAATATTACAGTAAATATTACAGTAAATATTACAGTAAATATTACAGTAAATATTACAGTAAATATTACAGTAAATATTACAGTAAATATTACAGTAAATATTACAGTAAATATTACAGTAAATAGTACAGTAAATATTACAGTAAATATTACAGTAAATATTACAGCAAATATTACAGTAAATATTACAGTAAATATTACAGTAAATATTACAGTAAATATTACAGTAAATATTACAGTAAATATTACAGTAAATATTACAGTAAATATTACAGTAAATATTACAGTAAATATTACAGTAAATATTACAGTAAATATTACAGTAAATATTACAGTAAATATTACAGTAAATATTACAGTAAATATTACAGTAAATATTACAGTAAATATTACAGTAAATATTACAGTAAATATTACAGTAAATATTACAGTAAATATTACAGTAAATATTACAGTAAATATTACAGTAAATATTACAGTAAATATTACAGTAAATATTACAGTAAATATTACAGTAAATATTACAGTAAATATTACAGTAAATATTACAGTAAATATTACAGTAAATATTACAGTAAAGATTACAGTAAATATTACAGTAAATATTACAGTAAATATTACAGTAAATATTACAGTAAATATTACAGTAAATATTACAGTAAATATTACAGTAAATAATACAGTAAATATTACAGTAAATATTATAGTAAATATTACAGTAAATATTACAGTAAATATTACAGTAAATAATACAGTAAATATTACAGTAAATATTACAGTAAATATTGCAGTAAATATTACAGTAAATATTGCAGTAAATATTGCAGTAAATATTACAGTAAATATTACAGTAAATATTGCAGTAAATATTACAGTAAATATTGCAGTAAATATTGCAGTAAATATTGCAGTAAATATTGCAGTAAATATTGCAGTAAATATTGCAGTAAATATTGCAGTAAATATTGCAGTAAATATTGCAGTAAATATTGCAGTAAATATTGCAGTAAATATTGCAGTAAATATTGCAGTAAATATTGCAGTAAATATTGCAGTAAATATTGCAGTAAATATTGCAGTAAATATTGCAGTAAATATTGCAGTAAATATTGCAGTAAATATTGCAGTAAATATTGCAGTAAATATTGCAGTAAATATTGCAGTAAATATTGCAGTAAATATTGCAGTAAATATTGCAGTAAATATTGCAGTAAATATTGCAGTAAATATTGCAGTAAATATTGCAGTAAATATTGCAGTAAATATTGCAGTAAATATTGCAGTAAATATTGCAGTAAATATTGCAGTAAATATTGCAGTAAATATTGCAGTAAATATTGCAGTAAATATTGCAGTAAATATTGCAGTAAATATTGCAGTAAATATTGCAGTAAATATTGCAGTAAATATTGCAGTAAATATTGCAGTAAATATTGCAGTAAATATTGCAGTAAATATTGCAGTAAATATTGCAGTAAATATTGCAGTAAATATTGCAGTAAATATTGCAGTAAATATTGCAGTAAATATTGCAGTAAATATTGCAGTAAATATTGCAGTAAATATTGCAGTAAATATTGCAGTAAATATTGCAGTAAATATTGCAGTAAATATTGCAGTAAATATTGCAGTAAATATTGCAGTAAATATTGCAGTAAATATTGCAGTAAATATTGCAGTAAATATTGCAGTAAATATTGCAGTAAATATTGCAGTAAATATTGCAGTAAATATTGCAGTAAATATTGCAGTAAATATTGCAGTAAATATTGCAGTAAATATTGCAGTAAATATTGCAGTAAATATTGCAGTAAATATTGCAGTAAATATTGCAGTAAATATTGCAGTAAATATTGCAGTAAATATTGCAGTAAATATTGCAGTAAATATTGCAGTAAATATTGCAGTAAATATTGCAGTAAATATTGCAGTAAATATTGCAGTAAATATTGCAGTAAATATTGCAGTAAATATTGCAGTAAATATTGCAGTAAATATTGCAGTAAATATTGCAGTAAATATTGCAGTAAATATTGCAGTAAATATTGCAGTAAATATTGCAGTAAATATTGCAGTAAATATTGCAGTAAATATTGCAGTAAATATTGCAGTAAATATTGCAGTAAATATTGCAGTAAATATTGCAGTAAATATTGCAGTAAATATTGCAGTAAATATTGCAGTAAATATTGCAGTAAATATTGCAGTAAATATTGCAGTAAATATTACAGTAAATATTACAGTAAATATTACAGTAAATATTACAGTAAATATTACAGTAAATATTACAGTAAATATTACAGTAAATATTACAGTAAATATTACAGTAAATATTACAGTAAATATTACAGTAAATATTACAGTAAATATTACAGTAAATATTACAGTAAATATTACAGTAAATATTACAGTAAATATTACAGTAAATATTACAGTAAATATTACAGTAAATATTACAGTAAATATTACAGTAAATATTACAGTAAATATTACAGTAAATATTACAGTAAATATTACAGTAAATATTACAGTAAATATTACAGTAAATATTACAGTAAATATTACAGTAAATATTACAGTAAATATTACAGTAAATATTACAGTAAATATTACAGTAAATATTACAGTAAATATTACAGTAAATATTACAGTAAATATTACAGTAAATATTACAGTAAATATTACAGTAAATATTACAGTAAATATTACAGTAAATATTACAGTAAATATTGCAGTAAATATTGCAGTAAATATTGCAGTAAATATTGCAGTAAATATTGCAGTAAATATTGCAGTAAATATTGCAGTAAATATTGCAGTAAATATTGCAGTAAATATTGCAGTAAATATTGCAGTAAATATTGCAGTAAATATTGCAGTAAATATTGCAGTAAATATTGCAGTAAATATTGCAGTAAATATTGCAGTAAATATTGCAGTAAATATTGCAGTAAATATTGCAGTAAATATTGCAGTAAATATTGCAGTAAATATTGCAGTAAATATTGCAGTAAATATTGCAGTAAATATTGCAGTAAATATTGCAGTAAATATTGCAGTAAATATTGCAGTAAATATTGCAGTAAATATTGCAGTAAATATTGCAGTAAATATTGCAGTAAATATTGCAGTAAATATTGCAGTAAATATTGCAGTAAATATTGCAGTAAATATTGCAGTAAATATTGCAGTAAATATTGCAGTAAATATTGCAGTAAATATTGCAGTAAATATTGCAGTAAATATTGCAGTAAATATTGCAGTAAATATTGCAGTAAATATTGCAGTAAATATTGCAGTAAATATTGCAGTAAATATTGCAGTAAATATTGCAGTAAATATTGCAGTAAATATTGCAGTAAATATTGCAGTAAATATTGCAGTAAATATTGCAGTAAATATTGCAGTAAATATTGCAGTAAATATTGCAGTAAATATTGCAGTAAATATTGCAGTAAATATTGCAGTAAATATTGCAGTAAATATTGCAGTAAATATTGCAGTAAATATTGCAGTAAATATTGCAGTAAATATTGCAGTAAATATTGCAGTAAATATTGCAGTAAATATTGCAGTAAATATTGCAGTAAATATTGCAGTAAATATTGCAGTAAATATTGCAGTAAATATTGCAGTAAATATTGCAGTAAATATTGCAGTAAATATTGCAGTAAATATTGCAGTAAATATTGCAGTAAATATTGCAGTAAATATTGCAGTAAATATTGCAGTAAATATTGCAGTAAATATTGCAGTAAATATTGCAGTAAATATTGCAGTAAATATTGCAGTAAATATTGCAGTAAATATTGCAGTAAATATTGCAGTAAATATTGCAGTAAATATTGCAGTAAATATTGCAGTAAATATTGCAGTAAATATTGCAGTAAATATTGCAGTAAATATTGCAGTAAATATTGCAGTAAATATTGCAGTAAATATTGCAGTAAATATTGCAGTAAATATTGCAGTAAATATTGCAGTAAATATTGCAGTAAATATTGCAGTAAATATTGCAGTAAATATTGCAGTAAATATTGCAGTAAATATTGCAGTAAATATTGCAGTAAATATTGCAGTAAATATTGCAGTAACTATTGCAGTAAATATTGCAGTAAATATTGCAGTAAATATTGCAGTAAATATTGCAGTAAATATTGCAGTAAATATTGCAGTAAATATTGCAGTAAATATCGCAGTAAATATTGCAGTAAATATTGCAGTAAATATCGCAGTAAATATCGCAGTAAATTTTGCAGTAAATATTGCAGTAAATATCGCAGTAAATATTGCAGTAAATATTGCAGTAAATATTGCAGTAAATATTGCAGTAAATATTGCAGTAAATATTGCAGTAAATATTGCAGTAAATATTGCAGTAAATATTGCAGTAAATATTGCAGTAAATATTGCAGTAAATATTGCAGTAAATATTGCAGTAAATATTGCAGTAAATATTGCCGTAAATATTGCAGTAAATATTGCAGTAAATATTGCAGTAAATATTGCAGTAAATATTGCAGTAAATATTGCAGTAAATATTGCAGTAAATATTGCAGTAAATATTGCAGTAAATATTGCAGTAAATATTGCAGTAAATATTGCAGTAAATATTGCAGTAAATATTGCAGTAAATATTGCAGTAAATATTGCAGTAAATATTGCAGTAAATATTGCAGTAAATATTGCAGTAAATATTGCAGTAAATATTGCAGTAAATATTGCAGTAAATATTGCAGTAAATATTGCAGTAAATATTGCAGTAAATATTGCAGTAAATATTGCAGTAAATATTGCAGTAAATATTGCAGTAAATATTGCAGTAAATATTGCAGTAAATATTGCAGTAAATATTGCAGTAAATATTGCAGTAAATATTGCAGTAAATATTGCAGTAAATATTGCAGTAAATATTGCAGTAAATATTGCAGTAAATATTGCAGTAAATATTGCAGTAAATATTGCAGTAAATATTGCAGTAAATATTGCAGTAAATATTGCAGTAAATATTGCAGTAAATATTGCAGTAAATATTGCAGTAAATATTGCAGTAAATATTGCAGTAAATATTGCAGTAAATATTGCAGTAAATATTGCAGTAAATATTGCAGTAAATATTGCAGTAAATATTGCAGTAAATATTGCAGTAAATATTGCAGTAAATATTGCAGTAAATATTGCAGTAAATATTGCAGTAAATATTGCAGTAAATATTGCAGTAAATATTGCAGTAAATATTGCAGTAAATATTGCAGTAAATATTGCAGTAAATATTGCAGTAAATATTGCAGTAAATATTGCAGTAAATATTGCAGTAAATATTGCAGTAAATATTGCAGTAAATATTGCAGTAAATATTGCAGTAAATATTGCAGTAAATATTGCAGTAAATATTGCAGTAAATATTGCAGTAAATATTGCAGTAAATATTGCAGTAAATATTGCAGTAAATATTGCAGTAAATATTGCAGTAAATATTGCAGCAAATATTGCAGTAAATATTGCAGTAAATATTGCAGTAAATATTGCAGTAAATATTGCAGTAAATATTGCAGTAAATATTGCAGTAAATATTGCAGTAAATATTGCAGTAAATATTGCAGTAAATATTGCAGTAAATATTGCAGTAAATATTGCAGTAAATATTGCAGTAAATATTGCAGTAAATATTGCAGTAAATATTGCAGTAAATATTGCAGTAAATATTGCAGTAAATATTGCAGTAAATATTGCAGTAAATATTGCAGTAAATATTGCAGTAAATATTGCAGTAAATATTGCAGTAAATATTGCAGTAAATATTGCAGTAAATATTGCAGTAAATATTGCAGTAAATATTGCAGTAAATATTGCAGTAAATATTGCAGTAAATATTGCAGTAAATATTGCAGTAAATATTGCAGTAAATATTGCAGTAAATATTGCAGTAAATATTGCAGTAAATATTGCAGCAAATATTGCAGTAAATATTGCAGTAAATATTGCAGTAAATATTGCAGTAAATATTGCAGTAAATATTGCAGTAAATATTGCAGTAAATATTGCAGTAAATATTGCAGTAAATATTGCAGTAAATATTGCAGTAAATATTGCAGTAAATATTGCAGTAAATATTGCAGTAAATATTGCAGTAAATATTGCAGTAAATATTGCAGTAAATATTGCAGTAAATATTGCAGTAAATATTGCAGTAAATATTGCAGTAAATATTGCAGTAAATATTGCAGTAAATATTGCTGTAAATATTGCAGTAAATATTGCAGTAAATATTGCAGTAAATATTGCAGTAAATATTGCAGTAAATATTGCAGTAAATATTGCAGTAAATATTGCAGTAAATATTGCAGTAAATATTGCAGTAAATATTGCAGTAAATATTGCAGTAAATATTGCAGTAAATATTGCAGTAAATATTGCAGTAGATATTGCAGTAAATATTGCAGTAAATATTGCAGTAAATATTGCAGTAAATATTGCAGTAAATATTGCAATAAATATTGCAGTAAATATTGCAGTAAATATTGCAGTAAATATTGCAGTAAATATTGCAGTAAATATTGCAGTAAATATTGCAGTAAATATTGCAGTAAATATTGCAGTAAATATTGCAGTAAATATTGCAGTAAATATTGCAGTAAATATTGCAGTAAATATTGCAGTAAATATTGCAGTAAATATTGCAGTAAATATTGCAGTAAATATTGCAGTAAATATTGCAGTAAATATTGCAGTAAATATTGCAGTAAATATTGCAGTAAATATTGCAGTAAATATTGCAGTAAATATTGCAGTAAATATTGCAGTAAATATTGCAGTAAATATTGCAGTAAATATTGCAGTAAATATTGCAGTAAATATTGCAGTAAATATTGCAGTAAATATTGCAGTAAATATTGCAGTAAATATTACAGTAAATATTACAGTAAATATTACAGTAAATATTACAGTAAATATTACAGTAAATATTACAGTAAATATTACAGTAAATATTACAGTAAATATTACAGTAAATATTACAGTAAATATTACAGTAAATATTACAATAAATATTACAGTAAATATTACAGTAAATATTACAGTAAATATTACAGTAAATATTACAGTAAATATTGCAATAAATATTGCAGTAAATATTACAGTAAATATTGCAGGAAATATTGCGGTAAATATTGCAGGAAATATTGCGGTAAATATTGCGGTAAATATTGCGGTAAATATTGCGATAAATATTGCGGTAAATATTGCAGTAAATATTACAGTAAATTATACATTAAATGCAATAGTAAATATTACAGTAAATATTACAGTAAATATTACAGTAAATATTACAGTAAATATTACAGTAAATATTACAGTAAATATTACAGTAAATATTACAGTAAATATTACAGTAAATATTACAGTAAATATTACAGTAATTATTGCAGTAAATATTGCAGTAAATATTGCAGTAAATATTGCAGTAAATATTGCAGTAAATATTGCAGTAAATATTGCAGTAAATATTGCAGTAAATATTGCAGTAAATATTGCAGTAAATATTGCAGTAAATATTGCAGTAAATATTGCAGTAAATATTGCAGTAAATATTGCAGTAAATATTGCAGTAAATATTGCAATAAATATTGCAGTAAATATTACAGTAAATATTACAGTAAATATTGCAGTAAATATTGCAGTAAATATTGCAGTAAATATTACAGTAAATTATACATTAAATGCAATAGTAAATATTACAGTAAATATTACAGTAAATATTACAGTAAATATTACAGTAAATATTACAGTAAATATTACAGTAAATATTACAGTAAATATTACAGTAAATATTACAGTAAATATTACAGTAATTATTGCAGTAAATATTGCAGTAAATATTGCAGTAAATATTGCAGTAAATATTGCAGTAAATATTGCAGTAAATATTGCAGTAAATATTGCAGTAAATATTGCAGTAAATATTGCAGTAAATATTGCAGTAAATATTGCAGTAAATATTGCAGTAAATATTGCAGTAAATATTGCAGTAAATATTGCAGTAAATATTGCAATAAATATTGCAGTAAATATTACAGTAAATATTACAGTAAATATTGCAGTAAATATTGCAGTAAATATTGCAGTAAATATTGCAGTAAATATTGCAGTAAATATTGCGGTAAATATTGCGGTAAATATTGCGGTAAATATTGCGGTAAATATTGCAGTAAATATTACAGTAAATTATACATTAAATGCAATAGTAAATATTACAGTAAATATTACAGTTAATATTACAGTAAATATTACAGTACAATTCGATACTGTAGGTTATGTGAACGCGTTGAATAACTATATTTTTTCTTAAACAAATATTTGTAAAAATCTCTCAGAATTATTAGATTTCTATTTTGTTCTGATTCTCTACAAATGTTCCACTTTATTATATAATATATTTATAAATGCCGTTAGTAATAAATCCAGAATTGAAATCTGGAGGAGAGGTTTCGCTGCTAATGCTAGTTTCTTTATATTTTATTTATTTTTAGTTAACTCATAGCTATGTTTGAGATGTGTTATCATTAGTTGA
The DNA here is from genome assembly GCA_964035775.1 of Osedax frankpressi. Lineage (NCBI taxonomy): Eukaryota > Metazoa > Annelida > Polychaeta > Sabellida > Siboglinidae > Osedax > Osedax frankpressi. The sequence continues at coordinate 22,662,262 of OZ038316.1, forward strand.
GTGCAGTTGTATTGATTTTGAAATTGTCCAGATATACGCTATCTAGTTTAACTGATTAGTACATAATTCGTCAATTACTCTATTTTTTACTACAATGGATTTCTCGCATTGTACGGTAACTCTTATATTGGTAGAGTACATTTATACACAGAGCGAATTTAATAATATTGTTAATTTGGTCAACTGAACATTGATTTGATCTTATCGATTATACTACATGACAAATTTAAGGTATTTTTTGTCTCTTTGGATATTACCAGATTATGATTTGGAGTAATTTTAAATCTAACAATTTTATCGATTTTCTGATATAATTAATTAGTTAAACTTAAGAATATTTTACCATCCATATTGATTAGTAGGTACATTTCACTTATTATTTTATAAGTAGGGTATGCCACTATTAACAATGGTAAATAGAATGATAATGATTTATTAAATTGCAATAATTGTTTTCGTTTAATGCTGAAGCAAATTTAAATTTGATATATTATTTATAGATTATTTGAGATATCTGCAGAAATAGTTATTACGTTCTTTCTGACAAATATATTGATTCTATTAATATATTGCCTTTCTTAGTATACACAGAGACGTAAAGTTAAATTAAAACTTGTTCAGGGTAAATACCTATACAAATAAACTTTGAATAATAGCTGTATATAATATTGTGTTTGCTAAATACCGGAGTAAAGTTTTTATAACGTATTCATCATATTATTTATTTGTATTTTATATTTTGTGTTGTAGTCTACATTTAATACCTTTGTTTACGTTTTCATCGGTACCCATTGACCATCACTACAATTGAATACACTTTAAAATATAAACTACCATGTTCTATCCGACGTTACTATTTGTGTGTATACATCTTTTGTACGCCGTGAATACTTTTTCGTATCCATAGATTGCAGGTTTCGCTCTTCAAGGTAAAACACACTTCGGGGAGACTACTCACTAAAGGGCGTGCTCAGGAATAGGTTTCCAAGTACATTTATACGAAGACTTCGAAAGCACATTGTAAGTTATTCATGATCTCACGGTTTCCATTTCATTCGATAAATACCTAAGTGATTTCAGAGCATCGTCTCTAGGGAATGCCACAGAGGCGGTAAGGATTTTCCAATTTTCCTCGCCGTATAAATATAGAGTTTACATTAGAAATATTAAATTACGTTAGCACCGGTATTGAATACGGCGGTGTACGATATGAATTACTTATTAATATTGAATTGCTATATTGATTTTGTAGTACATTTAACTATATCGAGTTACTAGATTGTAGCGGGGTGAGGTAGAGTAGTTTGTAGTTAGGGTAGGTAGAGTATATAGTAATACGGGGAAGGTGGAGTAGAGTGTAGATAATGAGAGATATGGTAGATTTTAATGATGGGGAGGTAGAGTCGATTGTAACGAAGGGAGCGGAGGTGAAGTAGATTGTAGTGAAGGGAGCGGAGATGAAGTAGATTGTAGTTAAGGGAGCGGAGGTGGAGTAGATTGTAGTTAAGGGAGCGGAGGTGGAGTAGATTGTAGCGAAGGGAGCGGAGGTGGAGTAGATTGTAGTTAAGGGAGCGGAGGTGGAGTAGATTGTAGTTAAGGGAGCGGAGGTGGAGTAGATTGTAGTTAAGGGAGCGGAGGTGGAGTAGATTGTAGCGAAGGGAGCAGAGGTGGAGTAGATTGTAGCGAAGGGAGCGGAGGTGGAGTAGATTGTAGTTAAGGGAGCGGAGGTGGAGTAGATTGTAGTTAAGGGAGCGGAGGTGGAGTAGATTGTAGTGAAGGGAGCGGAGGTGGAGTAGATTGTAGTTAAGGGAGCGGAGGTGGAGTAGATTGTAGTTAAGGGAGCGGAGGTGGAGTAGATTGTAGTTAAGGGAGTGGAGGTGGAGTAGATTGTAGTTAAGGGAGCGGAGGTGGAGTATATTGTAGTTAAGGGAGTGGAGGTGGAGTAGATTGTAGTTAAGGGAGTGGAGGTGGAGTAGATTGTAGTTAAGGGAGTGGAGGTGGAGTAGATTGTAGTTAAGGGAGCGGAGGTGGAGTAGATTGTAGCGAAGGGAGCGGAGGTGGAGTAGATTGTAGCGAAGGGAGTGGAGGTGGAGTAGATTGTAGTTAAGGGAGCGGAGGTGGAGTAGATTGTAGTTAAGGGAGCGGAGGTGGAGTAGATTGTAGTGAAGGGAGCAGAGGTGGAGTAGATTGTAGTTAAGGGAGCGGAGGTGGAGTAGATTGTAGTTAAGGGAGCGGAGGTGGAGTAGATTGTAGTTAAGGGAGTGGAGGTGGAGTAGATTGTAGTTAAGGGAGCGGAGGTGGAGTAGATTGTAGCGAAGGGAGCAGAGGTGGAGTAGATTGTAGCGAAGGGAGCGGAGGTGGAGTAGATTGTAGTTAAGGGAGCGGAGGTGGAGTATATTGTAGTTAAGGGAGTGGAGGTGGAGTAGATTGTAGTTAAGGGAGTGGAGGTGGAGTAGATTGTAGTTAAGGGAGTGGAGGTGGAGTAGATTGTAGTTAAGGGAGCGGAGGTGGAGTAGATTGTAGTTAAGGGAGCGGAGGTGGAGTAGATTGTAGTTAAGGGAGTGGAGGTGGAGTAGATTGTAGTTAAGGGAGTGGAGGTGGAGTAGATTGTAGCGAGATGGAATGGGAGTAATTAGTAAAGGTAAAAATTAGCGCAATTTTAGATTTGCATTGTTAAATATTGATAAGTTGTACTTATAAATATAATACAGAATAATTACAGTGACTCACGCTTACTCGCAACTACTTACAAGGAGTTATACGTACTCGCAATTACTAGAGTATTTACGGTTTGTAAAGCACGTAATTATTCTTGTACTTAAAATGTTTGAAATACCATATGAATCTATCCGCTAGGTTTGGGGGTATTGTTATTTTTAGGATATTATAGTTAAATTAATATAGTGTACTAAAGAATAAAATAAACTTAATAAGTAATACAAGCTATTGATACAGACGTTACTTAAAATGCAAATGATATCAGACTAATCTATTATGTAATATATTACGTAACGATGTCTCGAATCTGAATTCGGCAATATGTTCTAGTGATACATAATTTAATATACAAATATATCTAGTTAAGTATAGTTTATATATATATATATATATATATATATATATATATATATCTACGACAATCATGATTTAGCGGTAAAATAAAATAGTTTTTAATAAAATGAATATCTGCGATAATAATTGTAATTGTATATATATATATAGATTTCCTTATCGAAGATGTAACAAAATCAGATTAATGTTGCGTAATCAGACGTTATTTAATTACGCAATCCACCCTACTGTCTACCGATGATGTCATAATCTCATCGTCACGATTGATTAGCCATATTTCCTCATTAGAATGGTGACGTTAGGTAATCGCATATAGTGTAGCCCCATAGTGTAGACCCATAGTGTAGACCCATAGTATAGCCCCATAGTATAGCCCCATAGTATAGCCCCATAGTATAGCCCCATAGTGTATCTCCCACAGTGTATCCCCACAGTGTAGACCCAGAGTATAGCCCCATAGTGTATCCCCATAGTGTAGTCCCATAGTGCAGTCCTACAGTGTAGACCCATAGTGTAGTCCCACAGTGTATCCCCATAGTGTAGCCCCATAGTGTAGACCCATAGTGTAGTCCCACAGTGTATCCCCATAGTATAGATCCATAGTATCTATCCCACAGTGTATCCCCATAGTGTAGACCCATAGTGTATCTCCCATAGTGTAGCCCCATAGTGTATCCCCATAATGTAGACCCATAGTGTATCTCCCATAGTGTATCCCCATAGTTAATCCCCACAGTGTAACTCCCACAGTGTATCCCCATAGTGTAGCTCCCATATTGTATCCCCATTTGGTAGCTCCCATAGTGTATCCCCATAGTGTATCCCCATAGTGTAACTCCCACAGTGTATCCCCATAATGTAGCTCCCATATTGTATCCCCATTTGGTAGCTCCCATAGTGTATCCCCATAGTGTAACCCCATAGTGTAGACCCACAGGTATCCACGGAAGTGTAATCTCATAGTGTAGACCCATCTTATAGCACTCGCTATTAAATATGCATTACATATTTGATTGATATGTATAATTATTGAATTAATTAATAAGTCGTTGAATTATCGTACGATAGTTATGACATATCATTCATATTCAAACAATATCAACCAGACATAACATTCACATTCAAACAATATTAACTAAACATAACATTCACATTCAAACAATATCAACTAGACATATCATTCATATTCAAACAATATCAACTAGACATATCATTCATATTCAAACAATATCAACCAGACATAACATTCATATTCAAACAATATCAACTAGACATAACATTCATAATCAAACAATATCAACTAGACATAACATTCATATTCAAACAATGTCAACTAGACATATCATTCATATTCAAACAATATCAACTAGAAATAACATTCATAATCAAACAATATCAACTAGACATAATATTCATATTAAAACAATATCAACTAGACATAACATTCATAATCAAACAATACCAACTAGACATAATATTCATATGCAGACATAACATTAGCATGCATACCTATATATAAATATGTGAAAACGAATATAATTTTACCATAAACTTAAATAAATAAATAATAAATTCTTAAATTAATAATTATTCCAATATAACGTATTAATATTAGATTTACATTATAGAATTTATCTAAGCATATTATATATATATACATATTATCATTCTATAGTCTATATTCTAGTATATATTTTAATATTTCTAATGGGTACTTTTGAAGGAACCTCACAGAATATTATAAATGACTACGATAAAGTAATTATTAGGTTTATTTATTGCTACTTTTTCTCCTTTCTGATGTTTTCTACTAAAGACAATTTTACCGAATCATAAAATCGACGACATGGTTTACATTTAATAAAAGAACATTTGACGGCATCTGTAAATTCCATTACCTGAACATGGTGATCATACATCCAATTGACAAACGTATTAAATAAAGGATTTCTACACTTCATACACAAACACATTTGTACGAAACATATTTTCTCACTTTTTTGTTTACTAAACTCACAGCAGAGATTTTTAAGAACTACTTCTAAAAACTCATCTGTTTTATTTCAATTACTTATAGACTGACTAAGGATTTGGGGGCACGGCACAATCCTTACTGATTATTTGAAATTTACTTTCATCTCAT
>OZ038316.1:22672476-22679976 GCA_964035775.1 Osedax frankpressi
TAGGAGTTAAAGTTAGTGGATAGGTGTTAAAGTTAGTGTTCAGGTGTTAAAGTTAGTGGATAGGAGTTAAAGTTAGTGGATAGGAGTTAAAGTTAGTGGATAGGAGTTAAAGTTAGTGGATAGGAGTTAAAGTTAGTGGATAGGAGTTAAAGTTAGTGGATAGGAGCTAAAGTTAGTGGATAGGAGTTAAAGTTAGTGGATAGGAGTTAAAGTTAGTGGATAGGAGTTAAAGTTAGTGGATAGGAGTTAAAGTTAGTGGATAGGAGTTAAAGTTAGTGGATAGGAGTTAAAGTTAGTGGATATGAGTTAAAGTTAGTGGATAGGAGTTAAAGTTAGTGGATAGGAGTTAAAGTTAGTGGATAGGAGTTAAAGTTAGTGGATAGGAGTTAAAGTTAGTGGATAGGAGTTAAAGTTAGTGGATAGGAGTTAAAGTTAGTGGATAGGAGTTAAAGTTAGTGGTTAGGAGTTAAAGTTAGTGGATAGGAGTTAAAGTTAGTGGATAGGAGTTAAAGTTAGTGGATAGGAGTTAAAGTTAGTGGATAGACGTTAAAGTTAGTGTATAGGAGTTAAAGTTAGTGGATAGGAGTTAAAGTTAGTGGATAGGAGTTAAAGTTAGTGGATAAGAGTTAAAGTTAGTGGATAGGAGTTAAAGTTAGTAGATAGGAGTTAAAGTTAGTGGATAGGAGTTAAAGTTAGTGGATAGGAGTTAAAGTTAGTGGATAGACGTTAAAGTTAGTGTATAGGAGTTAAAGTTAGTGGATAGGAGTTAACGTTAGTGTTCAGACGTTAAAGTTAGTGGATAGGAGTTAAAGTTAGTGGATAGGAGTTAACGTTAGTGGATAGGAGTTAAAGTTAGTGGTTTGTTATTTAATATAATGACTAGTTTTGGTACAAATTATATACCTGTGATGTAACCGCGCGTATTACAAAAATTCATTATTTGACTTTGACTGGGAATTATATAATATAAAAAAGCACCTAAATATCATCATGTATTAGGTAACTACTGTTATATAGAGTCGTCATATTCATAATTATGGTATAATGACTAAAGTTATTAATAAATCTCGGGAATAAACATACTCATATCCCAATTCGTTGAACTCTGAAGGGATATATTGTATCCGGTACAACTAGGACATAAAGTACAAGGAGTACAATGTAATTGATATGAGTGACCATTATACACCTGTCACCCGCCTATACCTGACCACTAACTACTGACAACTAAGTACTAACTATTCACTATTGACCACTGACTACTATCTACTGATTATTGACCAGTTCTTATCTAAAATCAATAATAAAATGTAATTCGGGGTTTTTAATTTATATTTATTTTTAAATTAAGGAAAATTTAAATCTAATTAGTTATTGAATCATTAATATTAATTCTGACAATGATATCAACTAGAAATAATATGGTTTCAATGTGGATATCTGGTTTTCGTTATTTTTAATAATTATATAGATTTAGTAATGAATTTTGTAAAATATCAACCCCATAAAATTATAAAAATCTTCATGGCATGCATTTGCTTCTTAATATCTCTATACATATTCTTCTATCTAATATGTTACTTGAACCTGATACCTATAATACGTTGACTCTTGACATCGCTTAACTTAACCTTGACCTCTACCCATGTGATCAATTAAAAACTGTCTCCTTTTTCGCTTGGCTTCCTCACTCGATAATTCACATTGACCACTTTAGCTCCTCTATACGTTACACCTGGCCTAATACCAACTCGAAACGGTCACCCCATCCGTTTGGCTTCCTCACACGACACTTCACCGTCTGTATCAGTAACAACGTTATCAGTAGTACGGCCAAAGTGCTTCTTATCGCTTTCAACATTGTGCCTGGATCTGCCTGGATCAGCCGGTACCTTAATGGGGGCATATGCAGAACATTAGACTAGACAAGTTCCACGACGATAGCACTCACGATAGGTAAATATGTATTATGCGAGTGCGAAATACATTAATAGTATAATTGTATTTATACATTTCATTATTACATTTCACTGTTACAATTCACCTTTACATTTGACCTTTAGGTTTCACTGTGATATTTCACTACTACATTTCACTTTTACAGTGGACTTTTATATGTAACTGTTACATTTCATTGTTATATTTCATATTTACATTTCACTTTGACATTTCACCATTACATTTCACTTTGACATTTCAATGCTACATTTGCACTAAAAAGTAAATATGCCATTATTGCATTGCACTTAAAATGACAGTTTAGATGTATTCAAGTTGTCTTTGTTAGATACAAAACCACTATTGTAATTATTTTGGTATTAATAGTGAAATCGTTATTAAAATCGTTATTAAAGTTAATTAAAAAATAAAAAAAATAAGTACAATTCCAAGGTTTTTAAAAGAAATTAGTATAATTATGTATAATTCCAGTACAATAAGTACAATAAGTACAACCAGTGATTATGTGTATATTAATTGAACTTTATTAAATATATAAAAAATGTTATAAAAGGGTTTAATAGGACAACAAATATGTCCACAAAAACACAACTGGTATCATTAAATATTTTTTGAAATTGATTAATAAACAATTAATAATAAGATGCTAACAGATTAAAAGTGACGAGTCATCTGTAGATCCCAATCTAACTGAAATATTCTGTTGTCCCCTATATATATATATATATATATATATATATATATATATATGATTGTATATAAATAAAGATAAAAAATATGGAAAAGTTATAATGTATATTTAATATCATTTAGTTAACATTATCATTATCATTATCATTTTAACATTATCATATCATTTAGTTAATAAAAAGTAAAAGATAAAAAATAAAAAATAAATAAAATTATATTGTAGATTTATTTATATTCAAAAAATACATTTAAATAATTATTATTTTAGTTATTATTTTAGATCCTAAAATGTATTATTGTAATATTTTTTCGAATTTGTGATTATTTTGTGTACCAAGATATACATTTTTTTTATTTATAAGACTGAGTTATTTCATCATTTTTCTGAAATCAGTTATTTCGAATAATATATTTGATACTTTCATACTGACAACAAAATTCAAATAACTCTTATAGTTTCACAGTGTATCATGGTTATATATATATATATATATAAACATAAATATATATCTAATTATGTAAGATATACTTTATGTATAATGTATACTTCATGCATTAATTATAAAATCATATATTCAGGTATATCTTTAAATTATAAATTACTGTTCGATTTTAATAAGATAGGCGTATTTTTTATTTTCTGGTGTACACTTACATGTGTTTTAGATATAACTGCCGATAATTTTCACTGAAATATTAGTATATAAATCATATAGTTCTCAAAGTTTTGCATAAATAATATAGTAACTGATATAGCTTTAAGGCACATGATAATTGCTAAAAAAAACTATAAGGAATATATAACATTAGTTGTGATCGAAAAATCTCAAGAATATGTTTTAAGTTAGAACTTAAAAATTCAAACAATGTAACCGAAGAAAATATTTACTGTTGGGGCATTTTTAACTTTAAATTATTAAAATATTAGTGAATTCTTCCAAAATTAAAATATATGTATTGATTTTTAAACTTCAATGTTATATTGCCTATAATAAAACAGAAAAGTAATATCCTAAATAATATTTGGTTAGAAAAGAATACTAAAAGAATAAAATAACGATAACTATTTAATTAATTATAATGGTTTATTCAATAGTAAATTTCAAAAGAATTTCATATTTCGTTTAATTAATTTAAATAAAATTAATAAATACAAAATTGACAATGGGATATCAGAATTATAATACAACTCATTCGAGAACCTAATAAATAATAACATGAATACAAGAAATTCGAGAACCAGATAACGTAAAGGATTTTTATATCGATTATAATGTAAATATATAAAATTAATTAATAGCTTGACCACTACAATTTTTAGAACCATTTAATCGATATACATTCGCTTATTTGGTGTATTATGTATATATTTTCTATATAATAAATAAGTATAACAATTGTTTAGCTTGTAAAGATCATATTAAATGAACTACGAAAGTATACTTGCTAAGTCTATAGAATAATTTGAATATCATCAGCAATAGCATTATAATCATCATCAGCATTATCATCAACATTATCATCAGCATTAGAATCAGCATTATCATTATAATTATAATCAGCCTTATCATCAGATTTATAATCAGAATTATCATCAGCTTATCATCAGCATTATCATTATAATTATAATCAGCCTTATCATCTGATTTATAATCAGAATTATCATCAGCTTATCATCGGCATTATCATCAGCCTTATCATCAGTGTTATCATGAGAATTATAATTAGCCTTACCATCAGAATTATCATCAGCATTATCATTATAATTATCATCAGTATTATTTTCAGAATTATAATCAGCATTATCATCAGCATTATCAGCATTATCGTCATCAGAATTATAATAAGCATTATCATCAGCACTATCATCAGCATTATCATCAGAATTATAATCAGCATTATCATCAGCATTATCATCATAATTAAAATCAGCCTTATCATCAGAATTATAATCAGCATTATCATTATAATTATAATCAGCCTTATCATCAGCTTATCATCGGCATTATCATCAGTCTTATCATCAGTGTTATCATCAGAATTATAATCAGCCTTACCACCAGAATTATCATCAGCATTATCATTATAATTATCATCAGTATTATTTTCAGAATTATAATCAGCATTATCATCAGCATTATCAGCATTATCGTCATCAGAATTATAATAAGCATTATCATCAGCACTATCATCGGCATTATCATCAGAATTATAATCAGCATTATCATCAGCATTATCATCAGCATTATCATCGGCATTATCATTAGCATTATCATCAACATTATCATTAGCATTATCATCGGCATTATCATCAGAATTATAATCAGCATTATCATCAGCATTATCATCAGCATTATCATCGGCATTATCATTAGCATTATCATCAACATTATCATTAGCATTATCATCGGCATTATCATCAGAATTATAATCAGCATTATCATCAGCATTATCATCAGCCTTATCATCGGCATTATCATTAGCATTATCATCAACATTATCATTAGCATTATCATCGGCATTATCATCAGAATTATAATCAGCATTATCATCAGCATTATCATCAGCATTATCATCGGCATTATCATTAGCATTATCATCAACATTATCATTAGCATTATCATCGGCATTATCATCAGAATTATAATCAGCATTATCATCAGCATTATCATCGGCATTATCATCAGCATTATCATTATAATTATAATCAGCTTTATCATCAGCATTATCATCATAATTAAAATCAGTCTTATCATCAGACTTATCATCAGCATTATCATTATAATTATCATCAGTATTATTTTCAGAATTATAATCAGCATTATCATCAGCATTATCAGCATTATTATCATCAGAATTTTAATAAGCATTATCATCAGCATTATCATCGGCATTATAATCAGCATTATGATTATAATTATAATCAGCCTTATCATCAGCATTATCATCAGCATTATCATCAGCATTATCATCAGCATTATAATCAGCATTATCATCAGAATTATCATCAACATTATCATCAGCATTATCATCAGCATTATAATCAGCATTATCATCAGAATTATCATCAACATTATCATCAGCATTATCATTAGAATTATTAAAAGGACATTTAAAGGACATATAAAAACAACTAATAAATGTTACGCGAATATGGATTTAATCATTTCATGTATTAATTATAATTCATAATTGAAGAATGTTTATAATTTTCTTTTTTAATATAATTTCAGATTATTATAATATACTGTTCTGTATAAAGACACAATTTAACGGACACTTAACGTCTACTAATGGTCAATATGTTTAAATACATACCCATGTAAACTGGTAATGCAAATGATACAATTATTTTATACAATCCAGCGTGCAAGTAAAATAAAGTATTTATTATAGAAATTTCTCTAGTTTAACAATATATTTTAAATCAAATTCATTAAAGAATGTAACGACATTTATGACTATTATAATTTGATGCGAAATTTTCGATTATAATGATTTAAATGGTACACATTTCCTAGTTGAATATTTAAATTCATTACAATTTATATAAAGTATGTTGTTATCAATTCAAGCAATAAATGTCACATGGTACAACATTTCATTTCATTATAATTCCATTTTAAAAATTAATTTAATTTAAATATCTAAATATAAATCAGATTCTAATTTTAAATAGCTATATATAGCTATACTTACTTATGTATAGATATGCTTACCTGTATATATATATATATATATATATATATATATATATATAGCTATACTTATCAAATGTATCTAATAATTTAAGTTTGGGTGTTTACAAATTTTAAATTAATCAATTTAAACTAATTATATAAAACTGCAATAAAGGAAATAAATAATAATTAACAGACTACATAGAAACTAACCAATACTTGAAAAATTGAGTAAATATTCCTAAGTAAACCGCACTAGGAATTTATTGTTGTATGTTATCGATGACGTAATTTGACAAAGTGACCTTTGACGATGTTCGACGATTATAATATTGAACGAGGAAAGTATAATAGGTCAGGATATAACAAATGCCGTTCTATATAAGAGTCAGATAATCAGTTTCTTAGTGAACAAAGAAAGTGCGTGTGTGAATTCGTGGGCGTGGTAACAGGAATAGCCACATGTAGGCGTGGCTTATAAATACGTGGAAAATATGTTATATATTTTATAGAATGATATATTATTAATATTTTTATTACCATTTATTCAATATTATTATTATTATTATTATTATTATTATTATTATTATTATTATTATTATTATTATTATTATTATTATTATTATTATTATTATTATTATTATTATTATTATTATTATTATTATTATTATTATTATTATTATTATTATTATTATTATTATTATTATTATTATTATTATTATTATTATTATTATTATTATTATTATTATTATTATTATTATTATTATTATTATTATTATTATTATTATTATTATTATTATTATTATTATTATTATTATTATTATTATTATTATTATTATTATTATTATTATTATTATTATTATTATTATTATTATTATTATTATTATTATTATTATTATTATTATTATTATTATTATTATTATTATTATTATTATTATTATTATTATTATTATTATTATTATTATTATTGAATACAATTGAATTGATTTATTACTACGATATACAAATGGGTTAAACGATGTCTAACGTTCACAGGCCATATTAGATATTTGGAGGAAGAGATAGCTCTGAACAATATGAATATAAATGTATTCCATGGAATGTTAATTTTAGATAGCTACATTAATAATATGATGAAACAATATAATAACAAGAGATAAGAAACTATGAA
>OZ038316.1:22682476-22713605 GCA_964035775.1 Osedax frankpressi
CTCACTCACTCACTCACTCACTCACTCACTCACTCACTCACTCGCTCACCCATTCACTCACTCACTCACTCGCTCACTCACTGACTCACTCACTCACTCACTCACTCACTCACTCACTCACTCACTCACTCACTCACTCACTCACTCACTCACTCACTCACTCACTCACTCACTCACTCACTCACTCACTCACTCACTCACTCACTCACTCACTCACTCACTCACTCACTCACTCACCCACTCACTCACTCACTCACACACTCATTCATTCCCTACCTACATCATCCTTTGAATTACTCCCTCGTTACCTGTAACTAGATAGTATTAAAGTAGGCGAATTGGCCGTATCATATTATACATTGCATTGCTACAAAACCGCTATCTCCTTATTAGTGCTATCAATGCTAACGTATCTTCGTGTGTCCCGTAATTATAATAACTGTTGGTATATCTCACTAGAACTCCAATACCATGTATATGTGTATACGAAATTAAATGTGTAACATTACTATTCATATTATGTAAAATATATAAAATATATAAATCCTATATAATAACAAATCCACATATTACCCTGGATGTGAATAAATAATTAGATATGCATAATCAGCAAACAGAGTGATGTAATATTTTGTAAAAATCCTTTGATGTGTTATCAAAAATAAAAAATAATATAAAAGAAATTATGCCATGCAAAAAATGAAATTACCTGGATTGTTTGCTGGGTACTTATATATAATATATATATATATATATATATATATATATATATATTATGAGGATATATAATTTAATAAATTACATAATCAATATTAAATTCTAAATATTAGCAAAACAAAAATAAGCGAAAATAAAGTAACTAAATATTTAAGTTTTTTTCGTTTTATTAATCGCCTTATAATAATAGAAACCAGTTATTTATTCTGCAGAGAATACCTCCCGGATAAGTGGACATATTAAACTAAGCCATGTTGACCAGTTCATCCGATGAAGGTGATACAGCGACGCTAATAACGTCTACGCAGTTTCCGCCAAACTCTCAAAACGTTCCTCAAAACGTTGCGAAATCACTTTCTCAACGCGCGAATCCTTTACAACAATCCAAGCTAAACTTTCAAGGCAAGCGCAGCCAGCGTGGGCAAACCAACGACTACCAACTCGACCATACCAAGCAACGGTTCGCTCCCACCGTAGCCGCTACTAATCGCTTCCTCAAAAAATTTGGCCACACGCTGAAAACTGACGAAGCTACCAGCCTAAATACTCCGACTGCCACAAGCAGCAGTACCAGTAGCAGCAGCTGCGAAAAGACCACCTATGTTAAAGGAGATGCCATCACCACGAAGATAGCGACAAAGAAAAAGAAAGGCGAATTGACAGCGCTGGAACGTAATCGTTTAATGTACGACATCGACATGAACGAGGCGATCCTAGCTTTTGACATGAACGACATCGAACCGTTGACGCGTAGAATAACCACGCCGCCTATACGCCGTAAAGAGAGTCCTTCTTCGAAAGACTTGCCCGCTAGAAGAGCCGCGATTCGAATAGCGACTCAAAAGCAAAAGGCGGCGGACCAGAGGCTGTCGCACGGTAAACAGATGAAGGAGTTCAGGGAGAAAAAACAGATGGAACGAGACGGAAGCTACGAGGTAACGAAAAAGATTCCGTTCAAGCAGCTGAAAGCTAATCGTGCGGCAAGGGAGGTGTTGGCGAAAGAGGGAAAGAAAGCACTCGGGATGCTACCGGATTCGGAAGCTGACAAAGGAGACATGTACGTCGAACTACTTTGTAAACAATTAGTTATGCTGGACAACTTTAAGAATGTACATAACGTCAACAATCAACCCATGCCCTATGAATTACCAAAAGCAGACGAATCGAATTTAAAATTTCTCATTAAAAATTCGAAAGGAAAATTAGTTAGTGATTCACGAATATATTGTGTTTATGTTTATAGTAATAACTATTTATATCTATACTATTATATAAATTATGTATATTGTTTATTACCAATAATTATATGGCAATATTAAGAATATAATTAATTATTTCAAAACTTATTTGAAAAAAGTTAAATTTTCATTAATTAAAATTGTAATTTCAATTATTTCTATGTATTTTTATTTTCTTGTTATTATTTGTATTGAAGCGTTCAAATCATTCGTTTCAAAACTAGGTCAGAATTCTATATTTCTCATTCTATTATTACACATTTTGTTAACACGTGTTCTTGATGTATCTAAATTTATCTAAATATATATTTACTAGCATTATTAAAACACTTATATTTCTAAAAGTAACTTAAAAGTAATTATTATGCATATCCAATGAATGCAATTTTAATAATTTCATTTAAAAACCACATTCAAATCATGGGAACATTACCAGGTTAAGATGTATCCGATATATTCAATAGTGTCTCGGCATATAGCTCAGTAAGCGACCATTAATAACCCATTCCCATTCAACCATTACGCACGCCACACCTGCCATTGCCTCCATACACACTCCGCACACGCCATACATGTCGCCTACTTACGCCAATATATGCAATCACGATATCGGGTAAAACCCGGTATTACCCTTCCCCTCCACAACATTCACTCTCCCGCGTGTGTAACTCACGCCATCCTACTTATACGTACCTTGTCCCTGGCGATACTAAGAACTTCCTTTCTAAGTACCCTCCGTACATCATACCCGTCTCGTATGTTGCACACGTAACCCCTATACGGATTCACCACACCATATTTGGCCATACATAACGCCGTTTCCTCTTCCCCTTCCCCTCCACACAAGGTGAATATGCCGCCGGAGATACCTGGACTTCCAAAGTACGCTCTGCCCAATCTGAGATTCATTGTGCTAAGGAATCGATTGGCTCACACAAAGCCTCACGGACATCTGACCACATCCTACATAGGGGAACCGGTTGGCTGGATTAAACTCCTTCCCGTCGCAAATACCGTTACCGCCTGTGTAGAAAGTAGATAACGTATTGTTGTCACATGTGAACAGCATGTAAACAACATTCATGTTGTTCACGTTTACTGCATTATTACTACAATTAAAAATTACCACAATATAGATAACTGAATTCCCTAACAATGTTCCTTAAAGAGCTTGGTTTATAAATAGTATATATTGCCCGAATAATTAGAATATGGTAAATTACATCGTAATATATTCATTATCCCTCTGTCCCCCATAATAACATGTACGCCTAGTGTACGGGGACGCGTGCCGTGGATATATAGTTGTATAATGGAACACGGTACACCGCCTATCGTGAATATCTAGTATTTAAGTAGGTTAATAGGCTGCCCCTGGCGGCTGCGTAAGGTGTAATAAATGTTAATAGACGGTGAAAAGACCGGCACATAAGAACACCGCCTTCAACCTCCAAGACTCAGAAAATAAGCAACACATGCTGATTACGGAATATAATGCTTGTACCGACCAACACTTGAAGGTTGTAGTTGATTTTGTAGGCCGGCAATACTTGGCTTCTTAAGGAAATTCTCCGAGAAATATCCAATATAACGTTATGAATGATTAGGTCCCGTTTTAGGTCGCCTTAGAATTTTAGGAGACGATACAACTCGACTCCATTAACTTGTTATTTATAGTATATCGGCAATTGCCCTTTGAATGAGATTATCACATTACATAACACACTATTATCTATTCACCGGCACAATGGCCCTTTATCCCTGGAATACAATGCACTCGGTATATTTCTCAGATGAAAAAACTCGTTTTTATTGCAATTTCAGTAATGGATATACTATTTTACCCATTGTATTAAGTGATGTGTGACTCAATGTATCGCGAAATGTATTATTAGTAATATATGTAGTAGTTTTGCCAAATCCCTACAGCATCGCAGTGTACTTGGTATTAGTAATAAAAGGAGTTATGCAATTCTCATATAAAATACTTATAATAGAAATTGATTGTATAACTTTTCAAAGAAAATTCAAATAAAACGTTAAGATGGTTTTTTAAGAGGTAAAAAATATAGTGAATTATTATAAACCTACTTGTTACCTAATAATTAGGCCATAGTTTATAAAGATATATTAGCAACTGTATGTATTTAAAAGTTATACAAAATAAGATAATAATTAATAAAAAATATTAATTAAATAATATAAAAATTCTATCTTCTTAAAATATCGTCGTATTTGTAAACTTTTAAAAATAAACCTTTATTAAGTCGCGAATAAACCTTTATGAAGTGTCCTCGGATGATTTGTAACTTTTTTATACGCGCATCTAGTAACGGTTTTTAAACCTTTATTATACGCGCATCTAGTATAGGTTTTTAAATTTTTATTATACGCGCACATCTAATAAAGGTTTTTAAACCTTTATTATAAGCGCACATCTAATAAAGGTTTTTAAACCTTTATTATACGAGCGGATCTAATAAAGTTTAAATAACTCACCATAGGGGACGATTCCAGAGGTCGTTTATAATAGAACTGTGGGTATCTATTGTGTTATCATAGAGTAAACATTTCCGTAGTCTTTAAATAGCATATTAGTTTCAGTGTTCTTACGGAATGTAAGTTAGAGTAACGAAGTTGAGAGATCATAAGTGGCGAGATATAATATGTATTTGAAAAAGTTGATTAGATAGTTGTATTGATTTTGTAAGAATAGGTTTGTACATCATTATATTAATAAATAAATATGAGGAGATCATAACTATGTTATTTAGTCTACATATGAATATAGTTTGAATGCAACAGTTATTTAATTGCATTTATACCAATTTTATCTATAAACAAGCATCACTTTGATATAGAAATATTTACGAAATTTCGATATACGAAATCGTCTGCAAAAGATAGGATTAATTAACAAAGAAGGTAGAGTAATAGTTAATAAGACGGATTACAATAGGTTTCGGCGCAATCTGCACTACAATGCCATGATGCAATACGTTAGCATTATTAGTATATTACGTACTATCTCTATAAGTAATATTATGTTGTCATACGTGGGACCAATATTTTTTTTATCTAATTAAGTTTTTCCCAAAATTAATTGTTATTACATTACTTTTCCAATTAAATTATTTTATTTTACTATTATAATCTATCTTTCATTCATGTTTGTTCTTTCGAGATACCTTCTCAGATGCATAATACACGCCTATATGTGCAAACCGACACACACACTCGTAACACTCGTATTCGGGTGTAACTCTAGTAATCCCTGTCCTTCGTTCCGCACGAAAAGAACTTCAAGCAGAGCGGAACTTCGACGTCGAAAGCTTGCGATTCCCGTCGTAGGTCCGAGACCCAACGTCGCGCCGAAGATAGCGCCACCTGTTGGCGTAATGACCAGGCACTCGAACTGAACCGCTACGTGACGCCGTTGAGTCAACACGTAGCCAAAATGGCGCGCGCCCGACGAACGCACGTCAAAGACGTTAAGATGAGGCTGGCTCAACTTAATCACAATAAACACAAAAAGTTATATAATGATATGACATTTTTAAAATCTATTTAAGAAATCAAATGAAAATTTATTTTTCAAAAAACTTGACGAGTGTCAAACAAATTCTTGGTTTAAATTATTTGAAATCTAAACCAAATATATATTATATAATGTATATATATAATGTATATATATATATATATATATATATATATATATATATATATATATATATATGATAAACTATGTGCATGTGATGTTATACTAAATGCTATGCTTATCATAGATATTTGAATATATGAATTACTTATTCAAATGAATTCAAAATTGATTATATTCGATTGAGTTAAATGAACTATAGTTTAACATATATTAGATACTTAAAACATTTTACATTTTAATTGTTGAATATCCAAGACTACGAGACTGCAGTGAAAAAATAACTTACATATTCTAATACTAAATCATATGAATTTTCATAAACTTAAATAATTTAAATATATATAATAACAAAACCCATCCCTATTAATTATGGTATTACTTAATTATGACGTTATTTAATTAATTAAATAATTTGTAATAATAATTATTTTACTCTAAAGATTAAAGGAGAAACTATTGCGAGACGATGTGAAGACAACATTAGTAGAAGAGAAGATGCTTGATCAACAGATAACAAGGGAAAAACATAACGATGCCGATGAGACTCGAAGGAAAAATATTAGTGATAAATATAAATTAGATGTTAGTAAATATATATATTTACAATTATTGGTTTTAACCAGTGGTAACTATATATATATATATATATATATATATATATATATATATATATATATATATATATTACATCATTGATATATATCGTTAATAACTTTGATAACTTTAAATTATAGTTATTAATTATATATTATCATTGTTAACTTTATATTTACGTTAATAAGCTTATATTATCGTTATTAACTTTATATTATTATTATTAATTTTATATTATCGTTATTTATTATATTAATGCTAATAATGTTATATTAACGTTAATTACATTATATTATAATTATTAACTTTATGTTTTTATTATTAACTTTATAATCGAATTTCATTAATATTGAAAATAAAACCAACATTTAATTTGAATATCTAGGAGATAGTTAGAAGGCGAAAATTGATAAAACAATGGAACGATGACAAGATAGCTATAAAAAGAAAAATCAAAGAAGTTAAAGAAAAAGCCATCATTTTGAAATATAAGCAGGTTTAATATATGAACTAACTATATGTTTAGGAACCATATATTATAACCATTATAGATTAGTTATCGCTATATGTTGAACTAGATGTTTAATTTCAATAACATTCGAATAAGTAATATTCATATTGCGATATAAATGCCCGGTCATAATATTCACGATATGAACAGGAAACTCAGCGCATGGCCTGTCACCACGTTTTTCAATTGGAAAAAATGAAACTCGAAGGAGAGATGAAAATAGAATTAGGTCAAGAAAGAGTGGCCAATATTAATAAACATCATATTACTGCTAATAATATGTGGAAGAAATCTGCAGGTTTTATGAAATATATATGTGTGTGTATGTGTGTATGTGTGTGTATGTGTGTGTGTGTATGTGTGTGTGCGTGTATGTATGTGTGTGCGTGTATGTGTATGTATGTGTGTGTGTGTGTGTGTTATGTGTGTGTATGGGTTTGTGTGTGTTTATATGCGTGTGTGTGTTTGTGTATGTGTGTATATATATGTATGTATCCATATATATATATACACTAATATATATATATATATATATATATATATATATATATGAATATATAATATTATATAAAAATATATAATAATATATATAAATATATAATAGTATATATAAATATATAATATTATTTAATGATATTATATATGAAATAAAGATATTATTTTTCTATTGGGTCCTCCCAAACCAAATTGCCATTTCCTGATACTATATTAATTGTATTTACTATAGTATATACCATATATGGTATTATTCTTTTATGTATATTGTAATTATTCTATTTATAAACCTAAATATATTACTTTTATCTGGAATTCTTTTTAAAAAGTTCTCCGTATGAAAATATATCTAGTTACTTTGTAGAAATCTAGTTACTTTGTACTCTTATTCATATTATATAAGCATTTTGTCTAAATGCGAGGCATTGCCGTTCTAATTGAAATTACACTCGTAGTGAAATTCGAACAGAACTGTTCAACTCGCCGCTTGGAGAAGAAACAATGCGACAATAATTACATAAACAATTTCAATATCCGTTTGCATATCATAAGACAAGAGAACGATGACAAGGGTTACCGTTATATTGAAACATAATTATTAATTATTAGCGCAAACGGTCAATATAAAATGAAGTAGCATCACGAGTTAAAAATAATATTTTTAATAACACATATTCTCTATAATTATAATTATATATTTTTTTTTACATATTGAACTAATTATATGTCTTCAAGCGTATATGTTAATTTACGTGTGTGTTAAATATTTCTGTATTGTTGCGTGGAGTATATCAAAAATACATATAAATATAAATCTTCGATATTAGTTATTTATACGATGTGATTAGCCCTAGGGCAAGAACTGCTATCAACTACATTATTGTTAATTAATAATACATTTAATATCCGGGTATTAAATAACCTGCTACGAAACATTCGACTATCGAATATCCCCGATATTAAAAAATTCAATTACTAATTAAATAGCTATTCATACCGTAACACGATACGTAGAAAAACTCGACCGTTACGATAAGCGGCGTCGTATTCGCATAGCCATGGGTATCATCAAACCGGAAGACGAAAAGTACGGATCCGGTAGCCCCGCGTGTAGTGTTCCCGTTGAACCTAGGCCCCAGTACCTGCAGTCGTTACGTCAGACCTGCGAGGACGACCGTCGCAAACCTCACTTGACCAGTCCGGTCTATAAACGTCGGCCGATCAGACCCGCTAACCCCAACATATTCGGTACGTCGCACGAACCCTATTGGCCGGTAGCTACGGACGAACTGGGCGGGGCTATGGGTCGCCGGGGCAAAGGTCGCAAACCCGGTAAACCGGGCGTTGGCATGGGGCCGAGCGGGGTCGGACAATTCTCGCACCTGAACAGCGCCCTACCGGTATCGCCGGCGGAAAAAGCGGAGCGAAAAGAGCGAAGGCGTCTCCTAGCGGCCAGACCGCTGCCGGTCAGCAGTCTGCTGAAGGTCAGGACGGTGAGCAGTACTCCAGGCATCAGGAAGATGTTGGAGAGGGCCGAATCGCTGGACAGTAATGCCTCGTATTAGCTTCGATACAAAGCGCAGAACTTCGGATCATTTGTAAGTAACGATACGTCCACACGAATTTGCTTTGATTTCGAAATAAACTTGATGATGTAATCTGTTGTTATCGATATCACGTTATATAATATTAGATATCATCGAGGTCGAGAATGTGTAATGTTAAAACCTACAGGCTACTGAAATCGTACATATTCGTTCGTATGTTACAGACTAATTAGATTTACAAGTAATGGAAGTAGTGGAAGTTATTTGCAATAATTCGTGGTACGTTTTTAGCGCTGAATTGCATTTTATTTAGCAAGAACCACTAGTATATATTTTCAAACGTTAATACAATTTATAAGAATTTTTGTTAATATGTGTGAATACGTTCATTTAAGTCGTTTATGAGCTGATATACTCGTATAATAATCGAAGATTTATTGATAGCTTAATATATTCAAATACTGTAAATTAGATTATTGATTATGTTAAAATAAAGTATATACATTTAATGTAAGTTAACATCTAATTTAATGTATATATATATTTATAAATATATAAATCTATATATTTTTATATATATTATTAAAATACATTCAGATGTACTATTAATAATTAATGTAGAAGCAAATATAGGCTACAATATACATAAATGGGGTAACAAGAATACAAATATTATTTAAAATATGCTAAAAATAGCGTTGAAACAAATACATAGTGTCAACAAATGAGACAATGTATGCGGGATTATTAAAAATGTATTATGACAAAGAATCAGATCAATCAAATATGCGTAGTATTAATACACACGATAGCATATATTGGATTACATTTAGACATGAGAGGAGTTATCATTTTCTCTCGACATTTAATGAATATTTTAAAGAATGTCTACGAATTCATAAATTCTTCAATGGGCTCAGACTTCAATACATTACATCAGATACGTTACAATATTTCCATCTCAAGGTTATTAGTATTAGTACTCAAGTACATTAGTTTATAAATAGCCGATATAAGTAGTGAATTATATTTAACATAATTTGAAAGGAAGAACATTCTAAATTATATTAAATATATTTATACTCTGTTATTTATATATATATTGATTTTTAAATATTGATGATTTACATGGTGGTGATTTATCGTCAATGATCTTTAACCTAACAACTGAACCAATACTACGGAAGATGAGGGATACCGGTAATTATTTTAAGTTAAATAATACAATTAATGTGATAGCGTTATTCAACATTAATTATTTATTATTAATCTCCCATAAGCGACTAGAAATGCTGTGAATTTTAACATTAGAAAATCTAAAGGCTACAGATTTAGTTAATACATTTAACACAATCAAACTCTGCGCTCTATCTTGACTTCATGACATATTATCTTACAGCGGGTTTGATATTAACTGGAAACCCATGAAATTCCTAAAATCATCGATACCGACAAATATGTAGTCATTCTAATGGGTAGCAAGCTTCTATACAGAATATGTTCTACACTCATCTATGATAATACTAAATCATCTATGATAATATGTATTATAATAAAATACAATCATTCGCTATTAATTATTGTCAGAAATTATAAATATATCTTTTAATATATTCATAAGTAACGTATACGATTATCTTTAAGAATGGTGATAAATTAGCGCACACTACAGTCGACACTTAATTAAAGCATTAATAAATATATTTAGTTTAGCGATTGTCAAATTAAACAAAGAACGATATTTTAATTGCCCGTACTTCTGACTGCAGCTATTTTCCTCAAGAGATTAATTGTTCTCAGATAGTGTAGTATCTAAAGTAAATACTCATTTTAGGCAATATCTACTTATGGCAATACCTACTTATGGCAATACAAACTTATGGCAATAACTACTTGATGCAATACCTACTTATGGCAATACAAACTTATGGCAATACCTACTTATGGCAATAACTACTTATGGCAATATCTACTTATGGCAATAACTACTTATGGCAATAACTACTTGATGCAATACCTACTTATGGCAATACAAACTTATGGCAATACCTACTTATGGCAATAACTACTTATGGCAATATCTACTTATGGCAATACCTACTTATGGCAATACAAACTTATGGCAATAACTACTTATAGCAATACCTACTTATGGCAATACAAACTTATGGCAATACCTACTTATGGCAATAACTACTTGATGCAATACCTACTTATGGCAATACAAACTTATGGCAATACCTACTTATGGCAATAACTACTTATGGCAATAACTACTTGATGTAATACCTACTTATGGCAATGCAAACTTATGGCAATACCTACTTATGGCAATAACTGCTTATGGCAATACCTACTTATGGCAATACCTACTTATGGCAATAACTACTTATGGCAATAACTACTTATGGCAATACCTACTTATGGCAATACAAACTTATGGCAATACCTACTTATGGCAATAACTACTTATGGCAATACCTACTTATGGCAATACAAACTTATGGCAATACCTACTTATGGCAATAACTACTTATGGCAATACCTACTTATGGCAATACCTACTTATGGCAATAACTACTTATGGCAATACCTACTTATGGCAATACAAACTTATGGCAATACCTACTTATGGCAATAACTACTTATGGCAATAACTACTTGATGCAATACCTACTTATGGCAATACAAACTTATGGCAATACCTACTTATGGCAATAACTACTTATGGCAATAACTACTTGATGTAATACCTACTTATGGCAATGCAAACTTATGGCAATACCTACTTATGGCAATAACTGCTTATGGCAATACCTACTTATGGCAATACCTACTTATGGCAATAACTACTTGATGCAATACCTACTTATGGCAATACCTACTTATGGCAATACCTACTTATGGCAATAACTACTTATGGCAATACCTACTTATGGCAATAACTACTTATGGCAATACCTACTTATGGCAATACAAACTTATGGCAATACCTACTTATGGCAATAACTACTTATGGCAATATCTACTTATGGCAATACCTACTTATAGCAATACAAACTTATGGCAATACCTACTTATGGCAATAACTACTTATGGCAATAACTACTTGATGCAATACCTACTTATGGCAATAACTACTTATGGCAATATCTACTTATGGCAATACCTACTTATAGCAATACAAACTTATGGCAATACCTACTTATGGCAATAACCACTTATGGCAATAACTACTTGATGCAATACCTACTTATGGCAATAACTACTTATGGCAATACCTACTTATGGCAATACCTACTTATGGCAATAACTACTTGATGCAATACCTACTTATGGCAATACCTACTTATGGCAATGCCTACTTATGGCAATAACTACTTATGGCAATACTTACTTATGGCAATACAAACTTATGGCAATAACTACTTATGGCAATAACTACTTATGGCAATAACTACTTGATGCAATACCTACTTATGGCAATACCTACTTATGGCAATACCTACTTATGGCAATACCTACTTATAGCAATAACTACTTGATGCAATACCTACTTATGGCAATACCTACTTATGGCAATAACTACTTATGGCAATATCTACTTATGACAATACCTACTTATAGCAATACAAACTTATGGCAATACCTACTTATGGCAATAACTACTTATGGCAATAACTACTTGATGCAATACCTACTTATGGCAATACCTACTTATGACAATACCTACTTATGGCAATACCTACTTATGGCAATAACTACTTGATGCAATACCTACTTATGGCAATACAAACGGCAATACCTACTTATGGCAATAACTACTTATGGCAATATCTACTTATGGCAATACCTACTTATGGCAATACCTACTTATGGCAATACAAATTTATGGCAATAACTACTTATGGCAATACCTACTTATGGCAATACAAACTTATGGCAATATCTACTTATGGCAATAACTACTTATGGCAATATCTACTTATGACAATACCTACTTATAGCAATACAAACTTATGGCAATACCTACTTATGGCAATAACTACTTATGGCAATAACTACTTGATGCAATACCTACTTATGGCAATACCTACTTATGACAATACCTACTTATGGCAATACCTACTTATGGCAATAACTACTTGATGTAATACCTACTTATGGCAATAACTACTTATGGCAATATCTACTTATGACAATACCTACTTATAGCAATACAAACTTATGGCAATACCTACTTATGGCAATAACTACTTATGGCAATAACTACTTGATGCAATACCTACTTATGGCAATACCTACTTATGGCAATAACTACTTATGGCAATACCTACTTATGGCAATACAAACTTATGGCAATACCTACTTATGGCAATAACTACTTATGGCAATAACTACTTGATGCAATACCTACTTATGGCAATACAAACGGCAATACCTACTTATGGCAATAACTACTTATGGCAATATCTACTTATGGCAATACCTACTTATGGCAATACAAATTTATGGCAATAACTACTTATGGCAATACCTACTTATGGCAATACAAACTTATGGCAATACCTACTTATGGCAATAACTACTTATGGCAATAACTACTTATGGCAATACCTACTTATGGCAATACCTACTTGATGTAATATCTACTTATGGCAATACAAACTTATGGCAATACCTACTTATGGCAATAACTACTTGATGCAATACCTACTTATGGCAATACAAACGGCAATACCTACTTATGGCAATAACTACTTATGGCAATATCTACTTATGGCAATACCTACTTATGGCAATACCTACTTATGGTAATACCTACTTATGGCAATAACTACTTATGGCAATATCTACTTATGGCAATACCTACTTATGGCAATACAAATTTATGGCAATAACTACTTATGGCAATACCTACTTATGGCAATACAAACTTATGGCAATACCTACTTATGGCAATAACTACTTATTGCAATAACTACTTATGGCAATAACTACTTATGGAAATACCTATTTATGGTAATACCTACTTATGGCAATACCTACTTATGGCAATAACTACTTATGGCAATACCTACTTATGGCAATAACTACTTATGGCAATACCTACTTATGGCAATAACTACTTATGACAATACCTACTTATGGCAATACAAACTTATGGCAATACAAACTTATGGTAATAACTACTTATGGTAATATCTACTTATGGCAATACCTACTTATGGCAATAACTACTCATGGTAATACATATTTATGGTAAGACCTACTTATGGTAATGCCTACTTATGGCAATACCTACTTATGGTAATACCTACTTATGGTAATATCTACTTATGGCAATACCTACTTATGGCAATAACTACTTATGGTAATACATATTTATGGTAAGACCTACTTATGGTAATGCCTAATTATGGCAATACCTACTTATGGTAATACATACTTATGGCAATACCTACTTATGGCAATAACTACTTATGGTAATGCATACTTATGGTAATACCTACTCATATGTATATCTACTTATGGTAATACCTACTATAATATTTATTATAAGTTAGAGTCTTGTTGAGTATATATACTCAACAAGACGTTGACTTAACAACAACGTAACGGAGTTTATAATATATTCTATAAATAACTTTATTAAATTAAATTAACTAAAGATTATTATTAAATTAATGTCACTAAAACTCAAAGTAAGCTTATATCAACTATATAAACATACCGAAATAATTATGTAATGGAAATAAGAATTATATTACAAATATAAGTACATTAAACATATTTATAATAAGTATTTATTTGGCATATATTGGTTATTTCAAATCTTGCGAGTATTTTCAGAACATATTGTTGTGCATATATTACCATATATTTCATAAATCATAAGTCAATATTTATAGAATTATTTGATAATATTCAAAGGTTGTGTTTTGACCCCACTTGACATATTAGTAGTATTCTTATTATGTATTATTAATATAGTATTATATAATATATACTAAATATTCAAGAATAAATATGAATATATCAATCATACTATTTGATATGTTGATCTCTGTTAATATAGTTACACATATCACTTTATATATTATAAACTAACACGTCTTATTTAGTATGGTGACATCCGAATGAATTTTAAAAACTTTTTATAAAAAAATTATAAACCTATTTCACTATTAGTTAATATTTTCGTTAAGGAATTTCCATTATTATATACATACAACATTTCATGATAATGAGTTACAACAATTAAAGAATTATATACAGAAATCATTCATAGAAAAAGAAATAACTTCAGAATATTTGCTGGATATTATAAGTATTGGTAGTTAATTTCTTGAGTGCATTTACGTATATATAATTATTAGTTATCTCAAGTAATCGTAATATTTAATAAAAAACTAAAAATAGTATTTACTAAAATTCTTATGCTAATAGCTATTGTAAAATTGTGAATATGAACTCCACAACAAACAAACAAACAAACACTCACATTAAATATCCAACATTCAATTCTCGACAACCGATTGGCTGAACAAGTATAATATTAACAGTTATTCACATTGCTTATGATTATGTATTTCATAGTTATTATATTCGCAAACTAGCTAAGACTTGTTGTTATGTAATTTGTAGTAACACTTTTTGAAATTCAAAATATTCGACAGTGTAACAATATATACGCGAAAGAAAAGTTTTGGTATATTATTGTACGATAAAACAGACTATTATAATGAAATATAGCATATACATGTATTGATAGGTACTTTAGTTCGACGACATATCATTAGAGTTGTCCTTATAAAAATTAGTGGTTTTAAAAATATAATTTATAATAATAGAAATATCCGATATTAATTGGTTAAATATATTACTATCTATATATGTAATTAAATAGACAGTGCTGAAAGAAATATATCGTAATGAAAACTTCGCTGGTCCATGAACTTATGGAATCATCCACTAAATCATATGGATCGATACCCTACCGTTAGCATTTTACATTGTTAATTATTAGCTTAACTTAACCAGGAAACTTATCCAGGTATTAAGTAATTTTGTTAATAAAAAATAAAAGTGAAGATTTATTTTATTTGCATTACAAATATATTATATTTGTTTAATATATTTAAACTAAATATATACGATTGTATAATGGTTATATAATTCAGGATGTTTCATTTGTTGTATTGCATACTTTCTTTTATATTAATCAATAACTTATGTAACGCATGAAAGGAACTTATAAAACTATTATTTCACTCTGTTTGTCTGGTAAATAATCATGAATGGTTCCCTAGAGCAAAGAGTGAAATAGTTGAATGCATTATTTTAAATGTTTAAAAGATAAAAATTAATATATAGAAATATCCTGAATTGTTAATACGTCATGATAATACAAACAATATTACACAGCCCTGGAAACTATTATTTCCTAATCTGTATAATATTTGTTAGAAAATGGTGTATTATACAATAATAGAAAATACAAAAGAAATTATGAAATGCAAAAAATAAAATTACGAATATTGTTTGTACGGATGATACCCATGAAACCATTCAGGTCATTTTATTTTTTTTGTTATATAATAAAAGAGAAAATATATTTTATTTAAAATATATAGGTATTTTATAATAGTTACGTAATCTTGTTTCTTGGGTAATACATTAAAATATATTTTCTTTTACAAAATATATATAATATTTACATTTCTATTTTCATTATTAATTGATAGATGATAAACAGATAAATTAAATATTACATATATGATACATTATATTAAGAAATGATTTACCATAAAATATATACGACAGGTTATTAAGTATTAAGATTATGAATTAAGAGGTGAGTGACTGAGTGTGTGAGTGAGTGAGTGAGTGAGTTAGTTATTGAGTGAGTGAGTGAGTGAGTGAGTGAGTGAGTGAATGAATGAGTGAGTGAGTGAGTGAGTGAGTGAGTGAGTGAGTAAGTAAGTGAGTGAGTGAGTGAGTGAGTAAGTGAGTGAGTGAGTAAGTGAGTGAGTGAGTGAGTGAGTGAGTGAGTGAGTGAGTGAGTGAGTGAGTGAGTGAGTGAGTGAGTGAGTGAGTGAGTGAGTGAGTGAGTGAGTGAGTGAGTGAGTGAGTGAGTGAGTGAGTGAGTGAGTGAGTGAGTGAGTGAGTGAGTGAGTGTATGAGATAGAGAATGAGTGAGTGAGTGAGTGAGTGAGTGAGTGTGTGTGTGTATATGTTTATTCACGAAAATCTAATTTTTACATTGTTCGAAGGTGAGTTAACGAAACATAACAAAATTAATATAGTAAATAAGACGTTTTAAAAATAAACAAATACATAAAATCAGAAATAATTGAGGTAATATGTGTAAGGAGAGGGAATTGCATGTGAGGGAAGTGTGCAATGCACATTGTATAAATGGGAGAAATGTATAGGCTGTAGAAATAAAGCAGTGGAGTATTGGTTTTTGAGTAATAGGTATTGTATTAGGTAAAAGTACAGTGTAAATCAATTTGATAATTCAGTAGCAGTAGGAATATTATAAGGGTGTGTCAGGTTATATCAGTCTAGACCAAGTAAGTATTTGTGAAGTTTGCTTTTAAAAGTATTTGTATTATTTTCATTGGTAACAGTTATGGGTAGATTATTCCAAAGTTGTTGAAAATTGTTTGTTATATCTTGTTTAAGCAGTTTTTTATTGGATGATATTAGATTATTTTTCAGTTTTAATTGAGTCACTCTTATATTTAGAGATATCAGTTTTCAGTGCTGTATGTATTATTGTTAGAGTTTTGTATATGGATCTGTGTTTGAAAGTTAGAAATTTAAGTTTTTTTCTGTATAATGTGATGTGTGTTCGTTTAGGGAGTTTGTAAATAAGTCTGCAAGTGTGGTTAATAATTTTGTTTAGTCGTTTTTCTTGTATTTTAGGTATATTAATTAAAAGTGAGTTGCAGTAGTCAAGTTTAGATAGAATGTAGGCAGATGTGAGTATTTTGAGTGATGTAGGGTTGAGAAGGTGTTTAATTTATTATATTTTAAATATTTTATAGTTACATTGCATAGTTATTGATGAAATATGCTTGTCGAAGGTCAAATCAGATTCAAATATTACACCTAAAGTAGTTATAGTAGTCTTAATGGGTATGTCTTTATTTGTAATTTCAATATGTGTGATGGGTGGCGTATGACTTTTACTATGGAATATGATGCATTCAGTTTTTTGTAAATTAAATTTCAAGTAATTATAATTAAAGTAATTTTCTAATTTCGTCGTTATGCTGTTGATTTCTTTTAGTGTGTTCGATAATTCATTAAAGGTTGTGGATGTGTAAATTTGTGTGTCGTCAGCGTACATGTGATATTTAGCATTATAGCAGTTCATAATTAAGTCGATATCAGATATATATATTAAATAAAAGTGGACCCAATACACTACCTTGAGGTACTCCGATTTGAGAGCAGTTAAAAATTTTACTTAATTTATTAGATATAATATTGAAGGTTCTCCCAGTTAAGTATGATTTTATTAGTTGTATTATTGTATTATGGATTCCAATTGATTGTAGTTTAGCGAATAGTATTTGATGGTTTATCGTGTCAAAGGCGGCAGTTAAATCAAGAAATAAGATAATTACAAAACGATTGTTTTTTATGGTATTAGAAATGTAATTGGTAAGATTACGTAATAGTGTTTCAGTATTATGGTAAGGTTCATAGGCACTCTGTATTGGATTATCTAAACTATTGGTAGTGATATGTTTAATGATATGGGTGGCAATAATCCTTTCGAAAATTTTTGATATTAAAGATAAATTAGATATAGGTATGTAGTTGTTAGGAATGGAGTAGTCTTGGGAAGTTTGTTTTATGATTGGAGTTATAATGGAGTGTTTCAGTGAATGTGGGAAGTTATTGTGAATAATACATTTGTTAATGAGATTAGAGTAAATGAGTGAAATAAAGTGGATGTTTGATTTTAGGAATTGGGGTGTCATGCTGTCTATATAAATGTTAGTTTTAAAATGAGTTAGTCTTATAAGTCGTTCAATATATGTTGAGGTTATAATTGGTATGGCTTCGGAGATACAAGTTGGTTTTTTAGTTTGTCTATGTATCTATCTATTAAATTGTTATCTGAGTTGAGTGATATTTCATTATAAATTTTATTTATTTTATCAATAAAAAAGTTTGCAAAAGATTCATTATGTGCAGGACATTCAATTGTTTCCTTAATGTTTAAGAGACCGTCAATTGTTTTATAGAGTTGTTTCATATTATTTTTTTCTGAAGCAATTTTGTTTTGATAGAATATTGTTTTAGTAATATTAATTTCCTTAAAATATTTTTTTCGGTGACACATGGAGTCATTATAGTTGATAGTATTTTTATTTGTTCTCCAAATTAATTCTTTCTTTCTAATAATTCTGTGTAATTCAGATAATTCATTATTCCACCAAGCATTAATACTTCTTAGATGTACTTTAGTTGTTTTAAAAGGAGCGTTTTATCTAGTATAGTTGTGATGTGCTCTTGTATATATTTGGTAGTGGCGTCAGTATTGTCATAATCAACTATTGTTAACTTGTGTAAGTCATTAGAGTATTCCAAAGTGTCAATGTTATGTAGTTTTCTATAGGTAATATATTTTATTATTTGTTTAGGTTTTATTAAGTTTAAATATATATTAATAATATTATGGTCTGTACTTATTGGTCCTACGTTCGTGTGTAATTTGTTCGGTAAATTTCTGGTTATAACTAAGTCTAAGGTATTACCTTTACTATGCATAGGGTCAATAATATGTTGTTTTATATTTAAGTCATTTAGTATATTTTTGAATATCAATGAGTTTGGATTTAAATTAAATCACCTAGAATTATTAAGTTATTTTTGTCATGAACATCATTTAGTATGTCATATATATAGTATCATATATATAGTATTTAATGAGCTAGTTGAGTTAGATGGTCGGTAAAGCAATAATAGATGGATAAATAATATTAGGACTAAGTCTGGTTTATTATTTAGGGATTGTATATTTAGTAAGGATATTTTTAAGTTATTTTCCAGTCATTTGTTATTGTTAGGTGATATAGGTTACGATGCTGATGGGAGTTGAGATGATAAAGTGAGTTGGGGAGCTGTCGGCTGTTGGATTTTTGTGGGGAGTTTAGATATTGTCGGGAAATGTAGAAATCGGTCAGTATATGACTTATAAGATGTAGTCCAACTTTCAAAATCCTTACTAGTATACATAACTGGGTTAGAAATCCAGTCAGTTTTGCCATCTCTAGTAATTTTCCTAAGTTCATATTTATTAATTGTTTGATTAAACGAAGATTTGGTTTTTGGTGATGTTAGTTTATTAATTATCGCGTGATGTAGTATTCTATTGTTGATATAATGAGATTGAGGTGCAGTATGTTGGTGTTGCTGTCGTGGATGAGAGTAAATATAATTAGTAGGTTTATGTATGAGGTTTGGGAAGTTAAGTAAATATCGTCTGTTGCGTAATGGTTGGTAGGCAGTGCGTGCATTTCGGTTAGTAGGTGGTATTGGGGAATTGGGGAAGTTGTGTCTATATTTGGAAATGGAGGCATATTATATCGTAAGCTGCTATCTGTAGGAAGTCTAATTGGTGCTGTAAAGTTTGATTGATGTCGGATAGAATGGTATTGGTCCTGTTTTATTCTTATAGTATCAAGTGTTTGTTTAAATGTATCTAGTTTTCTGTCTATAGAGTTTAGGGTAATCATGGGAGTTTGTTGGGGTAGTGGGTTAGTGACAGTATTAGTGGGCGGGTGTGTACGAGCAGAAGAGTTAATAGATGGTAGAGTTATTATAGGAGAATAATTGGGTTGTGAATGTATTGGAGATGGTTGAGTAGGTATGGAAGCATTGGTATCATGGCAAGAAGTGCAGATAAATTTAAAAAAAGGTAAAGTCATTAATTCCCACAGACTGTTTGGTGTCATGCTGTCTATATAAATGTTAGTTTTAAAATGAGTTTGTCTTATAAGTCGTTCAATATATGTTGAGGTTATAATTAGTATGGCTTCGGAGATGCAAGTTGGTTTTTTAGTTTGTCTATGTATCTATCTATTAAATTATTATCTGAGTTGAGTGATATTTCATTATAAATTTGATTTATTTTATCAATAAAAAAGTTTGCAAAGAGTGTGTAGTGAGTGAGTGGGTGAGTGAGCGAGTGAATTAGTTAGTGTGCGTGTGGGTGAGTGGGTGAGTGGGTGAATGGGTGAATTGGTTATTTTAACTTATAATTATATATATATCCAACAACTAATCCCTATCTTATTTAAGGTATTTGTTAATCATGGTTTTTTTGAATTTGAAATTGTTGAATTTTGAATAGTTTAAAAAATGTTATTTATTTTAACATGTTCGTTAGGATTGTAATATTGGTAAATAATTACGATGCATTTTATACCAATACTTACGAATATATTTATATATATATATAGATTTACGTAATATAGAAAGTATTTTCCTTATAAAATAAATATTAGTGTATTAATAATATTATAATTAACTTAATATATTAATTTTAATATATTAATATACATAATTAATAATATATTATTAATATATGATATATTCAGAGGTTAATGAAGATGGAGAAACAAGCCTTATGTATAAATTGAAAAGGATGGAGAGGAAGATGTTTCCTTCGGGAATTAGGAAGTCTTGGATTGCCATCATGCGTCTTGTCGGACCTATTGTTAATAATAAGGCCTATTGTTAATAAACAATAACGTAATATTTCATGTAATTAGATATTTTTTACATCTCGCAATAATCTGTTTGAATAGTATAAATATTTAATTTATATTATAGCTGTAATAGATGCCGGCCTATCCCATCATATCATATGGAAAGCAATTCAATATTTTAACTTCATTTGTAAATGATTTATAAAGACATGTATTTACTTTATCGATAAAAAATGATCTGGGAGGATATACTATAGATTATAACAGACTATAAAAGCTTATAATAGATTATAATAGTTAATAACTAGTTTATAATATATTATCATGCTAATCTTTGCTATACAAGATTGCTGACTTTCTCCTCTATATTACTATCGGGTAGATAGGCATATAACGGACGAGAACCTATCCACTATTGCTCCAGGCACGTCACGACATTCGACCATTCCAGATGGTCACCCAGATGATGCAGATGACCCTGACGCCGATAGCGGCGATTTTCTGCGGACACATCGGTGATAAACAAGAATTCGACGGAGCCGCCCTGGCCCTAAGTGTCAGTATGAAGTGAAGCATCGACTGACGCGTGACATCCGAGACGTGGCACGTGACACCCGCCGTTACCGTGCCAACTTTTTATTCGCATCGAAATTCGCTAACAATTTTGTAAATATATCCAACCCATATTGAATTTAAATAAATAAACGGCCTATTATCACGGCACTATTGTTTACCTTTATTAGATCATATTATTAATTATAATTGCTTTCACGTCTCTTCAGTTGATCAACGTATCTGTGGTATCTGTCGCCCAGGGTCTTGGCACAGCGTGCGACACTTTCTTCTCTCGGGTTAGTGACGAGTCGAATCGTCTGAATGAAACGTGCCAGCTAATGAGCCCGCGCTACTGACACGTGTAACGTGTCACTAATGTCAGTGACACGTGGCATGTCATCATGGGTAAGCATGCATGTATCATTCACTACTCATCACATTGAATACCGTCGCATTGATCCCAGGAGCTATATACGTAGATTACACTAAATGAAACACTAAATAATTGTAATCTACATAGTATGACGTCATTATTATTTCTTTTCAGTCGTTTAGCAGCAACAACAAGAAAATGGTAGGAGAATACATGCAGAAAGGTTAGGATCATATCGTGACCAGATATTAATATTTATAATAATCTGTTTAACATTTGGATAGATTTGAGTATGTGGCCACGCCCCTTTCCACGCCCCTTCTACTACGCCCTTATCATGGTCCATTCACCTCGACAAGCCCTAACCATACCCTAACTACGGATCTTACCATGCCTCTCATCACTCCTCTTACCACTCCCCTGACCTCGCCCCTAAAAATTCCCCTAACCTCGCCCATAATAACCTTCTTAACCATTCCCCTAACAACTCCCCTAACCACTCCCCTAACCACTCCCCTAACCACTCCCCTAACCACTCCCCTAACCACTCCCCTAACCACTCCCCTAACCACTCCCCTAACCACTCCTCTAACCACTCCCCTAACCACTCCCCTAACCACTCCCCTAACCTCGCCCCTAACCACTCCCCTAACCTCGCCCATAACAATGCCCCAAACCACACCCCTAACCACTCCCCTAACCACTCCCCTAACCACTCCCCTAATCACTCCCCTAACCACTCCCCTAACCACTCCCCTAACCACTCCCCTAACCACTCCCCTAACCACTCCCCTAACCACTCTCCTAACTACTCCCCTAACCTCGCCCCTAACCACTCCCCTAACCTCGCCCCTAACCACTCCCCTAACCACTCCCCTAACCTCGCCCATAACAATGTCCCAAACCACACCTCACCACTCCCCTAACCACTCCCCTAACAGATCCCCTAATCTCGCTCCTAACCACTCCCCTAACCACTCCCCTAACCTCGCCCATAACCACTCCCCTAACCACACCCCTCACCACGCCCCTAACAACTCCCCTAACAACGCCCCTAACCTCGCCCATAACAATGCCCCTAACCACACCCCTCACCACGCCCTAACAACTTCCCTAACAACACCCATTACAACGTCCATAACAATGCCCCAAACCAAACCCCTCACCACGCCCCTAACAACTCCCCTAACAACGCCCCTAACCTCGCCCATAACAATGCCCCAAACCACACCCCTCACCACGCCCCTAACCACTCCCCTAACCACTCCCCTAACCTCGCCCATAACAATGCCCCAAACCACACCCCTCACCACGCCCCTAACAACTCCCCTAACAACGCCCCTAACCTCGCCCATAACAATGCCCCTAACCACACCCCTCACCACGCCCCTAACAATTTCCCTAACAACACCCATTACAACGTCCATAACAATGCCCCAAACCACACCCCTCACCACGCCCCTAACAACACCCCTAACAACGCCCCTAACCTCGCCCATAACAATGCCCCAAACCACACCCCTCACCACGCCCCTAACCACTCCCCTAACCACTCCCCTAACCTCGCCCATAACAATGCCCCTAACCACACCCCTCACCACGCCCATAACAATGCCCCTAACCACTCCCCTAACCACTCCCCTAACCACACCCCTCACCACGCCCCTAACCACTCCCCTAACCACTCCCCTAACCACTCCCCTAACCACGCCCATAACCTCGCCCCTAACCACACCCCTAACCACGCCCCTAACAACTCCCCTAACAACTCCCCTAACCACTCCCCTAACCACGCCCCTAACAACTCCCCTAACAACTCCCCTAACCACGCCCCTAACCTCGCTCCTAACCACTCCCCTAACAACTCCCCTAACAACTCCCCTAACCTCGCTCCTAACCACTCCCCTAACCACGCCCCTAACAACTCCCCTAACAACTCCCCTAACCACTCCCCTAACCACGCCCCTAACAACTCCCCTAACAACTCCCCTAACCACGCCCCTAACCTCGCTCCTAACCACTCCCCTAACAACTCCCCTAACAACTCCCCTAACCTCGCTCCTAACCACTCCCCTAACCTCGCCCCTAACCACGCCCCTAACAACTCCCCATACAACTCCCCTAACCACTCCCCTAACCACGCCCCTAACAACTCCCCTAACAACTCCCCTAACCACGCCCCTAACCTCGCTCCTAACCACTCCCCTAACAACTCCCCTAACCTCGCTCCTAACCACTCCCCTAACCTCGCCCCTAACCACGCCCCTAACAACTCCCCTAACAACGTCCATCATCCTTCAGCGCTTATTTTGTTCACCATGGCATCGATACCATTTCTCACCGTTCACCTAAATACAAGTTTCATTCTGAAATCAGTTGGATATGATCACAGAGTTGCCGAGTTAGTAAAGAACTGTATTGTCACGAGTATGTCGTAGTCGAGAGTATGTCGAAGTCGAGAGTATGTCGAAGTCGAGAGTATGTCGAAGTCGAGAGTATGTCGAAGTCGAGAGTATGTCGAAGTCGAGAGTATGTCGAAGTCGAGAGTATGTCGAAGTCGAGAGTATGTCGAAGTCGAGAGTATGTCGAAGTCGAGAGTATGTCGAAGTCGAGAGTATGTCGGTTACGAAGAGATCAACTCGTCGTACTCTTCACTATTTCTTCAACTACCCAACAATTCACTTCAACACCCATCTCGTTACTTTCCTCACCTCCTCACTACCTTCCTATAATGAGTGTATAAGCTATATCTATATATTTATATATATTTCCCTGTTAAAATCTACTAGAATTTATTTCTTTATACAGCCCGAGCCTAATTAAATATCATGGTTACACCTTATTCAATCCACACCGAATATAATATAAGTATATATATACACCCCGAGACAATACATATAATAGCCTTATTGTTTGTCACTTATCCTATTTATCGATTATTATATTTTAATTAATGTGACTATATACAATACTGAAGATATTGCAAGGCTTCGCTTTTAATGTCTTTATAAATTATTATATAATACTATTATTATTATTGCAATATTAATAACTATTTATTAATGTAAATTTGATATATATATATATATATATATATATATGAAGATGCCTAGTCATTCCAATAAACAATCCAGGTCATTTAATTTTTTGCATTGCAAAATTTCTTTTATATTATATTGATTTTTATTAAACATAATATTTTACAAAACTAAAAAATCGCTGTTTGCGAGGTAGACATGTGTGTGTCTTCCATGATATTGTAACTCTATCTGGTTTAGATACACTATAATATAATATATATGTATCGCTAGTAGTCGGCGAAATATCAAAATATCAAACAAATATCAAACAAATATCAATTCTACTAATTAGCAACTCAAGTAGTCCTCGGAAGCATTAGAATAGAATTATTTCATCCTAGTTATCGTGAATAATTACACACATGCCATACCTACGTATAACAATTACATACGTTTACAGTTACGCGGGAGAGTATCTATTGTTATTCATGCCTGGAGCTATGGTTAGTGCCTGGTTTGTTGATTAAATATTCGTACAATACATTATCAATAAGATTATATAATCTAAATATGAGGTAATACTAATTCTGAGAGGATGTTTGCGATAAAAAATACTAAAATTCAGGATCTCTTCCACAGTCTTTCTTCGTGTATATCATACTCTGCAAATATGTTCAAAACCAGGTTTTTATTTAAGATCAGCGGTCGGTAGAGAAAGGGATGTGTAAACTAACCAACTATATAATAATGTAAATTATTACAGATACAATAATATATATTGAATATTATATATATATACCTACATACATACTTACATACATACTTACATACATATATACATACATACATACATACATACATACATACATACATACATACATACATATATACATACATACATACATACATACATACATACATACATACATACATACATACATACATACATACATACATACATACATACATACATACATACATACATACATACATACATACATACATACATACATACATACATACATACATACATGTATACATACATATATATATATATATATATATATATATATATATACATATAAGTATATTAAAAACAATTCCTCATTAGAAAATCGTGGTTGCGAATATGGTGATATCAATAATGGCTAACGTGTTAAATGCAGTTTGTCAGTATATTTTCATCTTCAAATGCAACTGGGGTTTGGCGTTAGTGTTCAGTATTCCCTCTTACAGACTAATAAAAGGTATATGTGCATGATATAATGCTAAACTAATAGCTATTGGAGATACGATGTTGTCATTAATATACAAATATCATTAATATATATTTGTTCATCAAATTACTAGAACGATTTGTAAATTTAACTCAATCTTACAAAATGCATTCCAAAAGTGGATCGTCGCTTGCGATGATGCTATCCTTCGTGTTTCTTTCCGCTGCTACTTTGTCTTACATTCTGGTTACACGGTGTTATGTCGATACTTGGAATGGTCAGTTCATATTAAGTACATATTTAAAAGATATTAATAAAAATTAGATATATTAATGTAGATTAATATAAGTAATGTAGATTAATATAGATCAATGTAAATTAATATAGATTAATGTAAATTAATATAGATTAATGTAGATTAATATAGATTAATGTAGATTAATGTATTAATATTAATAGAACAGCACACGCAGTGACCTCGAGAGTCTTAGCAATCTCCTACTAAATCTCATACTAAATCTCATACTAAATCTCATACTAAATCTCATACTAAATCTCATACTAAATCTCATACTAAATCTCATACTAAATCTCATACTAAAGCTCATACTAAATCTCATACTAAATCTCATACTAAATCTCATACTAAATCTCATACTAAATCTCATACTAAATCTCATACTAAATCTCATACTAAATCTCATACTAAATCTCATACTAAATCTCATCCTAAATCTCCTACTAAATCTCCTACTAAATCTCATCCTAAATCTCCCACTAAATCTCCTACTAATTCTCATACTAAATCTCATACTAAATCTTATACTAAATCTCATCCTAAATCTCATACTAAATCTCATACTAAATCTCATACTAAATCTCATACTAAATCTCATACTAAATATCATACTAAATCTCATACTAAATCTCATACTAAATCTCATACTAAATCTCATACTAAATCTCATACTAAATCTCATATTAATCTCATACTAAATCTCATACTAAATCTCATACTAAATCTCATCCTAAATCTCCTACTAAATCTCCTACTAAATCTCATACTAAATCTCCTACTAAATCTCATACTAAATCTCCTACAAATCTCATCCTAAATCTCATACTAAATCTCATACTAAATCTCATACTAAATCTCATACTAAATCTCATACTAAATCTCATACTAAATATTATACTAAATCTCATCCTAAATCTCATACTAAATCTCATACTAAATCTCATACTAAATCTCATACTAAATCTCATACTAAATATCATACTAAATCTCATACTAAATCTCATACTAAATCTCATACTAAATCTCATACTAAATCTCATACTAAATCTCATACTAAATCTCATACTAAATCTCATACTAAATCTCATCCTAAATCTCCTACTAAATCTCCTACTAAATCTCATACTAAATCTCCTACTAAATCTCATACTAAATCTCCTACAAATCTCATACTAAATCTCCTACTAAATCTCATACTAAATCTCATACTAAATCTCATACTAAATCTCATACTAAATCTCATCCTAGATCTCATGCTAAATCTCATACTAAATCTCATACTAAATCTCATACTAAATCTCTTACTAATTCTCCTGCTAAATCTCCTACTAAATGTCCTACTAAATCTCCTACTAAATCTCTTACTAAATCTCCTACTAAATTTCCTACTAAATTTCATACTAATCTCATCCTAAATCTCATACTAAATCTCATACTAAATATCATACTAAATCTCATACTAATCTCATCCTAAATCTCCTACCAAATCTCCCACTAAATTTCTTACAAAATTCAGGTTGGTCAGTAAAAGCTTTTGTCGATTGGAATCTTTTCGCTCACGCAGCATTTTCAGGCATGTTCATGATGTGTAGCGAATGGTGGGCTTTTGAAATTGGAGTATTCGCAGCAGGTATGTAACTTGACACCCCATGACACCACTGCCATTACTCTGACACCTCAGGACACCACTGACACCACTGACATTACTATGATACCACTGCCATTACTCTGTCACCTCATGACACCACTGACATTACTATAACACTACTGACATTACTCTGACACCTCAGGACACCACTGCCATTACTCTGACACATCAGGAAACCCCATGACACCACTGACATTACTGATACCTCAGGACACAACTGCCATTACTCTGAAACCACTGACATTACTATGACACCACTGACATTACTCTGACACCTCAGTACAATACTGACACATCATGACAATACTGACATTACTCTGATACCTCATGAACCACTGACATTACTATGATACTACTGACACCTCATGACAATACTGACATACCACTGACAT
The DNA here is from genome assembly GCA_964035775.1 of Osedax frankpressi. Taxonomy (NCBI): domain Eukaryota; kingdom Metazoa; phylum Annelida; class Polychaeta; order Sabellida; family Siboglinidae; genus Osedax; species Osedax frankpressi. Next base: position 22,711,480 of record OZ038316.1, read on the forward strand.
TAATCTGATACCACTGACATTATTATGACACTACTGACATTACTATGACACTATTGACGCTTCAGGACACCACTGCCATTACTCTGTTACCTCATGACATTACTCTGACACCACTGACATTACTGACATTACTCTGATATCTCATGACAATACTGACATTACTATGTTACCACATAACACCTCTGACATATCAGGATATCATATGACACCACTTATATTACCCTGACACCTCATGACAATAATGATATTACTCTGACACCTCAGACATCCACTTACATTATATCGATACTACACTGACAGTATATTGACATGGTGATGGCACTATATGGACACTACCCTGAAATACACTGACACTACACTGACACTACACTGATACTTCATAATACAAATGGTACTATGATGACACTACACTAATTATATATTGACACTATTCTAATACAATACTAACACTACACTATTACTACACTGTCACCATATGACACCACCGCTACTACATAACACCACTGACAATATAAATACACCACATGATACTGACACAGAATCTGATGTGAATATCGATCCTGGCATATAACTGCAATTACCACCATTATCCCTAATAACCTCCACTCTCTCCTACTAATTCCTACTAATCCAAATAACTCCTACTAATTCCTACTCATGCCATGTCGACACAGGTTTATTGGGTAACATTGAATTAGGAGCGCAGGCAGTTTTATTACATATTGACACTTGGTGGTTTACCGTTAGTGAATATATTATGTAGAGTATTATATAATGCAAGTTAAAGTTGCATGATGGTATAATTGATGATGGTATATAATTGATGATGATGGTATAATTGATGATGATGGTATAATTATTAACAAAATGAAAACTGCACCAATCAAGCCAATCTATAAAAATAATTGTATTTCTCAAATCAAAAATATCAAAAAGATCTAAAATTATTATCAATTATCAATCTAGCTTAATAAATTGTATTCATAATAACAGTATCCTAACTCAAAATTAATATGGCTTTAGAAAAAATCACAATATAACATGCACTAGATAATATATGTATTAAATTATTAAAATATAATTGTTAAATAAATTTTTTTTATAATTTCAAAATATGGAATAATTTTTAATAAATTATTATGGTGATGAGATCAGGCGATAAGGAGAACTGTAGACTTTTTGTATTGAAGACTCTTCAGCAAGTAAAAAAGAAAACATTAAGAAATACATATCAATTTTAATTTACTGTTTAATAAACTATAGTTATTTATTTATTTATATAGATATTGATACTTTTGAGTATAAAATATATTTACCTAGTTATTTATTATTTCTAATAGGAGAAATATTCCTACATATCTCATAATGTAGTATATTGAATTTAGTAGGTGACGCACCAACATATATCATACTACAGTATATTGCATGTAGTAGTGCAACAAATATATATTGACACATTGACACATTGGCAGGTACCGCTAGGTTTCCAGATCGCTTCCACGATTCGCATCGGACATTGTCTCGGAGCAAACGATTCCGATGGAGCTGTCACCACGCATAGATTAACTGTTCTTACACTAGGTACTGTCACTGTCACTGTCACTGTCACTGTCACTGACACTGACACTAGTATTGACACATAATACCGTGCAATAAGAGTCCAGCGAACAAAACTACATAATATGTTTGCGAAAGTGCTCTAGTCGTTTATATATTATAAAACAATTTAATAACACGTGTATTACGCAATGCAAAACTAATGACGGCTTGCGTAATAAGCAAGGTTTACATAACGAGGATTATAAGAATCTAGTACATTCTCTTTACAGGAGTTCTGGCTCTAATTCCGGTGATCGTGTTCAATGTGTTCAAGCATCAACTTCCCTACATCATCACTAATATCGAGTTAGATACATGCGTATATGTAAACACACACGCGCGCACACACGCACAGATGCACGCACACGCATACCCACACACTCGCACACACACATACACACAAACACACATACCCACACATACACACACGCACACACATAGCCACACACTCACAAACTCAGATATATATATATATAACCTTTTTTTAGTGAAATAGCAGAAAAAGTCAGTTCATTGTTTTATATCGT